>OY747712.1:52632068-53082068 GCA_963556495.2 Valencia hispanica | reverse complement strand
GTGGGGGTTAACCACACCCTGAAGTGGACATGGATTGGCTGTCTGTAGGCCTGCTGATCATGAACTGATGCTTCTGTTGTAGTGGTGAGGACAAGATGAGTGTCAGGCAGTGTTGCCAGTTTAGCATCTTTGTCGCTATATTTAGGGAGTTTTTAGACCCATCCAGCTATTATTTTTCCAAAAAATGACTAGTAAAAAGTCTAGTGACTTTTTCTGTGGTTATTGGAGAGTTTTGGGTTCAGCATGTATCCTTGTTATACTGACTTAGCAGCGGTGCAGCCGTGGGCTCGTCTCCCATCTCTGAAGGTTCCCAGCAGGCAGCCAGGCAGTCTGCCCACCCCCAGGTCCATCTGGACTCAGAGCAGATATTTACCCCACTGAGTCCAGAATGCTAACAAATCATGCATGCTCGAAGCCAAAGTTGCAGGCAGGCAGAACTGGAACTAGTCTTAAAAACAGAGACATGTAAATGGCTGGGACTGCATCTGTTCAAGTCTGTTTAAAAACAATAAATGACTTCATAAAGTCATGTTTTTGTTATATATTTGTTCTGCCACAATAATGTTATAAATCTTAATGAAAATACCTCAAGATGAGGACTTTTCTCAGCAATTAGTTTTTTTAATCTCATGACAGCACTACGATTAATATATATATATATATATATATATATATAAATTTGTGTGTCTTGATGCAGTGTATGAAAATATCTGGCATCAGCTGTGTGTATTTTCTGCTTTGCTTGTTATGTTGCCTTTATGGAACAATGGTGAATAATGGTGTAAATGTTATAGACACATGTCTGATAGATTGCAGGTCAGTCTGATTGGGTACAATATTTCTATGATGTTCTCTAGATAAAAGGAATATTACTCATGAGTCACACCTGATTTGACCTGCAAAGAAAACCGTGGGCAGTTAATCAAGTGGCTCCTGTACTTCCCTCTGATCTCCTTTGATTTGTGTTGACATGTATTTTATGGTCTGTCTTCCTTTTGTATATTTTTATATATTTTCTTGTCTCCATGTATTTAGCAGATAGATTGTCTTGCAAAAGTATTCGGCCGCCTTGAACTTTTCCACATTTTGTCACATTACAGCCACAAACATGAATCAATTTTATTGGAATTCCACGTGAAAGACCAAAACAAAGTGGTGTACACGTGAGAAGTGGAACGAAAATCATACATGATTCCAAACATTTTTTACTAATAAATAACTGAAAAGTGGGGTGTGTGTAATTATTCAGCCTCCTTTGGTCTGAGTGCAGTCAGTTGCCCATAGACATTGCCTGATGAGTGCTAATGACTAAATAGAGTGCACCTGTGTGTAATCTAATGTCAGTACAAATACAGCTGCCCTGTGACGGCCTCAGAGGTTGTCTAAGAGAATGTTGGGAGCAACAACACCATGAAGTCCAAAGAACACACCAGACAGGTCAGGGATAAAGTTATTGAGATTTAAAGCAGGCTTAGGCTACAAAAAGATTTCCCAAGCCTTGAACATCCCACGGAGCGCTGTTCAAGCCATCATTCAGAAATGGAAGGAGTATGGCACAACTGTAAACCTACCAAGACAAGGCCGTCCACCTAAACTCACAGGCCGAACAAGGAGAGCGCTGATCAGAAATGCAGCCAAGAGGCCCATGGTGACTCTGGACGAGCTGCAGAGATCTACAGCTCAGGTGGGGGAATCTGTCCATAGGACAACTATTAGTGGTGCACTGCACAAAGTTGGCCTTTATGGAAGAGTGGCAAGAAGAAAGTCATTGTTAAAGGAAAACCATAAGAAGTCCCGTTTGCAGTTTGCCTCAAGCCATGTGGGGGACACAGCAAACATGTGGAAGAAGGTGCTCTGGTCAGATGAGACCAAAATGCAAAACGCTAAACACTGCACATCACTCTGAACACACCATCCCCACTGTCAAATATGGTGGTGGCAGCATCATGCTCTGGGGGTGCTTCTCTTCAGCAGGGACAGGGAAGCTGGTCAGAGTTGATGGGAAGATGGATGGAGCCAAATACAGGGCAATCTTGGAAGAAAACCTCTTGGAGTCTGCAAAAGACTTGAGACTGGGGCGGAGGTTCACCTTCCAGCAGGACAACGACCCTAAACATAAAGCCAGGGCAACAATGGAATGGTTTAAAACAAAACATATCCATGTGTTAGAATGGTCCAGTCAAAGTCCAGATCTAAATCCAATCGAGAATCTGTGGCAAGATCTGAAAGCTGCTGTTCACAAACGCTGTCCATCTAATCTGACTGAGCTGGAGCTGTTTTGCAAAGAAGAATGGGCAAGAATTTCAGTCTGTAGATGTGCAAAGCTGGTAGAGACAAACCCTAAAAGACTGGCAGCTGGAAGTGCAGCAAAAGGTGGTTCTACAAAGTATTGACTCAGGGGGCTGAATAATTACGCACACCCCACTTTTCAGTTATTTATTTGTAAAAAATGTTTGGAATCATGTATGATTTTCGTTCCACTTCTCACGTGTACACCACTTTGTTTTGGTCTTTCACCTGGAATTCCAATCAAATTGATTCATGTTTGTGGCTGTAATGTGACAAAATGTGGAAAAGTTCAAGGGGGCCGAAACCAATTAGCTGTTCTGATCTTCAAAAAGAGGCTGATCAAAAAAGAAGTGCAGATAAAAATAAAAGAACTTTTCGCTGAAGCGGACTTCAGTTACAAGTCAAAAAACATTTGGATATCCATATTCGTGTACTAATTGAATGGCTCACTACTGGCAACAAAAGGTTACAACCCTCTCTTTCTTTGGATTTTATGAAGTCCAAAATGAAACTGTTCTCTAGCTCCTAACTTATGTTTGTGTGAAAGGTTTTGACATACATACAGTCTATAGAGCAAATAGATATTTCTGCAGCCATCACTACATTTTGAAAACCAAAAGGAGAAAAATATCTTATTCCTACATCAACAGATCTTCAGATATTTTTCCAAATTGGAAAATGGATTTTCCCATTTCAGAGTAAAAACTATATCATTCAACCCAGCATACAGGGACAATGGATAACAATAATTTTTCATTTTACTTAAAAGGTCAAAGTCCTTTTAGATAACTGTCTGTCAGTAAAGTGGTACTTGGTAACTGTAACATCAGGTGGTTCTTGTTATAAAGACTGTCAGGCGCTCTAGAGACATTTCACCGTTTTAATCTTGCTTCATATTCTATTTCAGTTTCATTGAGGCAGAGGCCCCTGTTGCTTTCCTTTTCAGGCTGCAAGGAAGTTTTCATAAAATAAAATGCAACAATACTTCATTAATGAAAACGTAAAAAGAAGTGACTAGTGAGGCACATAAAAGCACCTGTTCTTTGTTAGAATTTTGAAAAATAAAGTAAAAACTCTGAGTTCCTGTTTTTGCTTTTAACTTTGCTTCTTATTCTGAAGAAGAAACTGTTTTTATGGTGAAACCTGATGCTTACACAGTGTGACACGTACCCTTATTTTCTCTGTGTTATATTAAATCAGACGAAACCTCCTGTTCCTGTTTTAGGTCATCTAGGATTACCAAATTATTACAAAAGTTTTTTTTTGTTCTTCTGACAGTTTGTAAGACTTTAAGTCTGACTCTAGACATGTTGCTGCAGTACATGGGTGCCTAAATTATGAGACTCAGTTTGTTTAGCTAATAATCTGATTATTGAGTACAAAATTTGCCAATTTCAATGGTTTTCAAGTTTAACATTGATAAACGGATTTCTGAAGACAGTGGAATACAGTAGTACTAAAAGTCCCAATAGAGATCTAATGCAATCATCTGTTTCGAATGTTATCAACCATTAAATGGCCGTTATTAGCGCTCATCACTCCCATACAATAGCTTCAGAATGTTCCTCCTCCACCTTTTGCTCGGTAGCTCGTTATCTTGTGACTTTAGGTTTAGGAACTTGTCCTGAGTTTTTAGGATGAGGGTTGGGGGCGGGGTAAGGTTATAAGTAAATATCCATCATTACCTAAATTGTAAACACAGCTTTTAAATAAAGTTAACAAAAACAAAACTTAAGCTTTTAGACGTGGGCGATGCTGAAAAAAATTCGAATGCATATTATCACCGATAAGAATGGTGGATGAGTACCTTCTAGCCTGCTAGGATGTAGAGGAGGCACATTCTGAAGCTATTGTATGGGAGTGATGATCGCTAATAACGGCCATTTAATGGTTGATAACATTCGATTCGGGTGATACAATCCATTTCTCAGAATTGTAAACATTTAACCACTGTGGGGCTATATTAGCTATCAGGGGTTGCAATGTACGATCATTGGTGGCTTGATTAATGAGATACAAACTGTTTGAGGAAGCAGTTTATTATGATTCATATGACAGTTTTTCCCTCAGAACATGGAATTTCCATCTTGTTCTGGAATAGACCGTGATGTTGGCCATCCTGGAAATTCCAACTTCCAACTGCACCCTAACATTGAAAACCATGATAAAGACTGTTGACTTCACCTACTCGTATAATTTAGATATTGGTAACAAATTCAAGTCGTTCAGAATTTGATAGTAAGATCGTTTTGTTCTTCCAAAATGTGTGATTGAAAAAGATGTTATCCTTCCAACAAAAGGTAACAAAATGAAAAACTATACATGGCTATGTAAAGGTCTGATGTATTTAGTGCCCGTCTTTCCTCAGTTGTTCAAGGTTCGTTTAGGTATCCCTTATCCTTCACAACGACTTCATCAACAGTCGCAGGTCAGTGACCCTTACCTAGACTACTCATTACAAAAGGCAGGGTTATTGGACTGTAACCAAAGTCTGCTACTGACTCTGGTACATATCAAGCGGCTCTCTTTATGACAATCATCTTTGTTCTCTGGTAACACATCTCTGGCCTTGAACTGAGATTTCCTGTGGGAATTTCAGCTATTGCACAACATCTCATCAGCACAGGATGGAAATGTTGAATACAAGCTTTAATAATGTGTTATAAAAAATATTGTATAGGTTTGTCTCCTGATATGCCCATTTGAACCAAGTTGCTTCCTTTCACATTTATGGATCAAGCTTCAAGGCCATCCAGGTGAACAAGACCTTATCTGGTCTGAAACTCGCTCCCCCACTTCGACTTCACTAACCTAGAAATGTTTATTGTATTTCTCTCAATAAATATCAGGAAATTGATTTTTGTTTCAATCTATGAGGTCTGCATAGTGATCAATTAAAGAAAAACAGTACAAAAAAATTAATTAGGTTTCTTTTTGACGTTTTCATTTATAAAAATGTTTAAGTCAACACTCAGAATATCAAAGTCTTAGAAAACAATATAGTTCAGTGGAATTACATTCAATAACAATGGGATAACAGAGCACAACTGGATTAACATAGTACAAGTAATAAATAAACATTAAATAAATACGTGTTTTTTCTTTTCTTTTTTTCCACAACTTGTAAAATAGAACTAACTTTTTTAATGGTGAATAAATGTGCCTGTATTCTAGTCAAGTAATCATATGAAGTAATAAAAGCCACCTTCATAGGAACAAACTTTTGTTACTACATAACACAATACTTCCTTTTAGTGTTTAATTGAATGTCATGGATGGATGGATGGGGTTTAAAGGCGTGTTCGCCTCAGGCACAGTGACATTTAGTGACGATGAGGTCGTTGAACGAGGTCAGCTTCAGCTTTCCCTTGCTGTCGTAGTGCATCAGAACCATGGGCTCATAAGCTGCTGGCACGCAGCAGGGGCGAGGCGTCTCTCCCTTAGTGATCTGGTGCAGACGAGATTTCACCTGCGTGTGCATGCTGGCCGGCTTGTAGTTGTGGGGGCAGGTGCCGTCGCAGAAATGCATCGTATACTCGGTTGGGGCCACCACCCAGTCCGTCCAGCCGATGTCTTTGAAGGACACCGTCACAGACTTGCGGCAGCACCACCCTTGCTCGTCACAGTTATCTTCCTTGTTGGATCGGCGCTGCCTGAGGCCCCGAACAGGGAGGGATTCCTTCAGGCCCAGTTCCAGAGTAATAGCTGGCTTTAGGCTGAAGGCTTTTCGGTTAGGTGGAAGCATCCCAACATCTACAACCAGTGTTTGATCACCTGTCCACATCCATCTGCTTGCCTCAGGGCTGATGTCTAGGGTCACATCTTGGGTCGTGGAAATGCTGTTTTGGGCCCCTGAGACAGTGCAGGTCCAGGCAGCAGAGTTTGTTGGCGTCATCCCATTAATTTTAACTTTGATATGTCTTCCAGCTTCAGACTTGTTACATAAAACAGGCCTGGACACTCTCAGTTGTGCTTGAGCCAAAGTCGGTTCAGGGGGACTTCTTGGATTCTTCTGGAAAACAGCTCGATACCAAAGAAAGCGTCTCTGATCCCCCCTTCGTAGTACCTGCAATGGCTCCGCTAAAACACAAGAACAGAAGAAAAGCTTAATGAGAGGAGAAGGTGGTGGTATTCCGTATTTGTTCAGACAGGATGTACCTGGCATCAAGAGGAAACCCATGCACAAACCTAAACATTTCCAAAAAAACTCTTAGAAAACTCCTGTAATCAAAGCAGTGCATCATCAGTAACATCAGTGGAAACATATTCAAAGTGTAACATAGTGTTCCACGTGTGCCTTTCACACTCATGATTTCTAAAAGCTTGTAGGAATGTGTTAGTTGGTGCCAAAATGTTTTCATTTACTCACAAATCTGCAAAGATCAGTTTCTGAGAATGAGCTTAACAGAAAAAAAACATTTAATTTTAACTATCAGCTTTTGATTGAATGACTTTGCAGTTTTACTTATTCCTTAATCATCTACTTTTTTCTAATTTAGCTCAAGCAGGTCTCCAGAACTTTTGACATCAGCCCTGTAAGCATGACAATGATAGAGTTAGGTTAAAGTTTATTTGTAATGTTAATGTTCTAACAAGTGTCTCATCAATACCTGGAACGAGCACAGTAGACATGTTGGACTGCCTGGTTTCCCTCATTGACTGGCTGGAGTTTCCTCTCATCTCACTGAGTTTCTCCCTGTAGAGCTTGAACATCTTCTTCAGCTCCCTCTGTGAGGCCTTCATGGCAGGCCTTGGCTCTCTGTCCAAACCCAAGGAGCCAAGGATCCCCTTCTTCACCGCCTTCAGAGTTACGACCCCCTGGTCATTGATCTTGCCAGCCTCGAGCAGCCTTTGGTGGGCGGTGTCAGGCTGGCTTCCTCCTGAGGTAGGAACCAACAGGAGCAGCAAGGTGTAGGAGATGAGCAGAGGAGGAGTGTGCGATCTGAGCATGGTGAGCCTGCTGGGTGAGGTTGGTTTATGAGTGCTCCACCACTGTGGAATGGGTTTGTCCATGTTCTGAGAAACAATTCTTCACATGCATTATTTATAGTGCTCCAGTGATGCCACGCCCCTAGTTGAATAAGTAGGCCTGTGAATGGCTCAGAGTGGGCCACATGCAGACATGAGGCAACATTTTGAAGGCTTGAGTTATGTGTGATGAAGAGGGATCTGTAAATGTGAAATTTATTTGAATCACTACACACAGTGTTTAAAATATCATTTTCTTTTTTTTTTGTCTATTTATTTTCTCTAGTATGTACCTCTATTTTTCTTATTGACTGGAATTTAACAGTTCTTTAGATTTTTTCTAATTTATTATGCAGCTCTTTTGTGAATTCTGATGCATTTTATAAACATAGTTGAACTTGATTTGAGATTTATCAGAACACCATGGGAATCTGTGGAGACACTTCTGAGAGAAAATATTGCTGAATCATCTGCACACAGCAACCTGAAAAGATGCCCATGTGACTGGCACCGGCAATGATAAGCACAGTTGGAATTACACCATCGTTCCCGAGGCTATCCAGTTGAACGTGTTGTGATCCCTGTGAAGTTAAACTTTTCTGTTTACATGGAAACCTGGCCAGTTTGGTCAGAGGGCACAGTCACTGATGCCCCACAGAGAGACTGAGCTGATGTAATTCTCAGCCCTGACAGTCCAGGTTCAGGTTGTAGGAGGCAGCTGGGTATGTGAAGTGTGTGACATCAGACAGAAAACAACTACAAGAACAGGTGGAAAGCTTTTCAGCCCAAAAAGAAAAGAACAGACAAGAGAAAAACCTGACCCTCACTAACTGTAAGAGAGGATTCTTAAACTTATTTCAACTAACAATATCAGAGAGCAATATCTGCATTTTGGTGACACATTTCCTACATCAGCTCAGCTGACGTATGGTGCTCCTCTAAGAATAAATGGAGCACTGTTTTTATAAAAACCAAAGCACGTCTGAACTTTTAGCTTACAACATTCCTTTATTAGTGACAAACAAATTAGACGAACTACTAAATTCAGACTTTAGTGGTGCAGTGGAGCATCTCTCAGTTGTTACCCATGAATAGGAGGAACTTCATATATTGAGGACTTTTCTCTGTTTTCCATGGCTCTCAGCATAATTAACCTTGTTTAATACACCGAGAATTCCCAGCATCAGCTGACAACCACAGAAGTTCTTTTTATAGTATTTATATAAATGTCAATATGATCTTGGTTTAGATTTTTCAAGGGTGATCCTGGTGGTTAGACATTTTCTTCTAGCATCTTGATATCAAAACTCAAGATGATAATTCTGTCACATCTTCCTCCAGTTTTAAATGGTTCGTCTTGTAACCGGAGGGTTGCTGGTTCAAGCCCCCGCTCTGTCTATCTAAAACATAAAAATCAAAATAGGTGAAAAATTGGAATGGCACAGTAAATAAGTAAGAAGAAAATGATGCACAAAAAGATAGAGAAAGCTAAGAAACCATCTGAAATCTGTCTCTGTTTAGAAACCATTACTGCTCCTATGTGCAAATCAATATCAGCTGGCTTAATATTAACTGATAACCTGCAGAAAGGATTCTCATCATAAAAGCATTGCACAGAGTTATAAAATTGGTAAAAGCAAAGTGACCTTCACAAAAAAGGTTAACTGATGCAAAACATGCAAAGGGCAATGGTTACAGCTGCATTTATAACCTCTATGAGCGTCATGGAATAGACTTCATTCACTATAAACCTGACAGGTGAGTCAGAAGAATAATCAAATTCAGTGAGCACTCGCAGAGAGCTTGAGAAAGGCCGAGTTTTTCCAATGAAATCAACTAACGCACTCCACCAGATTGGCTTTTATGCACACTCTCTACAAAAGACTCTACCGTTGAAGAAAAATGTTAAAGCTTGTTTGAAGTTTATAGAAAGAGTGAAATTACAGAAAAGGTAATGTACTCCATCCTAGTTGTTCTCTTTACTCCCTTCATCCCAATATACATTCATGTGCTATACTATACAGGGACACAACCCTAGCAACACACAAACTTCATATACATGATAAGAAACAGTTTAACAAAATGAGCTTTATTTCTTCATGTTTAGATCAACTTAAAAACATATTTTAGATTTGAAAACAAAGTCAAGAAACTGTCGCAGCAACCATAACAAACTACTGCAGTGTGAGGAAAGAAACATTCTAAAAAACACCACTAATGCAATACCAATCAGAGTTCAATGACATTACGCCAAGATCACATGGAAGGTAGTTCTGAAAAGTTGAGATAAGATCTTATTTATGTTGCTTTGTTATGCAGAGTTTACCAATCTGCCTTATTTATGGTGTGTTCAAAATGATGACTGAATGGCAGCAATCCAATCAGGTAACACTGCCCCTTGAGCTGGGAGTTTGCAAAAGGTTCTAAAAACATTTCAGAGAAGTTATTCAGTGTCTCATAGGACAGGGTTCCAGTAGATAGCTGCCTGAAACTGGTGCGGGGGGGGGGGATATCTGAGTGGTGAGTCACTGAGGTGATGAAACAGTCATGTGCTCCGTCAGGTGAGTTCAAAGTGTGCGAAAGGTGACTCATGAAAAGCCAGGCAAATTTAAATGTATAGCACTCTTTCAGCAACAAGGCAATTCAAGGTGCTTTACATCCTCAAGAGATAAAATAAAAGCAACAATAAGAATAAGAATAAGAAATACTTGATCCCACAGGAGGAAATTCACATGCTAAGGCAGCATACATCACAAATAAAGAAATAAGATGCAATAAAGCAACAATTAAAAAAATGGCAAAAAAAAGAAGAAAAGACATCAGAATGATTAAGAACATTAAAAATTACTACTGACATTACAGCTAATATCAATTAATCAAAGGCAGCTCTTAACAGATGGGTGTTTAGCCTTGATTTCAAGGAACTCAATGTTTCAGCAGCTTTGCAGTTTTCTGGAAGTTTGTTCCAGATAAGTGGAGCATAGAAACTGAAAGCTGTTTCTCCATGTTGGATTCAGATTCTGGGATTATTAGTAGACTGGATTTAGAGGACCTGAGTGGTCTGAGGGGGTTGGTATAGTTCAATTCAAATTTAGTTAATTTATCTAGCACCAATTCATAGCATGTCATCTCAAGGACCTTTACAAGAAAGTCATTTCAATTCCATTTAGTTTAAAAGTTTCTCTCTAAGGAATCCCAGCAGATTGCATCTAGTCATTGACTTGCAGCATTCACTCCTCCTGGACCAACATGTAGCGACAGTAGACAGTCACCTGTGTTGTGTTATTGACTTCACAGCAATCCCTCATACTGAGCAAGCATGTAGCAATAGTGGAGAGGAAAAACTCCACCTTTAACAGGAAGAAACCTACAGCAGAACCAGAACCAGGCTCAGTAGGCATCTGCCACTGGGGGTTTGAGAAGACAGAGCAGAGACACAGAAGGAACTCCTCTAAGGTCCACAGGATTACATGTGGTGTGCCCCAGGGTTCGATTTTAGGCCCAGTGCTTTTTAAATTTATATGCTCCCCCTTGGCAGTGTCATCGGAAGACATGGAGTTAACTTTCACAGTTATGCTGATGATACACAGTTTTATGTCTCCTGATGACACACGATCAATGGATACACTTTTTAACTGCATTTTAGACATTAAATCCTGGATGGCAGAAAACTTTCTCCAGCTCAACCAGGACAAAACTGAGGTTTTAGTCATCGATCCTGAGGCTCAGAGAGAGAAACTTTTAACAAAACTACAATGACTGTCTTTTAATCCTTCTATACAAGTGAAGAACCTGGGCGTGATTTTTGACTCTGAGCTGACTTTTATCCCTCAGATTAAAAACATTACTAAAATAGGTTTTCATCAACTAAAGAACATTCCCAGAGTCCGCCCCATTCTCTCTCGGGCCAATACGGAGACACTGATGCTTTTATCCCCAGCAGAATTGATTACTGTAATGCTTTCTGGTCTTCCCAAAAAGAGTATATCAGGTTTACAACTTCTACAACTTCAGCAGCACGTGTCCTGATGAAGACCAGGAGGCAGGAACACATTATACCTGTTTTAAATTCATTGCCCTCACCTCTGGAACAGGCTGCCAGAGAACGTTCATGTTTTTAAAAGCAGGCTCAAGACTCACCTTTTTAGCTGAGCTTTTAACTGATTATTATTTATTATTGTCTGTTTTATTGCTCTATATGTTTTATATGATTATATTTTATCAGTGTTTTACCATTTAATCTTATCACAATTATTTACTGGTTATTTCTATATTTTAATTTGTTATCTAAATCCCCGTTCCAGTGTTTCCTCTGTGGGAGCCCTCTGCCCCGGGAGCGGTGGTTGGCTGTGGCTCCCTGGGTGCGCTCCAGGTGGAGCTTGGGTGGAGGTGGGGGTCTTGGCCTTGCCTCCACTTGGTTCCCTGTGTCGGTGCCTCGGCTGCTGCTGTTGATCTACCGCTGCCGGTGCAGATGGCTCCTCTGATGGCGTTTCCTTGCATGGTTCATCTGCACTCAGCCCAATGTCCTTTTTCACTCTTGCTTTTAACTGTGTGGATGGGAGTTGGGGAGGGGGGAGGGAGGTATAACTGACCATGCTTTTAAATATGTGGGGGAGGGATGGGAATGTGGTTTTATGTGCGGTCATTTTAATCTGTAAAGCACTTTGTGATGCAATTTCTTGTATAAAAAGCACTTTATAAATAAAGTTTGAAAGTTTGAATTATAGCAACCATAAAATCCTGTGGTACATATCCATTTACTAAGTAAAGATTCATCATATCTAAAATGGGACCGGGAACCAAAAGGAATGCTTTAAATAATTAGATTTGTACTGGGTCTAACATGCAACAGGTCTTCAACATGTTTTGGTGCTAAGCTATGTAATGATTTATAAACTAGTAAAAGTATTTAGAAATCTATTCTCTGAGCTACAGGGAGCCAGTGTAAGGACTTTAGAACTTGGATGATATGCTCTACTTTCCTGGTTCTAGTGAGGAACACGAGCAGCAGCGTTCTGGATCAGCTGCCATTAAAAAAAAAGATTTTGTGGCTGTCGTGGCCTATTATTTATTCAGCAGTGGATAGTGTACAGAAAGGGGGAAGACCTACGGTAAATTTCCACAAGGATGGGATTTGAACTCGGGACGACCACATCAAGGACTGAGGCCTCCGTACATGAGCCGCCTGCACTAACCACTACACCATGTGACGCCCCAAGTGCAGCTGTCTGACTTTTTAGGCAGACCTGTGAAGACACTTTCGTAGTAATCAACTCGACTCAGAATCAGAAATAATCATGACTGACAGTGGCAATTTTAGTTTTGTACATACACCATACAAATTCAAGGTAAGGTACTGACTTGTCTGCCTTCACACACATGAACTTATATCACACCCTGTTATTAATACATCTGGGTATCAGCCAAACCTTAGAAGCTGTAACAGAGGTAACTTCCAAGAAGGTTTCCCACAACTTTAGAATACCTATGGACATAGCTGACTACTCTTCCTAAAGGGAATTGAGATGTCAGACAGTGATTTTGCACTAGAAGACCTATGTCGTATTCAGCGCTCTACATCCTCCCAAAGATATTCTGTCAGGTTGAAAGATTCCAAGGCAGTCAATTTGTTCCACATCAAACTCACTCATCAGTCTTTATCGTCTTGTTTTGTGCACAGTCACGTTGAAACAAAACAGGGCAATTCTTTAAATTGTCCCCAAGTTGGGAATGTGATGTTGTCCAAAGGTCTTAGGCTGCAGCCTTAGGAGTTCCCTTCACTGAAACTAAGGGGCCAAGTAAAAAAAAAAAAGAAGATAAAAAGTCCCACACCACAATCCCCTCTGTACCAAACTTTCCACTTGACATAATAAAGTCAGACATGTGCAGTTCTCCTGGCAACTGACCCAGGCTCCTGTTTGGGTTGCCAGAGAGAGAGAGAGGCAAGATTCGTTACTTTGGTAAACACGCCTCCACTACTCTAAAGTCTAGTAGCAACTTGTTTTATAGCACTGGGCTCAATGCTTGCATTGCACTTGATGTAATTCTTGGTTGCAGCGAATCAGTCATGGAAATCCATTCCCTGAAGCTTTCTACACAGTGTTCTTGAGCTAATCTGAATACCACATGAGGTTTGAAAGTCTGTACTTAATCTGCAGAAAGCAGGAGACATCTGTGCGTCATGTGCCTCAGCATCCTCTTCCTTTTCTGCGATTACTAGAAGCATTCTACTTAATGGCTGAATAGTTTGTGAAACAAAGTCTAATGGCGCCCCCTTGTGATTCCAAAGCTAAAAACAAAGCGCAACTGGTTAAATTATGGTTGCTAGATGCTTAGAAATCTAGACCCAGGCCAAAGAAGGTCCCTGTTTCTGACCCATTGCTGGCTGTCATTCACTTCAGGCAGTCTGGACCCTTAACTGAACAAAGAAAGGTTTAACATTGTCTGGGTTTTTTGATGATATAACAGTTGTGGCCAAAGGTTTTTGCTGGGGCCTTACCATCTATATCCTGATCATTTCCTGCTGTACTGAATAATGGCTATAACACTCCACATGTTAAAGAACTTTTATAAGTAAATGTGCAAGATGTAGTTTGTCAGTTTTTAAAACCCTGGATCTTTTTTTTTACTACTTTTTTGGATTCTCTCTGCCATGCTGAGTTTGTTGGCCTCTGTTTATCCAGCTGTGTTTTGGAAAGTGATCACATGGTCACATGGGGTTCAAATCTGCAGGAAGGCAGGATTCCATACTATTGTCTTGTGACAGTCCTTGATCATACTGGAAGATACACAGATCCAAGAATGCGCTTGGATTGTTGGAAGAAGCTGCACTTTGAGGACATTCTGATCCAACTGTTAATGATAGAAGTTGTTCTTTGAGAATGTTTCTTATCCCAGTTTTTATTAATGGCAGCAAAACACAAAATGTCTCTCTTGTCTGGTGACCCATTAGATCTCAGGTCTTTGGGAGGACTAGGAGCACACTCCGAAACTAAAGCCATATGCTGAGAGAGTCAAAAATGCAAGGTAAATAATCCTTGACTGGACATAAAGTTAGTTGAAGGGGGCAAGGATAGAAAGTATGTGCTTGTACAAAAGAAAAGATTGTGTCTAAAGTTAGGGCCATGTGTTGGAGAATGCCAAAAATGGTACAGGTGCGGTCTAAGAGGTTATTAGATAGAGATGATTAGGGATCCTTCGACATTCAGCATGGAATTCCTCCTGTTCAGTGCACTGATCTGTAATTTCTGATGTGGGCTTGGTTGGGAGGGGGGGTAAATCCTCATTTGTTCAGCAAAGGCCATGTACCTCAGATTAGTCCAAAAATGTAAAAAAAAAAAAAAAAAGAAGTTAAATAAATAAAAAAACAAATACACACCATTGCTACTCTGAATAATAATAATTACTGATATAAATAGAAATTAACCATCATGCTGACTATGGCTCTGAAATAAGCAACAACTACGAAACATTTTCTCTGTTTCAAACAAAGAAGGATAACACACGGGATATCGGACGACTGTGATGAGGTGACTGCTACAGGAGGCAGTGAAAGAGAGGTGAGTGGGTAAGTCTCTTGTAAACGGTAATCGTGATGAGTACAGAACTTAGGAGATACTGTATTAGATCTTACCATTTCATGAGGGTATGGAAACCCTGAGGGGGGAGAACAGGTCCAGCTCTATGGGAGGATCAGCACCAAAGGTGGTGGGTAGGCACTGATGAAGTTCCTTTAATTTGCCTTCAAGGTGGGAAATCCAGTGTGCAAATTCGAGGGCGGACAGGCAGGTGAGTGATCTGACTTCTCGCTGATGGGTTCCAGGAGGAGGTGGTCCAAGGATTGGTGGAGGACCAGGGAGACAATGAAAGCAGTTGCTGGGAGGTGCAGACACTGAGGTGTAATCCAGGAGGATAAAAACCGCCAAGGAAGACTGCAAAGAAGGAGAAAAACACAGGTAAGAAAATGATTTGTCTTTCAAGTCTGGGGAAACTAAGTTTGGCCTGTGAATGACTTCCCCCTGTTTTCTTGCAGTAGGTTGTATTTGCTCCTGATGTTGGTTGTGGGCGTAAGCGGCCTGGAAGATCAGTGAAGGTGGTTGCAACAGAAGGAGCAGTGAGCTTCTGTAGATGACAGTAAGTATTCCAGGTAGAACTGGAGTGGTAGATATCAGCAGGAAGCACTCCATTGGTGGCTCAGGAGGAGTTTAAGATCTACGGTACAGAAAGGTACAGGTAGGTAATGATTTATATCACTAACACATAGAACTGAATGTCACTGTATTGGCAATGTTAGAGTAGCTACTAAAAGAAATATGAATGATGTCATGTATTCACACAGCATTTAACATGTGTTTCGGTTTCTATGAACCTGCAGTAGGAGAGGCAGTCTGAAATGGGAAGATTCATTAGATTATGCAAAGAAATGAACTCAACGTGTATTACCAGACCAAACCTGTAATGTTTGGAAGATTTTTACTGATCAAAGAAGTCTATGATATTTGAAAGGCTGTGTGAAGATTTTTTGGAGATAGGGAATTCATTGGCTTCCCCCTGTAAAACATTGTGAAGATCTTAAAATTAAGCTAAAGAAAAGAAGATTTCCCACTTCAGCTGGAGAAACTCAGAGCAGTTTTCTTTTTTAAAAGATTTTTTTTTCACCTCATGGTTTTTTCCCCATTATTTATCTCCCATTGCTCCTACCTAGTTCCTAGTTCCAGTCCTGGGGTTCTGCTCTCCCTCTGCCAGCCCCGGGAGGGCCCCGCATTGGAACCCAAGCCTCCTTCATGCTTGGGGAGTGAGCAGGCCCTTCTTTTCACCTGATGGGGCGGGGTTTCCCAGGCTGGACGTAGCACGTGGAAGGATCACGTTATTCCAGCCAGATCCTCCCCATCCCTTCAGGCGCCAGGAGGAGGCAGTATATAGCTCCAGGACTAGTGCATGTTTTTGTGGGAGTAGCTCACATTAGCTGCTCAAGGGAACACGGGGAGAACATGCAAACTACACACGGAAAAGCCCTTTCGCCAACCCCACCCAGGGTGTTGATGCCGATGATGCAGGGGAACAAACACACCCTCAGCACCCACAGCATCCCCGGTGGTAATCAAACCCAGGACCTTCTAGCTGTGAGCTGATCCGCTCTACCAGCTGCGCCACCGTGCCCCCCTCTGAGCAGTTTTCTTAAAAGGTTTACTCCAACATGACAGGCAAAAATCCAGTGAGCCATGAACTGTCATAGTTCTTAGGTTTTGTGTTTAAACTTAGTTCTTTTCCTAATTCGGTTTAATTATCATGTTAATGTATTCTTTGGTATTTATTTCATGGCTCTTCCTTGTTTTCATATTCCCTTCTTGCTCTTAGATGTTTTCACCTTTTGTTTGTGTCCACCTTCTCATTTGTGTTCTCTCTAGTTTATTTCTCTTTAGAAAGTTTCCCAATTTACTCCTCTCACTCAAGCTAACATGACATGAACGTCTTTTTGGTCCTCAGCTCACTCATTTAGAACAACAGCTCAACAACAGACTCGAGGTGTTGCTCACTTTTTTCTCTTCAGACAGATATTTTCTAGCTTTCCATCAGTTAACTTCCTGCAGAGTGTCAGACTGCCCTTGAATGGTTTCTTAAAGAAAAATTAGCTTCTTTGCTGCTTTTTCTTGTCTCTAGGACTGTCATGCTGCCCTATTCACCCTCTCCTCATCATGGTCCTCACCTGTGTCTCTCCAATCATCCACACCTGATCCTCACCTTCTGCCTTCATAACCCGTCACTTTCCCTCACTCGGCGCCAGATCATTACCGTTGTCTCCATGGTGTGTTGTCCTGCTTATCCAATGTCCTGTCTCTCCGTTCCTGCCGTCACCACCATCACCTCCTCCACCAGCACCACTTCAACCAGCACTTCAATAAATATCCAGCACTAACCAGCGTCTGCATTTGGGTCCATGGCCCACACACCACACTCATGACAAGGACATTGTCTGAAAATCTTTGCCTCACAGCTGATGGAGATGCATTAAGACTGACCTGCAACCGGTGTAGAGCAAGCTCTGCACTGGTGACATGGGATAAGATTTGTGCCAAAAGGATCACCCAAAAAATACAGTCTCACACAAAATCTATCAGAATAAAGCAACCAAGTTAGAGATGCATGATATATCGGCATAAATATTGGTATCGGCCGATGAGTAAAATTGGGCCAATAAGCACTACCGATGTGTATCCATCTAGTTGCTGTGTCGGGAGGGGATTTCGCCATGTGTATTTGTTTGGGCACATGAGACGTGAAAGTGTCAGCGAAACAAAGGGAGCCCAGGATTGTGGGATGTTAAACTGAAGAGGAGAAGTAATGTCAGCGGTGTGGGCGTTTTTTACGTGTCAAAAGAAGACAATCGAAAAGCGGTTTGCAACACTTGCCAAGTTGAGGTAATGCGAGGAGGGTGCCGCGCAGTGGCGGCTGGTGGAATTTTCTCCAGGGGGGCTATGACTATGATGGCTAGATATATACCAGCAGTAAGTGAAAATGTACTGAGGAATCACAACAATGTATTTATTTACATTAAAGAAAACAACAAAACCAACATTACAATGTAATGTAGTGTTGCTCATGCTTCTTTGCCTTTTCTAAAAAGTGCTTCATTACATGGCTTAGCACCAAAATATGTTGAAGACCTGTTGTCATGGTACCAACCACCAAGACCACTCAGGTCCTCCAACTCTAGCCTACTAAACATCCCTAGACTCAGAACTAAACATGGAGAAGCAGCTTTCAGTTTCTATGCTCCCCTTATCTGGAACAGACTTCCTGACGAGTGTAGAGCTGCTGAAACTCTGAACTGCTTTAAATCACGACTAAAAAACCATCTGTTTAGAATTGCCTTCGAGTAAATGATTGATGTCATATGTATGAAATGTGTTCATGCTCTCTTGCTCTATTGATCTTTCTCTTGCTTTATTGTGTATCATGTGTAATGTGTGTTTCATGCTAATTTGCTACTTTTACTTTTAATTTCCAATGTTATATTTTGTCTTCAAGAGGAGACTGTGGAACAGGTAATATTTTGCCTGAAGTATACTGTTGAGAAAACTGGTGCAAAATTTACAAGATATCAAATTGCAACTGGACATCAGGGACCTTTTAAACAAAATGTAAAGTTCTGGAAAAAAAAAATTGCTGAGATTTCTCAAGAATTAATTAAAAAAATTAATAGAGAGAATATAGTTGTTTTTTAAGTATTTTGTAAAAATAAGTAGGGCATATTTAGCATGCATCAAATGTTTATTGCTTATGTTATTATTTTCAGTGGGGGTTTTTTTGTCATAAGTTTTAAATGTCCCACGTTTTTGAACTCGCCATACATTTCGAACGTTCCTTGAATGCACCTAAGGTGTGCGATGCAGCATAGTACAGACAAGCTTCTGCCTTAATTCCGGTTGAAAGATCGCTCTTATATACATGAAGATTTATTTTTTACTTTTGAATTAACATTAGGTACAAAACAACTTCGTTAGTGAGTGGATAGAATGAACCGAAAAAGGTTTATGATTGGTCAGTGGACATAGTATGATCATGCAGCATACACATGCGCAGATCGTTCCCTTTTTGAGCGTCGGTAAGGAGCAAGCTGGGTCTCTAAAGCCGATGAGCACAACCTTTATATACAGTCTATGAGCTCAACTCACCATGAACTATAAAATATTTATCTTGCACATCTGAAAGAAACGCACATATTTTGTGAAATATTTGTATATTATTATACATTTTTTTAAACGTTTTATTTAAGGTAATATAGCAAGTGGTGAGTGGTGGAGCGGCGCCCTCTATTGGCCAGCCGCCACTGGTGCCGCGTCAAGTCATTCAACACCACAAATTTAATATATGTCATTTGAAAAACCGCCACCCAGACCTACACAAACAATTGCAGGAAAAAAGGCTAACATTAGCCAGCAGGTAAAAAGGAAAGCAGCTGAAGCTGGGAGTTCAATACAGCAGGTACTCGACCAGACTAAGAAATTTGCCAAGGACAGCGCAAAAGCCAGGTCAAAAACCAAGAAGGTAAAGGAAATGATTGCTCTTGACGACCAGCCATTTTCCATAGTGGAGGACCGAGGGTTTGAGCGGTTGATAGAGCATATTGAACCCTGCTACAGCCTGCCAAGTCGGTGCTACTTTTCCGACGTCTCCCTCCCTGCTTTGTACGAAGTCGTGGCCACGCATATCCACAAATCGTTGGACGATATGACTGACATTAGCTTCACGACGGATATATGGAGCTCAGATATAAGTCAGATGAGTATGTTGAGCCTTACTGCTCAGTGGATTAATGAAAACTCTTAAATAAGGAGAGCTATTTTACATGCGCAAGAGTTTGTAGGATCACATACGGGAGTCGCCATCGCTGGCGCATTTGACTGCATGTTTGCTATGTGGAAAATTAAAAAAAACAATGTGCATGTTGTGCTTCGTGACAATGCGTGGAATATGCAGAAGGAAATGGAGGAGTGCGGCGTTAAATGCTTGGGCTGCATGGCTCACATGCTGCAGCCAGCGGAGCATTCCTGACTGTGTGGCGATCAGGAGGAAAATAGTCGAACATTTTCGCCACTCTCAACTCACTACCTTTTGGCTGAGAGACATACAGCAAGAGTTAGGCATGAAAACCATGATGCTACAACAAGATGTGGTGACCAGATGGAACAGTACTTTTCTTATGGTGAAAGTCTACTTAATCAGAAGCGCGCCCTTGGTGTGTCTGGAGCAGATCATGAGCTGCCTGCGTGTTTAAGTGCATATCAGTGGGGCCTCATTGAAAACATGACCACGCTTTTCACTCCATTTGAACTATTAACGAGGGAGATCAGCTCACATCAGGCTACTACTGACTGTCTTTTGAATTATTGTTATGTCACAGTTCTCATTTTTGATTTGAACATTTTAATAGAGGGGTCTTAAAATTGACTTGTTTTTCATGTTTGCTTGGTAGAAACATTGCTTCAGGGTTTGTACATTTACATCAGCATAAAATGTGCATGAACAGTCGGGACATGTTTTGGATATTTTGATTTAGCCTTTTTTACAAATTTGAGTTCAACTGGAGTGCACAGAGCTGAAAACATGTTGGCATGAATACTGGCATGCTTGACTTGTGGTAAAAGTTGGTTACCGATGTTTTATGGTAGCCCTGTAACCTTGTTATTTAAAAAAAAAATACATTCTGAAAATAAAAGAAATTCAGTCTGTACAAACTTTTATCATCTCAGAAACATTTCTAAAAAACACAGATCGATATTGGTCATTGGCCATAACAGAAAAATTAATATCGGATATCGTGATCGGCCAAAATTTTCATATTGGTGCATCTCTAAACCAAATGGAATATTTCAGACGCAAAACTGTGAAATTCACAAACAAAATCAATCTGAAACAAAACTAATTCATAAGTAAATATTTATATTTCAAAACCAAACATTTATTTTTACTTCCTAACTATTTTATTTCTTTGACACAACTTTTTGGTTCTTCACCATTCAGGCTTTTTTTTTCAAGAGCATGTTTTCATTCTGCCAACAAGCTCTTTGCTTCTGCTCCTCTGGATTTTGCTTCTGTGTTAAGTTTTTTTCTAACCTATGTGTAGCCCCGCAAAGTGTCTACCCTTTATTTTTTATTTTTTACTTTATTGTATTAAAAAACAGAATGCACTGTACAAATCACAGGGATCACGTACTGTGGATTTACATGAGTAGTAATGCAGTAATAAACAAGTGAACATTTATGGATTAGGAATGAATGAAAAAGAACAGAAGGAAAATAAAAAGGGAGGGGGGTACTTAGTAGACAGAATGTTTTGTTTAGAAGTGTGAAGGAATGCTATGAAACATGTTTTTTTACCTGAGTATTTTACAACAATGAATGTAAAACTTCACCATCAAAAGATTAATCAGGTATACAGAATTTTTGTCCAGGGTTCTTTCAAATAGTCCAAGCAGTATATTCTTCCTGTCGTGAATAAAGTCAGTTTTTGCTAAAAAACATTGACTGTAGGGCAATACCAGAATAAATCAACAGCTTCAGGAGATTCATTGCAAAAACCACAGGTTATACAGATTTCTTTTTTGAACTTATTTTTAATATAAGATTTAGCTGGATAGAATTTATGAATAAGTTTAAAGGATATGTCTCTGACTTTGTGATCAAATATTTGTTAGGTAGAAGTCAGACCTTTTTCCAAGGTATATCATCTACAAACCTAATCCAATAAGATGTAGAACAAGATAACGTAATATCTTTTTGAAACAAGGCTTTGATAGATCTGTTATTTTTATTAGCTGGATAAAGGTAGACATATCTTCCCCACAGGTGTATCAATTGGGGATAGAGGAGCTAATTAATGAGCATCAAATCTATTTGGTTTTTAAAAAGCATACATATACCCCAAGAGATTGCCCCAAAAACCTTAGTATAATCACCAGGAGTTATGGGGATGTTATATTACCCAGGAAATTCCTCATATGTAATTAAAAGTCGCTCCTCTTTAAATAACTGGTCTACCCATTTGATGATGTTTTGAAACCAATATTCCATAAAGATAGATTTGTGTTTGTGTAGAATATCTTTGATACTCCAAATTATGTCTTTATGTGGTGAAAATTGTGTTTGTAGATGAGAGACCATGAAAAAAACGCCTGTCAATGAAAAGCAGACAATTTAACAGGAATTTTATCAGTGGTATAATTACAAATCAGAAAAAAGTTAACATCGCTTAATTTTGAAAGTATATGAAATGGGAAAATATTACCTATTGAAGTGGGTTTATTGAAGAGCTGTTTTATCCAATTAATCTTAAAAGTATTATTCAGAGAATGAAAATCCAAAAAGTTAAGTCCACCATTAACATATGAATTCATAAAATCTGTCTTTTTCATGTAATGAATCCCATTTTTCCATACAAAGTCAAAAAGCATTTGATAAAAGTTTGATTTAAGTTTTTATCATTTAGATACAGAGCCAAAGCTGCATATGTTAAGCGTAAAATTCCCTCCGCTTTAGTCAGTACGATTCTACCTCTTAATGATAAATCTCGTACGAGCCATTGGTTTAATTCAAGTTGAGATTTGTCTAATTGGATTAAAATTTAAAGTGCTTCTTTTATTTCGATCTATGGTAATTAGAATGCCTAAATAATTTACTTAATTTTTAATGGGGATGTTATACATTAAGGCACAGACCAGAGGCCTCAGAGAACACTTCAATGGTTTTAATACCATTGGGAATTTGGTTTTGTTTTCATTTTTTAAGAAATGTGTGGTATTGTCTGTTAATTGTCTTATGATTAATTCCCTCTCAAATAGTGAAATTCCTTCTACATTACAGGAGTTAATATGATATGCCAAAGGTTGTGCCACAATCATGAAGATATACGGGGACGGCGGACAACCTTGTCTTAAACCGCAGGATAGATTATATCTGGGTGATGTTCCACCTGGTAGTTTAATGGTGCTATTACTGTTCATATAGAGGGTCTTAACAGCAGAGGAGAAGTAATCGCCAAAACCAACGTTTTTAAGTGACTGTAGGATAAATTTGTGTTCCACTGTGTCGAAGGCCTTATAAAAGTCTAAGAACAAGATAAAGCCACTATCATCTATAAAATCTGAATAATCTAAAATGTCAATAACAAGTCTAATATTGTTTGTTATGTGTCTTTTAGACAAAAATCCTGATTGGGTTCATCAATTATTGTGTTTAATACCACCTTTAATCTTCTAGCAAAAATTAAAGCAAATACATTGTAATCATTGTTAAGTAAGGATATTGGCCGCCAAGTGTCAATATGGGATATGTCCTTGTTGGGTTTGGGGATTAAAGTTCAATTCAATTCAGTTTATTTATATAGCGCCAATTCACAACAGATGTCATCTCAAGGCACTTAACAAGAAGTCATTTCAATACAATTATACAAACATTCCAATCAGTTAAAAAGTTTCCTATTTAAGGAATCCCAGCAGATTGCGTCAGTCATTGGCGTGAGGTTGGGCAGATTTCCAACCACAGCAATCCTTCAGCAATCCCTCATACTGAGCAAGCATGTAGCGACAGTGGAGAGGAAAAACTCCCCTTTAACAGGAAGAAACCTCCAACAGAACCAGGCTCAGTAGGAGCGGTCATCTGCCACGACCGTCTGGGGGTTTGAGAAGACAGAGCAGAACACAGAAGGAACAGAAGATCCGATATAAGAGAACTTTCTATGTTACAGAAAGGAAAAAGTTGATAACAGGACACAGTGGATCTTCAGTTACTGAGAGGATCATTCCAGTCGATGACCCCCGTCCAACAGGGCATTGCAGCCAAGCAGGATACCAGACCAGGTGTATCTTCGATGGGGAGAAAAACACTGAGAGAAAACAAAGTTAACAGTCGAAATAACAGAATGTACTGTAATACAACTGGAGAGTCGTAGGAGAAAAGGAAGTAGCAGAGTGAAGAAAATTGGTAAGTCTGTCCTCCAGCAGTCTAAGCCTATAGCAGCATAACTACAGAGATAGCTCAGGATGACCTAAGCCACTCTAACTATAAGCTTTTTCAAAAAGGAAAGTTTTAAGCCTGGCCTTAAAAGTAAACAGAGTGTCTGCCTCACGGACTAAAGCTGGGAGCTGGTTCCACAGGAGAGGAGCCTGAAAACTAAAAGATCTGCCTCCCATTCTACTTTTAGAGATCCTAGGAACTACAAGTAAACCTGCAGTCTGAGAGCGAAGTGCTCTTTTAGGAACATATGGAACAATTAGATCTCTGATGTATGATGGAGCTTGATTATTAAGGGCTTTGTATGTAAGAAGAAGGATCTTAAATTCTATTCTGGATTTAACAGGGAGCCAATGAAGGGAAGCTAAAACAGGAGAAATGTGATCTCTCTTTTTAATATTCATCAGAACTCTTGCTGCCGCATTTTGGATCAACTGAAGGCTGTTTAAGAACTTCTGGTCCAAAGACAGCAACTTCTGTTTTGTCAGAATTTAAAAGCAAAAAGTTTAGGGTCATCCATGTTTTTATGTCTTCCAGACATGCCTGTAATCTACCTAACTGACTGGGTTCATCAGGATTTATGGATAAATATAGTTGTGTATCATCTGCATAGCTGTGGAAATTTATCCCATGCTGTCTAATGATTCTACCAATTGGGAGCATATATATGGTGAACAGAATTGGTCCAAGCACAGAACCCTGTGGAACTCCACAAGTAACCCTTGAGAGTGAAGAAGATTTATCATTTAGATGAACAAACTGGAATCTATCAGACAAATATGATTTAAACCAGCCTAGTGTTGTTCCTTTGATCCCTGCAACATGTTCAAGCCTTTCTAGGAGAATATTATGATCGACTGTGTCAAAAGCAGCACTGAGATCTAACAAAACCAGAACAGACACAAGTCCATTTTCTGAGGCCATGAGAATATCATTAGTGACCTTCACCAGTGCTGTTTCAGTGCTATGATGAGCTCTAAAACCTGACTGAAACTCTTCAAACAGCTCGTTACTCTTTAGATGCTCACAGACTTGATTAGCAACAATTTTTTCAAGGACTTTGGATAAGAAAGGAAGGTTAGATATAGGTCTGTAATTCACTAAGTCATCTTGATCAAGGGAAGGTTTCTTGAGTAAAGGTTTAATTACAGCTATTTTAAATTCCTGTGGTACGTATCCGTTTACTAAGGATAGATTCATCATATCCAAAATGGGGCCAGGAACCAAATGGAACACTTCTTT
The DNA here is from genome assembly GCA_963556495.2 of Valencia hispanica. Taxonomy (NCBI): domain Eukaryota; kingdom Metazoa; phylum Chordata; class Actinopteri; order Cyprinodontiformes; family Valenciidae; genus Valencia; species Valencia hispanica. The sequence continues at coordinate 53,057,057 of OY747712.1, read as the reverse complement.
AAATAATTTGGTTGGGATTGGGTCCAACATACAAGTTGAAGGTTAAGATGAGGCTAATATTTTTGATAATTCCGAAAGCTCGACTGAATCAAAACAGCCTAAGCACAACTGAGGTTCTACAGTTCTTTCCGATACTGCATCATTTACTGAGGAGGAAGAAGTAATAATGTTTGGGAGGATGCCAATGATTTTATTTTTAATAGAATTAATTTTATTTATGAAGAATCCAATAAAATCATCACTGCTAAGAGCTGGGGGAATAGTTGGCTCAACAGAGCTATGACTCTGTGTAAGTTTGGCAACTGTACTAAAAAGAAACTTAGGATTGTTTTTATTCGCCTCTATTAATGATGAAAAATATGCTGTTCTAGCTTGTCGAAGGGTCTTTTTATACGGCAATAGACTGTTATTCCTGATTAAATAGGAATCCTCTAGGTGTGTAGAGCGCCATTTTCTCTCCAACTTCCTAGTATTCTACTTTAAAGTACACAACTCTGCGTTGAACCAAGGAGTCAGCCTCCTATGGCTAGCCACTTTCTTTTTTAAGGGGGCTACACTATCTAATGCCAAACGCAATGAGGACGTAACGCTGTGAACCAGATCATCAATTTCTGAAGGGTTAGAGATAGAATTGCTGCCATTCACTGTGTTACCCTGAGACACTAAGGAAAGTAAGAATGGAACAGATTGTTTAAAAATTGTTACAGCATTGTCTGATAAAGCTCTACTATAATGAAATTTTCTTTCAGATTTAAGATGGTCAGTTAAAGTAAATTCAAAAGTTATTAAGAAGTGGTCAGACAGGACCGGGTTATGTGGGTGGACTGTTATTTCCTCACACTCAATACCGTATGTCAGTACAAGGTCCAAAGTGTGTTTACCCGAGTGGGTCGATCCCTGTACTTTTTGAGTAAAGCCGATTGAGTCTAAAATAGCATTAAAGGCTGCATTTAGGCTATCACTTTCAGTATCCACATGAATATTAAAGTCCCCCACTATAATAACCCTATCAGTATTTAATACTAAATCAGATAAAAAATGTGAGATCTGATCCAAGAATTGAGATTAAGGGCCTGGTGGACGATACAAAACCACAAACAAAAATGGTCTTAATGTTTTGCAACTTGGATGAGGAAAATTAAGGGTTAGATGTTCAAAAGAACTGTAGCTATCAATTGATCTGGGACTAATTAGTAAATCAGAACGAAAAATGGTTACAACTCCTCCGCCTCGCCCAGTATTTCTAGGAATGTGAAAATTTAAATGACTGGAAGGAGTTGACTCATTTATACTGACATAATCCTCCTGCTGCAACCAGGTTTCTGTGAGACAAAGGAAATCAATGTGATTATCACAAATCAAGTCATTTACTAACAAAGTCTTTGAGGAGAGAGATCTTATGTTTAATAAACCACATTTAATAGATTTATTTTTCTGTTCAGTCAAAGTTGTATTTATTTTTATGAGATTTCCATAATTTGCTTTTGTTGGCTTAACTTTTAATCCATTTAATTTTGGCCGTGGGCAAGACACTGTTTCTATAGGGTAATGGGTGGGTAACAGTACAGAAGCAGCAGGGGGGGGGGTTAAACTACGACTCTGCTTCCTGGTCTGGACCCTGGGTTGTCAGGGTTTTGGAAGACTAATAAATTCGGCCATATTCCTAGAAAGAAGAGCTGCTTCATCCAAAGTGCGATGGATGCCGTCTCTCCGGATCAGACCAGGTTTTCCCCAAAATGTTCTCCAGTTATCAATGTAGCCCACATCGTTTGCAGGACACCACCTAGACAACCATTGATGGAATGACAGCATGCGGCTAAACATGTCGTCACTGGTCCGATCAGAGAGGGGACCAGAAAAGATTACCGAGTCGGACATTGTTTTGGCAAACTTACACACCGAAGCAACACTAATTTTAGGGACCTCCGATTGGCGTAACAGGGTGTCATTACCACCAGCGTGAATAACAATCTTACTGTATTTACGCTTATCTTTAGCCAGCAGTTTCAGGTAGGATTTGATGTCGCCCGTTCTGGCCCCTGGCAAGCATTTAACTATGGTCAATGGTGTCTCTAATGCCACGTTTCTGACTATGGAGATGCCAATTACCAGGGTCGGCTTCTCAGCGGGTGTGTCGATGAGCGGGGAAAATCTGTTAGAAACGCAGGCCGGTTGGTGGTGGCCCAGGGGCTGGGTCCTAGAACTATGCTTCCTACGTACAGTCACCCAACCAGCCTGGGGTCTCGGCTCCGCGGGCTCTACCGGAGGATAGCTAGGGGGTTCTATCCTTGTTGGCTCCACGCTGGCTAATGGGCTTCGGCTATCAGCTGGTTTTTCAACAGCGCGGAGCCGTGCTTCTAATTCTGATACCCTCGCCTCCAAAGCTACAAAAATATTACATTTATAACAGTTACCATTATCACTAAAGGAGGCAGGGAAGTAACTAAACATCTGACGGAAAGAGCAAGAGAGAAGAGAAGCGTTAGAGACAGGAGAGAGAAGAGTAGCCATAGCCGCAATGAAGCTAAGCTAATTGAGCTAGCGAGACCTTACCACCCAAGAAAAGCTGTGTGAAACACAAGGAGTTCCCAAAACGTAAAGTACACCACCACAAATCATGTGTTTTAGTGTGCTTGTGTGTTAAAATAACTTAGAAAGGCCTCAGCACAGAGAAAATAAGATCAATTCAAGAGAGTCTGAACACCAAACAGTTTACAGGGAGCGCAACAGTGACAACAGGAAATGACGCAATACGGCTTACACCCGTCGAAATGGATCCATTGAGGGTACATCTGATTTTTTCCAGCTTGACATTTTGCATGACATCCCTTATCCAGTGGTGGTATGATGGAGCAGTGGCAGACTTCCATTTAAATAAAATCAAGCGTCTCGCTAATAATGAGGAAAAGGCAATGACCCTCTGTAAAGGGGCAGGGGGAACAGATGTCGTTATGCCAGAGAGAAACCAAAAATTGCCACCAAGGGGGAAGGCAAGATTTTATAGGCATAGGGTTTAGAGATGACTTCAAAAAAGGATGACCAAAAAGGAACAATTTTCTGCATATATATGAATATGTATTATTGAGCCATACCCCACTCTTCATCAGACAGCTGGGCGCCCAAATCATTCTCCCACTGGTGAGTGGGAGAATGATCACCATTATTGGTGAGTGAATAGAAATACTCTGAATACCCACATATTTTTTTAACTGATTTACAATAAGTAGCGATTGAGTTACAATTATGTTATCCTTAATATTATTAGCTAGTGAGGGTAGGGGTGTGCAGAGTAAAGTGGGAAGTGAATACGTTCTGCTTGTGACCCTTTCAATTTGTAGCCATGCAGGGATCCAGTCCTTTAACCATAAAGAGATGGCATTAAGATTTGCCGCCCAATAATACGTGTGCAAGTTTGGCAGTGAAAGCCCACCTATGTTTTTTGGTCTTTCCATAAATTCTTTTCTTATACGAGGTGATTTATTATTCCATATAAAAGAAGAAACCATTTGATTAAATGACTTGAAAAATGACTGTGGTATGTAAACGGGCAACGCCTGAAATAAATATTAAAATTTTGGCACAATATTCATCTTTACAAAATTAGTTCTCCCAATAAGAGATAATGGCAAAATAGACCATCTCTTAATATGTTGTTTGCATTGTTCCAATAGAGGAATGAAGTTACTTTTAAACAGACTGTAATAGGATTTTATGACTTCTACACCCAAATATGTAAAGGACTCTGTAGACAATTTAAATGGCAGATTGGGGTATTCTCCTGCATTATTAGTAATGGGGAAGTACTCACTTTTAGCTAAATTTAATTTATATCCAGATATATTTCCAAATTCCTGCAAGATTCTGAGAAAAACAGGGATAGATGTTTTGGGGTTTGATACATATAGTAACAAATCATCTGCATACAGTGAGACAGTGTGAGTTATGCCACCCCATAAGATGCCTTGTATACTATTATTACTTCTAAGAGCAATTGCAAGCGGCTCTATAGCTAAAACAAAAAGCAATGGACTCACTGGATCCCCTTGCTTTGTCCCTCTGTAAAGAGGAAAACACTCAGATGAGATACCGTTGGTATAAACTGAAGCAGTCGGGTTAGTGTAAATGAGCTTGATTTGATGAATGAAGTTAGGACCAAAACCAAACCTACAAAGTGTGTGAAAAAGATAATCCCACTTAATCCGATCAAACGCCTTTTCGGCATCAAGCAATATTACTGCTTCTGGGGATGGAGTACTAGCCTCAGTATAGATGATATTGAACAATCGTCTCAGGTTAAAATAGGATTGCCTACTCTGGATGAACCCAGTCTGGTTCTCTGAAATGATATGAGGAAGAGTTGTCTCCAATCGGAGTGCAATGGCCTTTGAGAACACTTTGCCATCACAGTTTGTTAAACTAATTGGTCTATACGATGAGCAATCTCGAGGATCCTTATTCTTCTTTAGTAAGAGTGTAATAGATAAATGCCGAAGCGTAGGCGGAAGAATGTTATTCTCTATTGCTTCCGTGTAGACCAAGAGAAGAAGAGGGGCAAGTTTATCTATAAATTTCTTATAAAAGTCAGTTGGAAACCCGTCCAGACCGGGGACTTTCCACTCTGAAGGGACATTATTGCATTTTTAATTTCTTCCTGTGTCAGACTTTGTTCCAATCGTTCTTTCGAGTCAGAGTCAATTGCAGGAATGTTCAGATAAGAAAAAAACCCGTCAAATTTATTTCAATCTGGTAATGACTGAAGAATATAATTTAGGATGAAACTCTCTAAAACAATTGTTAATAGCTTGATGGTCCTCAGTTGATGAGCCATCTGATAAAATAAGTTGTGAAATAACACAGGATGCTGCTTCATGGCGGAGCTGGATAGCTAATAATTTGGAAGGTTTATCTCCCTCTTCAAAGAATCTACTATGGGAATTAAAAATAAGCTTCTCTGCTTGGGCGGTAGTTAATAGATCAATTTCAGTTTGTAAGCCCACTCTCCTCTTAATCAAATCAGGGGTCGGAGAACCAGATATGAGTCTGTCCAGGGTCTTGATTTTCGAGGATAACTCCTCAATCCCCCTAGTCTTCTTCTTCCTAGTATAAGCAGAGTGAGAGATAATCTGCCCCCTGAGATACGCTTTAAGGGCCTCCCAAAAGGTCGAAGCTGAGACGCCATCTGTCCTATTTACCTGTAGAAAGAAATCTATTTGTTCCACAATGAACTTCACAAAGTCTGAATTAGCCAGCAAGAGTGTGTCAAGCTGCCATGTTTTTGTCCTCGGAGTTGGAAGAGTTACTTTAATACTAACCGGGGCATGATCAGAAATAATGATTGGATCATATTTACAGTCTGTAATGACATTCAGCAAATAGTGGTCAACCAGAAAAAAATCTATCCTGGAAAATGACTTGTGCACATTAGAGTAATACGAATACTCCCTTTTAGCGAGATATTTAAATCTCCATGGGTCTAAAAGTTTATGTGTATCTACGAACGACTGAACTGTTTGCACAGATTTAGACATCTTAGTAAAGTTTGGGAAGAGCAATCCAAAACAGAGTCCATTACCATGTTGTAATCCCTCAGACATAACCAAGTGATAACTATCCAGATTGGAAATGGAGTTTCGCATCTTTTTATAAAAGTTCTCATTGTCAAAGTTAGGGCCGTAAATATTGAAGTCGTTTGTTGACTTCTGGGCTGTAGTCAGGAAAGATGTGGAATCTCGATCCGTTGAATAAGAGTGGGCCATTCTGTCTGGCGAGGCGTAGGATCAGCACTTTGGTTTGGAAGTGGTGGAGTCTGACAATGAATGGACGCGGTCTGTTGTCTGCTGGTTTACGAGCCAAACTCCTGTGGGCTCTATCCACCGATAGACACCTCTCAAAATTGTTCTCCTCAAGCACATCAAATGGTAGTTTGGTGATGAATTCTGTTGGTCGTGGGCCCTCCGCATTTTCTGGTATCCCCACAATGCGTATATTCTGCTGTCTGGTGTAGTTTTCCAAATACGCCACCTTCTCTGTTAAAGCCTTTTTTTCTTTAGCTAGCGAGGATTGGGAGGCTTCCATACTGCTCAGTCTCTTGTCGAACTCGTTCATTCCTTCCTCCATGTCGGTAATTCGTTGGCCGTACACACTCAGGATTGAATGCAGAGAAGCAAAACATGCCCAGTTCTCCTCCCGAAACGAGTCGATAGAGGCTTGCACCGCCGTAACTGCATTTGCCAGTGCGTCCATGCTGTTAGCATTAGCATCTGTTTCTGAACTAGCCAAGGATTTCGAATTGCCCTGCGCTGTAGCTTTCCCACTCTTTCGTTTTGTCATTTTAGAAGGAATTCATCCACTCATAAGATAGTAAAGTCACTTACTAAATGTTCCACCAAAGTTTGACTGTTTACGAGGTCCAAAATAAATAATTTAGTATAGTATAGCGGGAGCTGTGGAAGACACGTCTACTCTCTACTCATGCTCAAGCGCGCCCCCCCCTTGTATTTTTTCATTTTTTAATCTCCTGCATTGTAATAGGATTGTCACATTGCATTTTATCAGTGTCAGTAGTATTAATCATAAGGGAGTTTGAAATTACAGTGTGTGGACAGTGTCATCAGATGCAAGAGTAGATTCTTTGGCAAGAGGAGGTTTTTTTTTTTTTGGGGGGGGGGTTTTTTAAACGTGTCCTGTTTGGCAGTGTGGAGCTCAGAATTGGTGTCTGAGTACCAAGTAGAAGCCCAACAGATTTACTTTCACAAGCGGAGCAGTACAGCTTTTGCTATAGTACTCCACTTGATTTATGTGTGAAAAATCTTTATTATGAATTGTTGGGGTTTTTATTTCCTGATTTTATGGACACGGAGACGGAAAATTAAGGAGAAGAAAGAAGGAAGATGAAGAAGAGAGGTAGGAAACAAAATGTCATGAGAGAGGGTGAGTTGAAAATACAAGAGAGAAAGGGGAACAAAGAAAACACAGGAAAACATTGAAGTCTGCCTCCATACCCACAGGACGGCAGAGAGAGGGGGAAAAACAAAACACGAAAAAGGAACATCGACAAAACCAACCAAACATTGTGAACTAAGAATTACACAACCACATCACACAAAAATAGATATAAAAATACAACAACAATGTCACAGAGAAACTCATGGTACAGATTAATCAAGCTCTAGTAATGATAACCTCAGCCCAAGAATATATCCTTAAACACCAGAGACCCCACATCAATGTGTGTGTGTTAGCATGCTGGTGCATATAAGGTTTCTCCATAAGAGTGTTCGATAGTTTGTGTGAGCAGGCATCAATCCGTCTCCCAGGAATCGATGCAGACATGAAGGAGATCGGAGCAAAGACGTCCAAAGGACCGCCAGAGCCCCAGGCGGACCCGGGCGGGGCCGACCGCATCCCCCAAGAGAGGAGAAAAGGAGAACCCCAGGGGAACATCCAGCGGCCACTATGCAGGGGCCCGGGGGGCAGCAGTGACGAGCCCACGGGCTCCGCCGGCAACCGGCCGCGCCGGGGCGGGCCGGTCAACGGACCGGGGGAGCCGGGGCCCAGGGGCACCCCACCGCCCAGCAGGGACCCGACAAGGGACCGGCCGACGAGGGGCCGCCACGCGACGCCTCCACCCTAGGCCAATCCCCACCACCAACATCCCAGCGCCCCACCAATAGCCGCAGGGGACGGACAGCATCCCCAGGCCGGGCTAAGCCAGCATCTGGACACCAAGTTGTACCAGCTCCCGGGTCCTGATCCCGCGCAACGCAGGGCGCCGAGACCAGGCATCCAACGAGGGCCAGGGCCGGTCCAACCCGCCAATGAACCGGCCACGCACGGTGCGCACAGAACAGGTGATCAAACGAGCAGAGACGCCGGATCCGCATCCCGCCGAGCCACCGAGCAGGCACCACCCAACAATCCCAAACCTGGCACCTCTAAAAGAGGTGCCCCAACCAACCAAAGGAAGATATCGGCCCAGCGCATTGGCCGACCGACACACCGGCCCCCCCAGGCCCGGCCAGGCACGCACCAGGTCCGAACCGGATTGACCACCGGCGCACCGGCAGGCAGGGGCCCCCGTCACCGGCGGGGAGTGACGGAGGGGAAATAGGCCCCCCATTAAGTGTAAGGCCTGAGGTGCGCCAGGCGAGGGGGCAGACCAAGATCCAACCTGACAGGTAGACAAAGACATACAGACACAGTCATACGTTCCCTCCCTCTTAAACACATACATTCTCACTGACTCACCAAGACACCCAAAAAAATGACGCTGTACCCTCACTCACACACCCCATGCACACTTTATGCTCCCAGGTCCAGGTACTGATGCCCCAGTAGAGCCACCAGCCCCCGGACCCGGGAGGTGGACCCCCTACCTTCTAGGATGGAGACAAGCAGACCGCCAAGGGCCCCACAGTGGCAAAGCAGCCCGACAGCCCAGGACCCCGACCAGACCGCCTGTCCTCCTCCGGACCCCAACCCCTGATGGCCCGTAGCGAACAGGGGTGGGAAAAGACCCCTAGCCTCCATCCTCCCGCTCGAGTATGGTGTTGATGCGTGTTGTTATAATGTGCATTTAAAACAGAGGGGTGGGATGTGGGGGAGGCAGCCACACATCCCCCAACCCCCACCCTGAGCCCTCAGTGTCTATATGTGCTTTAACAGTGGGCACCGGCACCAGAGGTGAAGCTGATTGTACCGCTCCCCCTCTGGATGCCGAAAAGTGTGCCCACCCCAAAGTACCTACATATGTGTCGTGTGAAAATGTTATAAGTGGGAGTGTCTAAGTTGTATATTAAAATTGGGACCCAGGACACCACGGGACAGCGAGGAGGGAAGCCCCTCCTCGCACCCCAGTGATGTGCCCATGCCCCAAGACCCTATATGAGTGGTAAAGTGATGGAGCGGGTGGACAGAGGTGTCCAGGGATGGGGAGGGAAGGACTGGGAGACAAAATGTCTTCCCAGGGAGCCAGCTCCCCTACTGGCCCCAATAGGCACCGCTGTTCACCGGGATCCACCAGGGGAGGGAGGCCACGGCACGTCCGACCCGGGGCCCACGGCCACAGCCCCACAAAGCCCCACGGACCCCAAGGCAGTCCCCCCAGCCCCATCCCAGAAGGGGAACTAAACCCACCCTGACATTCGCTCTACTCTCAAAACACAAAAGACACTAGACACCCAGGTTGAGTTCACAAAGACCAAGACCCAGGAGCCAAGTCCAGTGCAAAAAAGGACTGATCCGGCCCAGAAACGCCACCCAGCCGCCGCGACCAGCAGCCAGGCACCCCAACCAGCAAACAAGGCGAGACGCCATACAGGGACTGGCGATGACAATCGGCCCAGAGAAAAAGAGAGAGGCGGCTGCACATGCCGGCAAGAGGAGGTTTACTTGGAGTAACAGTTAGCGATGGGAATTCTTCGTCATTATGCATAGCTCGAGCATTCCCTATCTCAAAAGAGTAGTCGTGCTCACTAGCATGTAGGCTGATGGCATTATCCCCTCCTTTGCTGGAGTCTCTCCTGACAGATTTAGGCATTCTTCCAGGTGTAGCCACACAAACCTTGCTAAGGAGATGATCAGAAACTCGTATCAGTCATAAGAGTAGAATAAAGTTGTATTTCAGAAGTTGTGCTGAGATCTCTACAAAATCTGACCTAATGTGCCGCCATCTTGGGCAGACTTCCCCGTGTCTATGCATCAATCTAAAACTGCTCCCACAGAAAGCGTCTGAAAAAGGGAGGGCCATCTTATTTAATATTTAGAGCTTATTGGAGGACGTGCCAGCAAGTGCCCGCCTACCATGACTTTCACTACGAGCGGTGCAAGCTGGTAAATCAAGCTTTTGCCAAATCGAGTCAGGAGAAAAGCGCACACATCTTTACCATCAATAAATGCACAAAGTGCTTCTTTTTGCTAATTTTTCAAAGAAAAAATTGTCTCTAGTTCTCCTAAAACAGATTCAATAGCTTCTATCAATAGCTTCTATGCGTACGTCCATCGGTGCGGCCATGTTTGATTTCCTTTGCCTGGTGTTGTGCCACAGATAGGTAGGATTTGGCTATGAATAATTATGAATAATTGCTTTGGGCAATTATTAATCAGATTAATAATTTTATGTAAAAATGACCAAGTTTAGGGGCACCACCTGGTGGATTCCAGGAATACAATAGCCAAATTGTTCAGTCTCAGTTTATGTTTATGATTACCTGCCTGATAAGGCTGAGGTAATTAAAGAATATATGAAGGAATAAGTTCTTGGCGTTCTTGAACAGCAAGTTACTACACATGTTACTACACATGTAGGGGAACGTCTTTCCAAAATACAGGAGTTTATTGCAAAAAGAATTCAACTTTCAGTTAACATGCTTTAATCAAGAAACTCAAACTAGTAACACACAACTAAACCACTAAGAAAATACTAACTATAGTAAAACTAACACTCAGAAGTAAAATAGTAAAAGTGTTAAATATACACAGAAATAGAAACAATAAACAATAAATTGATAATGATGTCACAGTTCAGAATGAATATGTTTGCTCAAAGACCAATGCTTGTATTGAACAGTGTTGGGAATAAGGCTAAGTTAGTTTTAAACTAATTGTGATTAGTTTAAGACTAATCAGCACATTCTGGTTTGTTTTCAAACCACCAATTCACAATGCAAAGCAGAAGTGAAGAAAAACATTATTTGGAAGAAGCAATGTTTCATTAAACCATTTGCTGAATTAGAAATCAATAACCTTTAGATAATTGATTCTATTTTATGGATCGGTCACCGCAGTGATTGATCTGATTTAATAAACTTTATGTTGACCTTAAGACTGTACCATTTATGTCGATCTAATTTAGTATTTTGACTTACCAAGAAGGCGGTCTCAAAAATGACTTAAAAGATTAGTTTTATTGTTCAAACTATCTGTTTTAAAGTCGATCTCTATTTTGAATAGCATTAATGGCAGTCTATTGTTCATGAATAAAAAGCAGTCAAAGGCGGGCCCACGTGGTTCGCTAGAGCATGTAGCCTACAGCTAACTCACGTGGCGCTGCTTAAAGTCGCTGTGGTTCATTAATTAAACACCCAGCAAGGGAAAAACTGTTTGATTAAATAACTCACGTTTGCAGGATATAAAACGACTTTCCATTGGAAACCTCGAAAATCACTGTTTAAACCTCCAGACCAACCGGTCTGTTTGTACTGTCAAGAGGATATTTTTAAATGAAAGCCTGCGCCTTGCGCTGCTATGCTACCAGTCCCTGATCAGCCTGCTGTCTGCTAACTCCTCTCTCCCAGTTCGTTTATCCTGTGGCAGAGTATAAACAAGAATTACACATACACACAATATATATGTTTGGGCATGCCCGGGGTGAGAGATTCTTACCAGACCCTCTCCGAAGAACTCTTCCTCATAGATGCCTTTTATTTTCTTTACAAAGTTATTACAAAACATTCTACGAGACAGCCTCTTTTACAAGATCCAATCAGCTCAATAATACATATTCATATATATGCAAAGTGTGCCTGTAGTCCGTCCCTAATAGGTTAAGCCCCTTTTAATATATTCCTTTTGGTTCCTAAGCAGAAAACCTTCCTTCTCTGGTCCCACACTCTTCACCTTACCATTTGCACGATCTAACCGACAGATGTTTCCTGTTTTTGTCAGGGAATCGTGACCCATTGTCTTTTAACTCATATCCTGTTCTTAATAGTTTTGTCTAGTTAATCGTGACCGTTCCCTTCTGACCCATGGGTCACATCCTGTGTTAACACTTTTCTGCATTTAGTTAACTATTTTAGCACACAACCCCTTCACCTTTTGGCCTGTGTATTCATTCAATGCTTGTTTAAGTTTTCATTTACATTAGTACCCAAACAATAAATGAAATCTTACACAAAGTAACAAATCACAGTGAAAATAAACAACCCTTAAATCTTGTTTAAACTAACCTCGCCTCTGCCCAGACAGACCTTATTGAACGGTTAATGTTCTCCAAGTTGCTCCATGAATGATGGGCAAAGCTAAAACAATGTTAGCTAACGGCAGGCTAACAATAGCTGCGGTCAGTTAGCAGTGGGGGGATTATGGCTGTTGGATCGTAAGTAGCATTAACTTGGACGGCGTGTCGTCCTCTCTGGCTTGCTAAACAGTGATCAGCTCCACCTTATTTCACTGACACAGTACCTTCTCTGCAGGTTCAAGATAGCATTGTCCCAGGCTTTGTCGTGGTGGGGTGATGCTCCAATCTGGAAGGAGGTTGGAGGTTTCTTCCTGTTAAAGGGGAGTTTTTCCCCTCCACCGTCGCTACATGCTTGCTCAGTATGAGGGATTGCTGAAGGATTGCTGTGGTTGGAAAGTCTGCATCAACGGGGCCCAACCTCACGCCAATGACTGACGCAATCTACTGGGATTCCTTAAATAGGAAACTTTTTAACTGATTGGAATGTTTGTATAAACGTATTGAAATGACTTCTTGTTAAATGCCTTGAGATGACATCAGTTGTGAATTGGTGCTATATAAATAACCTGAATTGAATTGGACGCGGTTCTGCGGCATTTAGTAGCTTAGCGGTCCGCCCCACTTGGCAGCATCTCTTCAGAAAGCAGGGCTCAGGGCAGAACAGTGGGGTTTATCTCAAAACAAACTGGGTTTGCGATTCACCTGATTGATCATCAGTCTTTGTCGTCCTTGGAGTGAGTTCCTCCCAGAAACTCGTGTCTTTTGCCTCGCCAGCGAAGGAAACATGGGGTCCTATGTCTGGCTGAAAGCCCAAACTGAAGAGAGCGAGAAGGCCGACGGCGGGGCCTTATAAATTATAACCTCTGGTCCTCTTCTTCTCCTATTGGAGCTAGAATGTTGGTTAGCGGCACCCACTGGCTGTGTGTCCCCCAAAACTGGGCAGGAGCAGTACAAGATAGATTTTCGTGGGTTTGGAAAAATCCAAATCTCGCGAGAATCCAGCTTGCAGCGCAAGGTTAAGTTTTTTCTTTTACGTTGAGTAAGGTCTAGCTGCAGCCAGAGCCGCTACAAACCACGCCCCTACAAACCCCGCCCCCATGTGACTGAAAAGGGAAACAAAGCAATAATGGGAACAATTTTCACTTTAACGGTTGATTCATATCATTAAATGCCTTTCAATACAAACAATGCACTTGAAACAATTAATTTATACAAAAATAAAAAACAATGTAATTAAAAAGATTATATAGGACTGCAGATGAGTGACTAATGTATGTGCACAAGTTTATTTTAAACTCAATAAAACATTTCCAATAATAATAATAGTAATTAGTGGTAGTTATTTCAATTAAAATAGGTTGTTTCCACACTGTCATAGAACTTGGCCTACTACATCTGATGCCATAAGTATCACTCTAAGGTGATGATTTCTGATGGGTTAACAGGAAAGATTTCTGGCCCTTTGACACAAAATGTATTTATTTTGAACTAAATAAAATATTTTGAATTAGGTATACAATTCACAAGACTAGTAAAATGATATTGACCATACACTAATCTTTAAAAAATGTGCTGTAAAACACAAAAGTTGAAAAGTTTTGCTTTAGAAAAAAGTTCAGACAAATAAAACAGCCAGCAACAACTTTTATTGGCCTTACAAATATTACAAATACCGTACAAAAAACCAAACTTTTTAATTTCAAAAGAATGCTACAGCCTCTTCAATAAAGGATGAATCCAGAGCTCTTCTGAGTTTCTCTGAGTATATGCTCATTTTTTTGTGTTGCCTCTTTGATCATATTTTTTTTCCATGGCATAAGAGATCAGCTGCTTCTCACTGATGAGACAAAATTAAATAGCAATTAGTAAAAGGACATTCAGACTGAGAGGCTTGTCATAAACAATGTAAAAACAATACATATAGGTATTAGCACTGTCCTTATGTTTGTAGAATACCTCCAGTCATACTGCAGCCCACAGCTGTACATTTCCGTGGCTCAGTTGATTGAACATTCATGGACTGCTGAAAGTACGTGGACGGTGTCATGAGGTGAACAAAAGGACATCTTTCATTTAGACTTTAATGTAGTCTGTCATGTTGCAGTTAATACGATATTAACCATGAGTTAAAGACTGACAACTGTAATAATGAAAAAATATGTTATTATGATAAATAAAAAAGTTTCAGAATGTACCTCCGGCAGAGGTTGTGATTTGGCACTATAAAAACTGAATTGAATGTTTTTAAGCCAATGCAACAGTAAAACAACATTTTTATGTTTTTAACATCAGTATAGGTCATAACACATTGTGGACCCTGAGGATGGGCTGAAAGAAGATGTGGCAGTGGACGAGGCTATTTCGGAGACAATCAGCGGTGCTCTCTGGTGGGACCAACTGTCTTCTGAATAAACCTTGGTGATGTGGCAGCTGTAGATCAAACCTTGATGATGGACAATGCAGTGGACAGAGTGAAAAAAGCTACCCAAAGCACTCTGTAGACCTCGAAATAATGTACCAATTGTCAGCCAGAAAAGACCAGCAATTGGTCTCAGTTGCAGTACCCCATCCACATGTCTGATCTTTCTTCAGAAGATCCAGCAAGATTGCCTCATTATTCTATTCAAGCTTAAAACAGTCAAGGAAGAGGTCATTCAGATTAATCCTAACCACTATAAATAACTACACTTTTTCCTTCTCTAAATATTCTGATGTCTTGTAAAATTGTTCAATCTTTTAATTCATTAGTCATTTTAAACTGATCAAAGTTAGCTTTATGTTCATATGTTAAAATTGTAAATAATAAAACTGTAAAGAGTAAACTAGAATTACCATTGGTTTTAATCAATTTACTCATAAAAACTAGTGAGACAAGAACAAATAAATTCAAATAGAAAACAGTCCATCCAATCCTGTCCCTGCTCTCCTCAGCATTCCTTTGCAGCTTCATGTCCTAAACACAGAATCATAGACGAGAAACAAAGAACTTTTAGGAGATTTATATTAACTTCAGCAGCAAAAAAAATATCTTCCATACACGTTCATAGGGTTTTTAAAGTCCTATTTGTTTTTGGCCTGCAAGAGAATGACCTTCCCCTACTGGCCAGTCTTTGCCAGAATTGTCCTCAGAACAGGGATAAGTGAAGAGTGAAAACATGGCAACAGTGGTAATCTATGAATGCAGAACTAAGGTTTTTACAGACAAATTCATGGGGAAATATACTGAGATCACCAATTCTGTAGTGTTTGAGGGTTAATAAAACTACATATATGCATAATGTGTGTAAATGGATCTATTCTACCTCCATGCTACAGTGACTGAATTTTGTCCTGGTGAAGAGGTGGTCATTTCTCCTAAAAGAAGTTTTCTCTTTGGTTCCTAAAACATGACAAAAAACGTAATAATCAAATTAGCTGTATAAGCTGCAACACATGAAAAACCGTGGGACCACCATTCAAGTTCACTTTTGATTTTTTTTTTTTACAATATTAAAGAAGTTGTCTATGCAAACAACAAATGCCTAACACCACAATTGTTGTAAACTTCATTTTTGTACTGCTGTGTTTTAATATGCTTACATGTAATACAGTACCCCTCTCCCAGCTGGCTCGCAATTCATCACGAGATAGGTTGGGCCAAGAAAGATCCATGGGACCCATCCTTCAAATCGGGGGAAAAAAAATTTGTGGGTTACTTTTGAAGGAACCTTCGAATTTGGACAACCTTTGTCACATAGTTCTGACATAATCGGCCTTCAAAGGATGCAGCCCCCTAAGCAACAGAAAAAAGAGGGAACATTTTGTTTGGTTATTCAAGAAAATTGCTGCCTATAATCAGACATTTTCTTCTGTCTTCCATCTTTTACCAGAAGTAAGGACAAAGTATTCCATTTACAGGCATTGAATGCAACTTGAATGTCAGCCAGTGCGGCCCTGCAGAAAATAGTCAAAGTTTCACGAGTTGGGATTTTATTTTTCTTTCAAAAAAGGAAATGGAAACGACAATAACGCTTTCTGGGGTTGTCTTGTCTCCAGAAATTATATTTGTTAATAAAAACTAAATGATTGATTTCAAAATATGATGCAGCAACTGTCTCCCTTTGTCCTCCACCTTTATCCATATTGAGTACATTATATACATTTGAACCATTAAAAATGAATTAAAAATGAGCCTAGTTAAGGTAGGAAACAGCAAGATGCCTTCGCCCCGTCATGATTATTATGTCCAACTGCATCATGGTTATCACTATTTTCAGTCTTCTCAAAATATAAGTTAAAGATGTAGAAGGTACTGGAGAAAGAAAATAATCCAGTATGATAAAGTTTTTGTGCAATAGAGAGAGCAGTTAAATTAGTACTAGCTTTATAACTAGGGTTTAGGTAAGCATTGCTGTTTTATGCTTGTAAGAATTGTCTTAATATCACTTCTGGTTAGAATGGTTCTATGAAGCACTTGTGGATACAAGTCAATGCTTGTTAACAATAATATGGACTGTTGAGCTAACGGCTCCATGCTAAGTTAACAATGCACATATGTGGCCATTTCTAATGTAAAGTCGACATTTAAAGCTTTAAATATACTACAAATGTAATGTAAGACACGTCAAAACATAAATATATCTAATGAATATCATTGCTCACCTTTGCAATCTTACGCTCCAGATTGATATTTTTCTCGGTCCTGTCCTTGGTCAAAGTAAAACTGAGTGTGAATAAACAACATCCGGGTAACGCTCTTCTTCTTCTTTTAAATAGGTTCTGGCAAACAGCCAGTGTTGCCAACCGTCTCAGACAGAAAGTAGCTTAAGTTCCCCCAGAAAGTCGCTAGATGTCGCCAAATTACGTCATACGTTAATTTGCATAATTATGATATCATCACGTGATGACGCATGAAACAGAAAGGAGGAAATAATTATGTTTAGATTAGGATTTTGACATACAGGGTTAAACAATACATTATTTAAACAGGGGAAACATGCTACAGGGAAATGTGACTTCTGTCTTCAAGAAGAGACTATGGAACATGTTCTATTATTTTGCCTGAAGTAAACTGTGAGAAAACTGGTACAAAATGTACAAGTTATCAAATTGCAACTGGACATCAAAGACCTTTTAAACAAAATTTAAAGTTCTGGGGAAAAAAATACGTTTGCTGAGATATCTCAAGAAGACGAAATTAATAGAGAGAATATAGTTTCTTGTTTTTTTAGTATTTTGTAAATATAAGTAGGGCATATTTACCATGCATCAAATCTTTATTGCTTATGGTATTATTTTCAGTGGGGGTTTTTTTGTCATAAGTTTTAAATGTCCTACGTTTTTGAACTCACCATACATTTCTAACGTTCCTTGAATGCACCACAGGTGTGTGATGCAGCGCAGTACAGACAAGCTTCTTCCTTAATTCCCGTTGAAAGATCGGTCTTATATGCATGCAGATTTATTTTTTACTTTTGAATTAACATTAAGTACAAAACAACTTCGTTTGTTAGTGAATTAAATGAACCGAAAAAGGTTTATGATTGGTCAGTCGACATAGTCTGATCATGCAGCATACACATGCGCAGATCATTCCCTTTGCGAAGGAGCAAGCTGGGTCTCTAAACTGCAGGAAATATCAGCGACAAAGTTTCACAGTAAGTAGCTAAGGATGGTCAGGAACGTCGCTAGATTTGTCGCTAGGCACTTTTTGGAAAAAAAGTCGTTAAGGGGGTCTGAAAAGGCGTTAGAAATAATTTGGCAACACTGCTAACAGCTTGAGCCACTCACTCCAAACTCTCATAACCAATGAGATCGGAGCACTGATAAGCCCCTCCCTATTCTTTATTAGGAATTTCAGAATAAACAATAACGTGGCATGGTATCTTCACAGAATAACAAAAAGCAGTGCAAGCAGACGGAAATACCTTGCTACATGACAGGTAAATGTACTGAACAAAGATTAAAAAAAATAAAAGGATCATAAAATCAAGAACAGACGGGGGAAAAAAGGAAGGGGGGGGGGGTCATGACATTACAGATCATAATTACGTTAGGGGCTAGACATTAACAAATATTTTTCCACTGCGGTACATAAAGTTGTTGCTTTAGCATTCTTAATTAACTTAAGAGATCAAAAAAATGATCTAATTCTTTCTGAAAAGGAAGAAAATTTGGGGTATTTTCAGAGCCCGATTTTTATGTTTAAAAATTTTACCTAAAAGCACAATGACATTTAATATCAGGTCAGTTTCCTTTGTTGTGGTCATAAAATAAAATAATAAAGAATCTTCAAGGGCTGGGCAATAAATCGATTTTTTCGATTAATTCGATTTATTTTTGGGAAAATTGAGATTTTGCACACAACTTTAAATTCAGGTAGACTCCCAAAGGAGATATTAAAATAACAGTTTAAAGAAATAGATTCTGGCACTTGTTATTTCTGTTTAAGAAAGTAAAGGGAGAAAGAAAAAAATCGATTAAAAT
Organism: Valencia hispanica; assembly: GCA_963556495.2. Taxonomy (NCBI): domain Eukaryota; kingdom Metazoa; phylum Chordata; class Actinopteri; order Cyprinodontiformes; family Valenciidae; genus Valencia; species Valencia hispanica. Next base: position 53,038,633 of record OY747712.1, on the reverse strand, counting down.
CAGATTTGGTGTGAAAAAATCTGAGATTTTATTTTTAGGCCATATCGCCCAGCCCTAGAATCTTCTAAAAAAGTAAGTACATTCTGTAATTTTGATTTTAACCATCCTTCCAATTGCGCCCAGAACACTTTTGTATAATCACAGTCAACAAAAATGTGGCTGGTAGTTTCCACCTCCATTCCACAAAAGGCGCAACCATTATGGTCCAGATTAAATCTAAATCGCAGGAGTTCACCTGAGGGATAAACCCCACTAACAATTTTAAATCTCTTTAATTTTAGGAGCAGCAGGGAATTTGAAAAAGTGACTTCTAATTATTTTTTGGGTGATGGATAATATGACATTGGAATCTTATTTGAAGAGCACAAATGGAATTTTTGAATAAATAGCTTCCGTATAATAGTATTCGTTCATTTTTTTCTGTCTTTCAAGGAGAATCCATCAAGTAAAATTTTCGGGAGTTTAGGGACTATATTATTTAGTTTTAAATTGTGAGACATTAACCGGATAGATTCTGGGATCAAATTAATTACTTTTAAGTATTCATCTTTATTATGTAGATCATATTGGGTACTAAAAACCTAATATGATAAGTATCGGCCGTGATCATCTCGCAAATATAATACTGACCATATTTATTTTTCCATCCAATGTTGATAACACAGGGATTTATTTCTCGAAGTTATGTACCTACAGTTCCATAAGGGCGTAGAGTGGGAACTAAAATTGTGCTTAAAAATCAATTTCCAATATAATAATACTTAAAAAGCGAGAGAGGGTAACAGGGAGCTTTCTAGTATCATAATCACACCTGAGGAGAAAGGTGATGCCACCAACTTTTTTTGATTTTAATGGTGCCATTGACACACTCAAAGTCGAGTGCATTGATTCCACCATCTTCATATTTTCTTACCATATTACTTTTTCTAATATAGTGTGCTTTGTTCTTCCAAATAAAGTCAAAATTAAGGCAACTTTATTTTTATAGCACACTTTCAACAGCAGGGTAATTCAAGGTGGTTTACATGATTTGGTTATTTAAAAAAAAAAAAAAACAGACATTGGAAATTAAAAGTAAAAGAAACACACATTACACATGATACACAATAAAGCAAGAGAAAGATCAATAAAGCAAGAGAGCATGAACACATTTCATACATATAACATCAAGCATTTACTCAAAGGCAATTCTAAACAGATGGGTTTTTAGTCTCGATTTAAAGCAGTTCAGAGTTTCAGCAGCTCTACACTCGTCAGGAAGTTTGTTCCAGATAAGGGGAGCATAAAAAGTGAAAGCTGCTTCTCCATGTTTAGTTCTGAGTCTAGGGATGTTTAGTAGGCTAGAGTTGGAGGACTTGAGTGGTCTTGGTGGTTGGTACCGTGACAACAGGTCTTCAACATACTTTGGTGCTAAGCCATGTAATGATTTATAAACTAGTAGAAGTATTTTGAAGTCTATTCTTTGAGCTGCAGGGAGCCAGTGTAAGGACTTTAGAACTGGGGTGATGTGTTCTACTTTCCTGGTTCTAGTGAGGAACACGAGCAGCAGCGTTCTGGATCAGCTGCAGCTGTCTGATTGACTTTTTAGGCAGACCTGTGAAGATGCTTTGCAGTAATCCATCCGACTAAAGATAAATGCATGGATGAGTTTTTCTAGGTCCTGTTGCAACATCAGTCCTTTAATCCTAGAGATGTTCTTCAGGTGATAGAACGCTGACCTTGTTGTTGCCTTTATGTGACCCTGGAGGTTCAGGTCTGAGTCCATTACTACACCTAGGTTACGAACCTGATCAGTAGTTTCTAGCTGTATTAATTGAAGCTGTGTGCTGACTCTTGATCGTTCCTCCTTGGGTCCAAAAATAATTACTTTAGTTTTGTTTCTATTCAGCTGGAGAAAGTTATGGCACATCCATCCATTTATTTGGTCAAAGCATTGATTTAGGGTTTGAATGGGTTCAGAGTCACCTGGTGACATTGTAATGTAAAGCTGAGTGTCATCTGCGTAGTTATGGTAGCTAATGTTATTGCTTGCTATAATCTTGCCTAGTGGGAGCATGTAGATATTAAATAAGAGGGGCCCCAGGATGGAGCCCTGGGGCACCCCACATGTGATTTCTGTTCGTTCTGATGAAAAGTTTCCTATTGAAACATAGAAGTCCCTGTTCTTTAGGTTAGACTCAAACCAGCCAAGTAGTGTACCAGAGAGTCTGACCCAGCTCTCCAGTCGTTTCAATAAAATATCATGATCAACAGTGTCAAATGCGGCACTGAGGTCCAACAGAACCAGCACTGTGGTTCTACCACAGTCTGTATTTATGCGGATGTCATTGAATACTTTGATGAGGGCAGTCTCGGTGCTGTGGTGAGCGGAAACCAGACTGAAAAACATCAAAACGGTATCTCAATGTTATGAAGCTATTTAACTGCTGAAACACAGCTTTTTCAATAATCTTACTGATGAATGGAAGATTAGAGATTGGCCTGTAGTTGTCAGTAAACGATCTGTTCCAACCACGTCCACCTGCGCCAGATTGCAATCATCTCCCTCATTGCTCAGCTCTCCATATTTAAAGAGCCGTCACTTACCTTACCTCCGTTCTGTCATCTGTTCAGCCAGTCCAGAACTCCCTCCTGATCAGAGTCATCACGTCAAGCCTGCTAGCTCCTGATCGTCCAAGTAGCCTGCTGCTTTGTCTGCCTCTCCTGCTGGTTTGCCAGCCTGCTCCAGGTTCTGCATCTGAGCGCTTGTCTTACAATAAAAACCATAGTAACTATCTCGCTTCGCCTGAAGTTACTTGACAGTAGTTCTGCGTTAACGTCTTGTCCAGATTTTTCTTCTTTAGTAGTGGTTTAATAACTGCTGTTTTTAAAGCCTGGGGGAAGACACCTGATAGCAGTGATGAGTTCACTATTTGAACAAGATCAGAACCAATAACAGGAAGAACTTTCTTTGGAAAAGCTGTGGTTAGGATATCAAGACAGCAGGAGGAGGAGCTTAATTGGATAATGATTTTTTTCAAGGCTGTTCTGGTTTAATTCGTGGAATTCAGACATTTTCTCTACATTGTTGTTGATTGGGGATGGCACTGGTTGTGGGTTCGATATTGAGGTACAGATTGACCGTCTAATTGTTAGAATCTTTTCAGTGAAAAAACTGGCAAATTCATTGCAGGCCCTGGTAGAGTTTAGTTCTGGGGCTACTGTCACTAAAGGATTAGTTAGTCTTTCCACTGTTGCAAATAGAGTCCGTGCATTATTAATGTTTCTGTTGATGATTTCAGAAAAGAACGATTCCCTAGCATCTTTTATAGTTAGCTGATATCTATTCAGTCTCTCTTTGTAGATCTCACAGTGAACCTGGAGTCGAGCTTTCCGCCATTTTCTCTCGGCTCGTCGACACTCTCTTTTTTCACTATGTACCAGTGGATTACTTGTCCACGGAGACTTCTTTCTACCTGAGACTACTTTCACTTTAGTTGGAGCAATGGAATCCATGATGTCTGGGATTTTTGCAAGGAAATTATCTACCATCTTATTTACTGAGATTGAGTTGGGAGATGAGGGGGATGTGGTGGAAGGGTAAATACGTTTAAAAGTTTCTACTGAACTGGGGGTTATCGGTATGGATGTTAAAATCCCCCACAATGATTAGTTGGTCATATTACGGAAAGAAGGTCGCTGAAATCATTAAAGAAGTTAGAGTTAAGTTTTGGTGGTTTATATAAAATTAGAAATAAAGCTTTGTTAGGCTCATTTATCTGGGTGGCTAGGTATTCAAAAGAATCAAACGTGCCCAGAGTTACCTTTTTAAAGTTCATTGAGTTTTGAAAAATGGTGGCTACACCTCCACCTCGTCTGTGTTTCCTACTCTCGCTTAAGAAATTGTAATTTGGAGGAGTAGATTCTATTAATGCAGTTGTTTCGTTATTTTCATCTAGCCAAGTTTCTGATTAAAAAAAAGGGTGTGTAAATTATGCTCAGTGATGAAGTCATTGATAAGAAAAGACTTCCCGGATAGAGATCTAATGTTTAATAAAGCTAACTTAAGTATTGTGATGATGGGCAGCTGAACCTTCTGACAGGTTATCAATTTGAGATTTTGTTTAATATGCGAGCGTGTGGTTAATGGTTTATGTTTCCTGCTGCTGATAATCGCTGGTATAGCCTCAGGGGTGCTGGGCAAGTTCTGGGAGACGGTAGGGGTAGATTTACTGCCCTCCCTCAAATATCAAATATCTGTAATAATCAGTGGGGGGAAGCTCCCAGGCTTATTGACACTAGTCCCAGGGGTTGGTGTAGTCTAAATTTAGGTGTTAATTGTGTCCCAAATTTGATTTGGTCGTTCAGTTTTTCTGTAAAGTTTCTAAATGGAGACTCATTTGATGTGGCTGAGTCACAGGAAGATGAAGACTTAATCTCTCATGGTTGTTCATCTGTTTGGTCCTGTGGTGTCATCATGACTTGCTGTTTTTGTTCTCTGATATCCATGGGCGCCTCAAGGTCATTTTTTGGGAGCAAGTGTTTTGCTTTCTGATTTTGATAAGAAAAAATGTTTGCTGCTAACAGCCTTACTCCGGCCTTGTTAAGATAACGTTGGCCTGCTTTGAACAGATGATTAGCACTTCCAAATACTTTGAAATTAGTAATAAATGTGAACGACTTCTCAGCTGATTGTTTCTTCAACCATTTATGGAGCATGCGGAGTCTGCTAAATGTTTCATCATTCCCTTCAGGGACTGGTCCGCTGATGAGGATTTTAACGTTAAGTCCATCAAGTCTCTGTAGGAGATCAGAAAAATCTCTCTTCAGAATCTATGATTGTCTCATCGTGATATCTGCTGATCCAGCGTGAATGACAAGTTTTTCCAAAGCAGGATGTTGGTCCAAGATTTTCTGGATTTTTTTCTGATATTTCTCTCACTGTGTTTTTGTAGCAGCTATAAACTCTGGTGTTCTTACTAAAAAAAGTCTCAATTCCATTAATTGATCCATCTTGTATGATAACAATCTTTGCTCGGGGGTTCTTACTTTGTTATGTGTCCGTTTGATGCGCTGGGTTTCTCCTGGTGGCTTTGACTGGTCCCGGGGGCTGCAACATCTTTCAGGGAACTCAGGGCTGCGTATCTGTTTTTCAGTGGGATTCCAGGTGGAGAAATATCTCTTGTTTTTGGCTGAAACCTCTTTTGTTTACTTTCAGCAGAAGCGGCAGTTCTGGGTTCAGAGCCTTCTCTGTGCCGGAGTTTCTTTTGTTTTTTCTTCCTCGGAGAACATACTGGGGTTGATGATTCCGTGCGTTTTAAAGCTGGCCAGTCTTCATTAGAGTGCGGAGTTCTGCGCGTTAGACGTCTGTTTGCTGAAGGAGTAGCTTTGTCCTGTGTTTTCTCTGTGACACGGTTAGACCGATGTAACACCGGGCTGCTAGGCTGTTCCTCCCTGTGTGTGGCCAACAGTAAAGTTGTGTCGTTTCCATAATCAGCGTGGAGATCAAAATTAATTTCCAGACGGCGTAGCTTCGTTTCAATGCCCTCAATTCTGTGGAGCAGTTTTTCAAAATCCTCAGATGAGCAAAAAGCCATGTTGATAAGTCCATAAAAAAGTAATCCAAGTAGAGATCCGGTCCAATACAGTAACTCCAGGGGCTGGATAGATAAAATAACTAAGAAAAGGTTAAGAAAAGAAAATAAGAAAAGCAAACAGAAAAGAAAATAAAGTGAACAGATCTGGAGAGAGACAAAGAGCAGCTGCAGTCAGTATTAAATTGATGGATTCTTTTAATAGCAGCTTTAGGGAAGGAGATAAAATACGATGGATAGATAAATCTAGAGATCATCTCTATTTTGGTAAGGAGAGATTGTCAAATAATTGAAAGGTCCCTTTGCAACCATATGTTCATAAAATATTTAAATTTTTGTAAAGTGTCCAATATATTGAACTTTTCCATCATATTGGTGTCTTTAGAGATATGCATACCTAAGTATTTGACAGCTCTTTTTATAGGGATGCCATGACTTGTTGTTAGATTGGTGTCATGTATAGGCATTAGTTCACATTTATTAATATTCAGTTTTATGCTGGATGCTTTAGAGAAGAGATTTATATATTGAAAAATCTGAGGAAGTTGATCAATATTTTTCATAAACACTGTTGTGTCGTCTGCTAGTTGAATAACTGACAATTGGGAATTTAAAACATTAAGTTTTTCATAATCTGCATTTTTAAGTAGTCTAGCTAACATATCTGCAGCCATAATAAATAATAACGGGGAGATGGGGCAACCCTGCTTAATAATTTTGTTAATAAAAAACCTAGTCGATGTACTAGATGGTAATATTAGTGAACTATTCGTGTCCCTATAAAAGAGTTTTATTAGATCAACAAATTTATTTCCAAATCCAAATGCTTGTATAGTGCTGAGCATAAATGGGTGTTCGATAGAATCAAATGCCTTGAAAAAATTAAGGAATAGAATGAAACCATCATCTTCTTTTAAGGTATTATATTCTAACAGGTTGAGTACCAATCTTATATTATTATGTATCAAACGACCTTTTAAAAAAACGGATTGAGTGTCTGAAATAATTGTGCTGATGCCAGATTTAAGTCTATTTGCATATATATGAGTTAAAATTTTGTTGTCTGTATTTAATAGAGTAATCGGACGGAAATTATCTAAACTTTTAGGATCTTTATTTGGTTTTGGGATAAGAGTGATTACCCCCTGTTTCATAGTTGTTGGAAGAACCTGTATCTCCAATATTTCTTTAAACATTTTAAACAAAAGATTTCTGATCTGGCTCCAGAAATGGTTATAAAAATTACTCTTAAGGCCATCTGAACCAGGTGATTTGTTAAACTTCAGATAATTAGCCTCCTTATCCATTTCCTCTATTGTAAGGTCTGCATCACATATATTTTTAAAGTTGTCCTCAATTGTAGGTACCCGATCCTCTATATGATTAAAAGATATCTCCATGTCATTATGAGAATACGAAGACAAATTTAACTTTTTATAGAACTGGTATACGGCCTGAGAAATGAGTTGAGGGTCAGAACATTCTTTCTCATCAATGAGCAAGCATTTAATTGTATTATATTCTTGTTTTCTTTTTTCTAATCCACAGAAGTATGTAGTACTTTTCTCCCCCTCCTCTATCCATTTAGCTCTGGATCGTACATATGCGCCTTTAGCCTTATCAATATATATATTGTCTAAGGATGATTGGAGGTGGAGAAGCTTTTCTTTGTCTTGTTCTGATAAATTAGGATATTTGCAAATATAATTTATTTCACAAATAATACTTAATTCTCTTTCTTTTTTTGTTTGCTTAGGGCTTTGCCTGTGCGAATGGCAATTTGGAACGCTTTGTACTTTGTAAAATATTCCCATTTTTCCCTATAAGATAATGAATTACCATCATTACATATGTTTGTTATAGTTGCTACAATTTCTTTGCAAAATAAGTTGCATTTTAGTAAGTTTGAGTTGAATTTCCAAAAACTTTTTTTATGACACACTGTGACAGAGGACTTTATGACAAGTTTAACCATACAGTGGTCAGTTAAAGGGGCAGCAGAGATGTTAGATTCTAAAACAGCTTGAAATCCTATATCCAAATTAAGCCAAAAGTCCAGTCTCGATCGCACAGAATTGTCAGATTTAAACCATGTAATTTGAGCCACATTTGGATTATCCAGACGCCAGATGTCTTTAATTTTCAGCATGTTGCAAAAGTCAACCATAACCTGGTTAAAATGATTGGATTGAAGTCTAGGTGGATATCTATCTAACCACTCGTTCATCACCATATTGAAATCTCCACCCAAAATTATTTCAGCTGTGGAATACTTCTTGCCTAAATTCCTAATAATATTAGTGATTTCACAAAGCATGGCTTTATTTTGGGAGATAGTATTGTAACCATAGATATTACCTAAAATAAAAAATATCTAATTTATAGTTATAACACAGATTACCCAGTGACCATCCAGGGCTATGGAAATTTCTATTATTTTCCCAGGTAAATAGTTCAAAAGAATAGCTACCCCTGCTGATCAATTGGTTCCATGGCAACATATAATTTTATCGCCCCATTGTCCGGACCAGCATTTTTCATCCTCTTGACTTGAGTGCGTTTCTTGAAAAAAGCAACAGTGAACTTTTTCGTTTTTGCAAAATAGAAAAATTAATTTGCTTTTCACAGAGTCTCTTAAGCCCCTAACATTCAGTGTCAGGCAGGATAAAGTAAAACCAGAAACAGACAGACTTAAAAGTAAAAGGGGATAAAGTATAAAGGATTAAATTAAACTTAAACCTTAAATAAGGTTTTTGTAGGTTTCTCCTTACCTCCTCAAATAGTCTCCCACTTTGGCCCCTTATGGCCAACAGTAAATAAAAAACATATGCATTGATATCTTCTATAACAGTCTTATCCAAACTGGAATGTAACGTAAAGAATTCTAAATATTCAACTTTGGAAAATATACTAAAATGAACTGTCCAAAGTCATAGTATAGAAGATGGTATTAAGGAAAAGCAGAATCTGTAAAATATAACCAGGAAAGATAAAAACAACAATTATTGTTCTAACATTGTGCTACCTTTGGTTTGGCACATGCTTTAACGCTTGCTGTCTTCTATAACAGTCTTGTCCAAACTGGAAAGCAAGATAAAAAGTTCACCATTCTAATTACTCCGAATGGAAATTATACTCAAAATCGAACCTGAGTTAAAGGAACTGTCCAAAAATCAAAATCTATAAAATATTATTTAGGAAAAGAAAAAACAGAATTTGCAAAAACTTTACTAGGGAGAAAACTGAATATCGTGCCAACAATGTGCAACCTTTGGTTTGGCACGAGTTTCATGCTGGCTTAAGTTTAAATCTTCGCAGTCTAATATCTACCTTGCTTCCATTGATGTAGCCAACATGACCTCTGTAATAAACCATCTTCCCAGCCGCCTTTGCTTGTTCCATCTTGGGCCAAGCCACTGCTCTAGCATCCCTGTCAGCTTTACAGAAGTCCTGTTTGAAATGGATTCTGAGATCTCTGCAGATTTTTGAATTCTTTGTGAGTTTCCAGAACAAATCTCTGTAGTGTCTCATCGTAAATTGCAGAATGATCTGGCGGTGTCGGCCCTCAGACTTTCTGCCCAAACGGTGGACTGTGTCGACAACCATCTCCATCGGGGTAGTAAGCTCCGGCGCAATCTCCAGAACGATGTTTCGGGTCTCTTCTCCCTCTTTTTCTTTTAGCCCCTGAATCTTCAGATCCCACCTCCTTCTATATCTTTCCAGTTCGACATTTTTATCCATCAGCTCCTTGTTTTCCTTCATCAACTTTGGCATCTCCTTTTCCAATGTTGCGATCCTGCTCTTGCATTCTTTTATTTCAGCAGCATTCATTTCGACTAGCTTAGTGATGCTAGCTACCATAACCGAATTCTCCCTCAGCTGCTCACCGAAGCCGTCCATCTTAGCCGTTAGCTTTTGCATAGCCTCCACCAGCGCCAAGTTCGGGCTTTTGTTCTGGTCCTCTGGTTGGATTTTGTTGGGGTTGAAGGCACTTTTTTTTTCTTCATGCTGCTACTGCTTGCAGTCTCCATTTGTGAGTAATCGTGATCAGATGCAGAGGGAGCCGTCTTGACTTTACCTTAGGTTTTTGTAGAAGGCATAACGTCAAGCTGCCGGTAAATGTTGTTTATAAAGGTTTTGTAGGTTGAGATTTCAATCTATAGTATGTTCCGTGTAGAAGTTAGGGAATTAATCTATCTTATTTGGGGCCAAAAGTGCCGAGACTACTAGTGTGCGACCGCCCACTCCGCCATCTTGTCACCGACCCTGCCGCCCACTGAGACTTTCTATCAAATGCAAAAGCAAAAACATATGGTGCGTTCTATTTGTACTCGGAACTCGGAAACTCCGACATCCGAGTGGGAAAAATCAACTGGAACGCCCCCCGAAGTCGGACTTCTCACTTGGAAAGTCTGAGATTTTAGTTTTGCTCCGACGTTTCATTTCAAAAATGGCCACTCAGCTCGTCAACAACAGTAAGTTGTGTTGTAAATTTTCTTATTTTACACGACACACTTGTCACAAAAGTGTGTTTAAACCAATGTTACATGTATTGCATTGAACAAACCGAAATGGATATTTGCATCTGGAATGTAAAGCGTACAACAACACAATGTTTGTACGATCTACTGCAAACAATTGCTGCTTTCTTGGGCGTTTCCATGTTGAAATCCCGACTTCTTCGACTTTGTTAACTGGAACGCTCGCAACTCGGGTGTGACGTCATTCCCAGTTCCGAATTCCGAGGTAAGTAGAACGCACCATTAGAGCAGAAGAAAAATCCAGAGGAGCAGAAGCAAAGAGCTTGTTAGCAGAACGAAAACATGCTCTTCAGAATAAAAGCCTGAATGGTGAAGAACCAAAAAGTTGTGTCAAAGAAATTAAATAAGAATAGTTAGGAAGTAAAAATACATTTTTGGTTTGGAAATAAAAACATTTACTTATGAATTAGTTCATAAGGCTGCACAGTGTCACAGTGGTAGCACTGTTGCCTTGCAGCAAGAAGGTCCTGGGTTCAAATCCCGGCCTGGGGTCTTTCTGCATGGAGTTTGCATGTTCTCCCTGTACATGCGTGGGTTCTCTCTGGGTACTCCAGCTTCCTCCCAGAGTCCAAAAAGATGACTGTTAGGTGAATCGGTCTCTCTAAATTGCCCTTAGGTATGAATGTGTTTGTGTAAGGTTGTTTGTCCTGTATGTATCTGTGTTGCCCTGCGATGGACTGGCAACCTGTCCAGGGTGGACCCTGCCTCTCAAGGATGGACGGGTACAGAAAATAGATGGATAGTTAATTTTGTTTCAGAGTGATTTTTTTGTCTGTGAAATTCACATTTTTGCTTCTGAAATGTTCTATTTGGTTCCTTTATTCTGATAGATTTTGTTTGAGACATTATTTTTTAATTGATCCTTTTGGCACAAATTTAATTTCATATGGTGACAGCATGATTCTGCCGGCCAGGAGGAGGGCGCATATAGCCCCAGGACTAGTGTATGTTTTTGTGGGAGTAGCTCACATTAGCTGCTCAAGGGAACCCGGGGAGAACATGCAAACTACACACGGCCTTTCACCAACCCCACCCAGGGCGTGGGTGCTGATGATGCGGGGGAACAAAGACACCCTTAGCACCCACAGCGTCCCTGGCGGTAATCGAACCCAGGACCTTCTAGCTGTGAGGTGAGGTGTGCCCCCCTACACGAGATATATCCTGTACAATTCAAATGAACAACAAACAACTCTGTTAGAAGGTGAAAGTAGGAAATAAAAAAGCTACATTAACCTGGTTGCATAAATGTAGAAACCTTTAAACTAATACAATAACTATGGAGAATCTGTTGAGTTTGAAAAAAATCCTCATGGGAGTTTCCTAATGCTTGCTCATTTGCCCCATTTATCTAAAGCTATAATTTGCAGAGAATTTACAAAGGATCAGAATAATCGCAGTGTTTGAAAGTATCAGTAAGGAAGAAGGTACAAAAAAAAATCCTCAACGTTATGTAGAATACAGCAAAAAGCAGGTCATCAATAATCAGATAGCATATCAGACAGTGACATTGCAAAAGCTGAATATTTCTTCCAAGTTGATTTCTAAATAAATGCACTGAAGTAACCGCAGAAATTTCTGCTGAGCACTGTTTGTATTCTGTATGCAATTATCCCCTGTATTCTCTGAATATCTGGATTAAGGAGTAAGTTTACAAGATAAAAGCTTTTTATTACAATTAAATCATCGAGACCTGATCAAAATCTCCCAAAATCTCTAAGGAGAATGTGTTAAAAAAGACATTATTTTGAGCCACAATTCCAAAAAGTATATCTCACACCGAAATAACATAGCACACCATCAAAAATTGTCACACCCCAAGTGAAACATGGTGGTGGTAGCATCATGCTGTGGGATTGCTGTGGTCCAGTTTTGGCAAAGTAGGGGACATCCAATCCCACATAAAAGTGATTTCATGAGAGGAATATTAGAGTTTTGGACTGGCTGGGCCAGAAAACCTGATCTCATTATCATTATTATTATACTCTGCAGACGGCAGACTATTAATTTAGAAGTTAAAGCAATTTCACAGTTGTCACTTAAGGAGCCCTGCTTCATGGAGTTACACAGTAAACTGATTTGATGCAGTCATTGTTGTTGTAACTTTTTATGTGAGGTTTTATAGGAGAACAAGGAAGAGGTCACATCCCTGAGGCCAGCATAAAGGACACCACAGGAGAAGAAAGCATCTATTGTTCATGGAAAAGCACAGTGTGGCACCGCTGGGTGACATGCACAGATCAGTCAGCAGCACCATTCAGCAGCTCTTCAAAGCACACTTGTTTCATCCTCTTATTGATATTTAAACAATCTTATGCACATTGTCTTTTTATTTACATATTTGGGATTTAATCAGCAGCATAGTTAATCTATGATAACTCATATTAATGTGTAAAAATAAACGTATCTCATTACCAATAAAAAATCTGTTTGAAGGAGAATTTCTTTCCTTCCTTTGAATTTCTTGAAGAATGTGGGGGATCTTTGCATATTTCTAGGATCAATCAAGGAGAAGTGCACTAAAAATCATAAGAAAAATTACCAGGAAATGATTAATAGGATTAAACACAAAATTTAGTCCACTGGGAGACTGGCAGGTGTCCCAAGTCTCTATGTATTGGTGGTTCATTTCACATCGGTTTCTTTTTATAATATAATTCACAAGAAATATCATCCCAAGGAAATTTTAAACACTAACAGATCCAGGTTATATACAAAAATATACAGTCAATTTGATGCAAGCAAACAGACAGATTCATAGTCAATTACATCTGTTCTTATGGAAATAAACACTGTTTAAAGCTTGCTTACACAAGCTCACAGAAGTAATGGCTGTGGAGGTCTTTGCACCAGTGTTGGTTTGGTTAAATGGTTACACTTTCATCTCAGTATAGCAACTTTTTCTCTTCATTTTGATTTTATTGCTGATTTACTTTTTTGACTTTTCATCAAGGTTTTCATTCTTTCTACAAGTGAACCTAATTCTACTGATGCCTAATATAGATCAAGTAACTGATTTTCATTTCATTTCATTTATTTATTGATTTATTTGACAGGGACTTTGCAATTCAACATAGTACAAAACAAACTTTTAGCTGATGCAATACAAAAAAAGAGTTCTTAGTTAATGCTTATTTTCAACTCCAGTCCCTGGTTGGGCCTTTTCACAACATTAAAATGGACCATTTCATCCTTAAAACATACCTATATCTATACACCATATAAATCATTTACATACACAAACTCAATGTTATTTACAAATGGGTACATTCCTGTTTCAATTTCAACCAAGACTTAATACGAGATGTGAACATTTTAGGTTTCACATCAATCCATCCCTCCTCCTCCTGAATGAAAATGTGGTGAAAATGTACAATGTGGTCCTACCACCATTCAAGAGGTAGAGGAAAAAATGTAAATCTTGTTCAGCTTACACAGAACAGACAGACAAAGCAGAATGTAGGATGCAAACACAACATTTGTCATAACCAAGTCAGACCAGGGTTGTCTGTGTGGCTCTGAACCGGCTGGCCAAGGCGTTACTTGTGTTTCCTCTCTCTGAATGAAGGGGAAACTAGCTCACTGGGTACAGTGTAGTTCTGGGATATGAGTAATCCACCAATCAGAAGCAGACTTGGGATAAGGTCAGTGATTGACACACAATGATAAATAGATTTGATTATTATTTAAACCAGATTCCTTAGACAAGAGAACGACCAATGGCTGAGCTGTTTTCACTTGCAAGATTGAAAAAAAGATAATACTTCTGTTGAATAGTGTCAACAGCTTGGATGCACTCTGCTGTGTTCCTATTTCCCTACTGCTAATTTATTGAATAAAGATTGACTTAAGTGGATTGTATATGCTTACATGTGAACTGTACCCAGAGCAGGCCATAAAATTAACTATGCTGTTGCTTTGGGTCCAAAGACCAAATGGGGACTCTCTTCTGATTCACATAAATGTTTAGATATGTTTTTGAAGAATGAATCCACTATCAAATTCTAAACAGAAATCATAAAATAATTAAAATAAATCTTTTAATATTATGTAATATCTAGTTAAGAAAATCTATTTAGGATGGAAAAGCTAAATAATGTAACTGCTGGGATTGCACTCAATGAGATTTTTAGCTTTATTGTTGTTTTGACAGTGACAATTTAATGTTGCTAAGTCATTATTTGTTAATCATTACTACTACTTGTGTCCATACTGGTGCCCCTAAGGGACCGCACACAATTTCCTGCTTATGTTTGAAAGTACACCCAATCAAACTGGCCCCTCCTTCCTCACTCTCTGGAAACCACTGCAACACACACCACTTGTCTGAAAAAATTAACTTTCCCTCATCATTTATTTATTTCTATTCATGTAATAAATCATTTTTAAAATTCTTTTAAAATTATGAAGTGATACAATTTAAGAGTCAAACTATTTAATTTTGTCTGGTTAGTTATATACAGAGGTGTCAAAAGTATCCACATTCAATACTCAAGTAGAAGTATAGATACTAGGGTTTAAAAAGACTTCTGTAGAAGTTGAAGTATCAAGTCGAGTTTTTTACTCAAGTAAAAGTAAAAAAGTTCTTGATTCAAAACTACTTAAAGTATAAAAGTAAAAGTAATGTATTTTAAAAAATGACATTAAAGAATAAAGCTTAAGCCACCCCCCCTCCCCCCCCCCCCCCAAAAGAAAGGCCACAATTATTATTATAATGTTATATAAAAATGTTAATTTTGAAACATTTGGGACACACTAGGCTACCTGTTTCAGGTGCATATATGCCCATCAAAATGTATTCATTTCAGTGCAATGCAATTACATTACAGAATCATGTGTGGACTAATGACCATTAATAAGTATATATATATATATAAATTAAGAATAGTATGACCAAAAGTCTTACAACCTCAGCAAAACCAAGATTGTGCAGACCCCTGCAATCTCTAATGACCCCCTTGTGGCTCACGAACCTCATGTTGGGAACCACTGTGTTCTAGAGGCTGAATCCGCGCTGACGCACGGGAGACTAGAGGTAAAAGCTCCACTTCAGCCAAAGTTTTGAAATCAGGGATCATTTCTCTGATTCAAGTGATCAGAGGTCGGAATGACTCTCTGAACCCAGCTTCATATCGCTTCAGCAGCAGAAAATGACGGAGCACAGAAAAACTCATGGTACCGATTAATCAAGCTCTAGTAATGATAACCTCAGCCCAAAAATATATACTTAAACACCAGAGACCCCACATCTATGTGTGTGTGTTAGCATGCTGGTGCATATAAGGTTTCTCCAAAAGAGTGTTCGATAGCTGGTGTGAGCAGGCATCAATCCGTCTCCCAGAAATCGATGCAGACATGAAGGAGATCCGAGCAAAGACATCCAAAGGACCCCCAGAGCCCCAGGCAGACCCGGTGGGGCCGACCGCATCCCCCAAGAGTGGAGCAAAGGAGAACCCCAGGGGAACATCCAGCGGCCACTAAGCAGGGGCCCGGGGGGCAGCAGTGACGAGCCCACGGGCCCCGCCGGCAACCGGCCGCGCCAGGGCGGGCCGGTCAATGGACCGGGAGAACCGGGGCCCAGGGGCACCCCACCCCCCAGCAGGGACCCGACAAGGGACCGGCCGACGAGGGGCCCCCGGGACTGCAGGGGCCGCGGCCGGCCGCCACGCACCGCCTCCACCCGAGGCCAATCCCCACCGCCAACATCCCAGCGCCCCATCGACAGCCGCAGGGGACGGACAGCATCCCCAGGCCGGGCTAAGCCAGCATCTGGACACCAAGTTGTACCAGCTCCCGGGTCCTGATCCCGCGCAACGCAGGGCGCCGAGACCAGGCATCCAACGAGGGCCAGGGCCGGTCCAACCCACCAATGAACCGGCCCACACGGTGCGCACAGAACAGGTGATCAAACGAGCAGAGATTCCGGATGCGCATCCCGCCGAGCCACCGAGCAGGCACCACCCAACAATCCCAAACCTTGCACCTCTAAAAGAGGTGCCCCAACCAACCAAAGGAAGATATCGGCCCAGCGCACCGGCCCCCCCAGGCCCGGCCAGGCACGCACCAGGTCCGAACCGGATTGACCACCGATGTACCGGAAGACAGGGGCCCCCGTCACCGGCAGGGAGCGACGGAGGGGAAATAGGCCCCCCATTAAGTGTAAGGCCTGAGGTGCGCCAGGCGAGGGGGCAGACCAGGATCCAACCTGACAGGTAGACAAAGACATACAGACACAGTCATACGTTCCCTCCCTCTTAAACCCATACATTCTCCCTGACTCACCAAGACACCCAAAAAAATGACGCTGTACCCTCACTCACACACCCCATACACACTTTATGCTCCCAGGTCCAGGTACCGATGCCCCAGTAGAGCCACCAGCCCCCGGACCCGGGAGATGGACCCCCTACCTTCTAGGACGGAGACAAGGAGACCGCCAAGGGCCCCACAGTGGCAAAGCAGCCCGACAGCCCAGGACCCCGACCAGACCGCCTGAGAAACCCCTGATGGCCCGTAGCGAACAGGGGTGTGAAAAGACCCCTAGCCTCCATCCTCGCACTCGAGTACAGTGTTGATGCGTGTTGTTATAATGTGCATTTAAAACAGAGGGGTGGGATGTGGGGAAGGCAGCCACACATCCCCCAACCCGCACCCCGAGCCCTCAGTGTCTATATGTGGTTTAACAGTGGGCCCCGGCACCAGAGGTGAAGCTGATTGAACCGCTCCCCCTCTGGATACCAAAAAGTGTGCCCACCCCAAAGTCCCTACATATGTGTCGTATGTGTCGTGTGAGAATGTTATAAGTGGGAGTGTCTAAGTTGTATATTAAAATTGGGACCCAGGACACCACCGGATAGCGAGGAGGGAAGCCCCTCCTCGCACCCCAGTGATGTGCCCATGCCCCAAGACCCTATATGAGTGGTAAAGTGATGGAGCGGGTTGACAGAGGTGTCCAGGGATGGGGTGGGAAGGACTGGGAGACAAAATGTCTTCCCAGGGAGCCAGCTCCCCCACTGACCCCAATAGGCACCGCTGTTCACCGGGATCCACCAGGGGAGGGAGGCCATGGCACGTTCGACTCAGGGCCCACGGCCACAGCACCACAAAGCCCCACGGACCCCAAGGCAGTCCCCCCAGCCCCATCCTAGAAGGCAAGGCAAGGCAAGACAATTTTATTTGTATAGCACACTTTTCAACAGCAGGGTAATTCAAGGTGCTTTACATGATTTGGTGATTTAAAAAAAACACATAAAAGAAACACACATTACACATGATACACAATAAAGCAAGAGAAAAATATAAAAGCAAGAGAGCATGAACACATTTCATACATATGACATCAAGCATTTACTCAAAGGCAATTCTAAACAGATGGGTTTTTAGTCTCGATTTAAAGCAGTTCAGAGTTTCAGCAGCTCTACACTCGTCAGAAAGTCTGTTCCAGATAAGGGGAGCATAGAAACTGAAAGCTGCTTCTCCATGTTTAGTTCTGAGTCTAGGGATGTTTAGTAGGCTAGAGTTGGTGGACCTGAGTGGTCTTGGTGGTTGGTACCATGACAACAGGTCTTCAACATATTTTGGTGCTAAGCCATGTAATGATTTATAAACTAGTAAAAGTATTTTAAAGTCTATTCTCTGAGCTACAGGGAGCCAGTGTAAGGACTTTAGAACTGGGGTGATGTGCTCTACTTTCCTGGTTCTAGACGCGACGCGTCTAGAACCAGTGCTACTTGCTACTATTCTTAGCAAGATCATCTTCCACTTTTTTTAAAAGTGGGATGTAGTTTAGCGTTTATTAAATCTGCCAGTCTTGGTGAGACATTGATACCTAAATAGGTAATATTCCCTGACTGCAGTTGTGTATTAGTTGGATTCTGGACAGAACAATTGATTGGAAGAGCGGCAGCGTTCTGGATCAGCTGCAGCTGTCTGATTGACTTTTTAGGCAGACCCGTGAAGATGCTGTTGCAGTAATCAATCCGACTAAAGATAAACGCATGGATGAGTTTTTCCAGGTCGTGTTGCAAAATCAGTCCTTTAATCCTAGAGATGTTCTTCAGGTGATAGAACGCTGACCTTGTTATTGCCTTTATGTGACCCTGGAGGTTCAGGTCTGAGTCCATTACTACACCTAGGTTTCGAACCTGATCAGTAGTTTCTAGCTGTATTAATTGAAGCTGTGTGCTGACTCTTGATCGTTCCTCCTTGGGTCCAAAAATAATCACTTCAGTTTTGTTTCTATTCAGCTGGAGAAAGTTATGGCACATCCATCCATTTATTTGGTCAAAGCATTGATTTAGGGTTTGAATGGGTTCAGAGTCACCTGGTGATATTGAAATGTAGAGCTGAGTATCATCCGCGTAGGTATGGTAGCTAATGTTATTGGTTGCTATAATCTTGCCTAGTGGGAGCATGTAGATATTAAATAAGAGGGGCCCCAGGATGGAGCCCTGGGGCACCCCACATGTGATTTCTGTTCGTTCTGATGAAAAGTTTCCTATTGAAACATAGAAGTCCCTGTTCTTTAGGTAAGACTCGAACCAGCCAAGTACTGTACCAGAGAGTCCGACCCAGCTCTCCAGTCGTTCCAATAAAATATCATGATCAACAGTGTCAAATCCTGCACTGAGGTCCAACAGAACCAGCACTGTGGTTCTTCCACAGTCTGTATTTATGCGGATGTCATTAAATACTTTGACGAGGACAGTCTCGGTGCTGTGGTGAGCGCGGAAACCAGACTGAAAAGCATCAAAACGGTTTGTCATTGTTATGAAGCCATTTAACTGCTGAAACACAGCTTTTTCAATAATCTTACTGATGAATGGGAGATTAGAGATTGGCCTGTAGTTCTGCATTAACGTGTTGTCCAGATTTTTCTTCTTTAGCAGTGGTTTAATAACTGCTGTTTTTAAAGCCTGAGGGAAGACACGTGATACCAGTGATGAGTTCACTATTTGAACAAGATCTGAACCAATAACAGGAAGAACCTTCTTTAGAAAAGATGTGGGTAGGATATCAAGACAGCAGGAGGAGGAGCTTAATTGGATAATGATTTTTTCAAGGCTGTTCTGGTTTAATTCGTGGAATTCAGACATTATCTCTACATTGTGGTTGATTGGGGATGGCACTGGTTGTGGGTTCAATATTGAGGTACAGATTGACCATCTAATTGTTAGAATCTTTTCAGTGAAAAAGCTGGCAAATTCATTGCAGGCCCTGGTAGAATTTAGTTCAGGGGCTACTGTCACTAAAGGATTAGTTAGTCTTTCCACTGTTGCAAATAGAGTCCGTGCATTATTAATGTTTCTGTTGATGATTTCAGAAAAGAACGATTCCCTAGCATCTTTTATAGTTAGCTGATATCTATTCAGTCTCTCTTTGTAGATCTCACAGTAAACCTGGAGTCGAGTTTTCCACCATTTTCTCTCTGCTCGTCGACACTCTCTTTTTTCACTACGTACCAGTGGATTACTTGTCCACTGAGACTTTTATCTACCTGAGACTACTTTCACTTTAGTTGGAGCAATGGAATCCATGATGTCTGAGATTTTCGCAAGGAAATTATCTACCAACTTATTTACTGAGTTTGAGTTGGGAGATGAGGGGGATGTGGTGGAAGGATAAATACGTTTAAAGGTTTCTACTGAACTGTCCCCTAGAAAACGCTTTTTTATAGTGGTCTTACTGTGGCTGGATAATTTAGCAGAGATGGTACTTTCAAAGAAAATACAGAAATGGTCAGATAATGCAATACTAATTACAGAGATGTCAGAAATATTTAAACCTTTGCTGATAATTAAGTCCAGAGTGTGTCCTTGATTGTGTGTTGGTTGTTTGACATGCTGGATCAGTCCGAAGTTGTGGAGAGTATCATCTAATGTTTTTGCTTGTCTATCTTGGGGGTTGTCGGTATGGATGTTAAAGTCCCCCACGATGATTAGTTGGTCATAGTCGATACATATTACAGAAAGAAGGTCATTGAAATCATTAAAGAAGTTTGAGTTAAGTTTTGGTGGTTTAAAAAAACTTAGAAATAACGCTTTGTTAGGCTCATTTATCTGGGTGGCTAGGTATTCAAAAGAATCAAACGTGCCCAGAGTTACCTTTTTAAAGTTCATTGAGTTGTGAAAGATGGTGGCTACACCTCCACCTCGTCTGTGTTTTCTGTTCTCGCTTAAGAAATTGTAATTTGGAGGACTAGATTCTATTAATGAAGTTGTTTCGTTATTTTCATCTAGCCAAGTTTCTGATAAAAAAAGGGCGTGTAAATTATGCTCAGTGATGAAGTCATTGATAAGAAAAGACTTCCCGGATAGAGATCTAATGTTTAATAAAGCTAACTTAAGTATTGCGATGATGGGCAGCTGAACCTTCTGACAGGTTATCAATTTGAGATTTTGTTTAATATGAGAGCGTGTGGTTAACGGTTTATGTTTCTTGCTGCTGATAATCACTGATATAGCCTCAGGGGTGCCGGGTGAAATCTGGGAGACGGTAGGGGTGGATTTATTGCCCGGTTCCCTCAAATATCAAATATCTGTAATAATCAGTGGGGAGAAGCTCCCAGGCTTATTGACACTAGTCCCAGGCGTTTGGTGTAGTCTAAGTTTAGGTGTTAATTGTGTCCCAAATTTGATTTGCTCGTTCAGTCTGTCTGTAAAGTTTCTAAATGGAGACTCATTTGATGTGGCTGAGTCACAGGAAGATGAAGACTTAATCTCTGATGGTTGTTTATCTGTTCGGTCCTGTGGTGTCATCATGACTTGCTGTTTTTGTTCTCTGATATCCATGGGCGCCTCAAGGTCAGCTTTTGGGAGCAAGTGTTTTGCTTTCTGATTTTGATAAGAAAAAGTGTTTGCTGCTAAGAACCTTACTCCGGCCTTGTTCAGATAACGCATCCCTTCTTTGAACAGATGATTAGCACTTCCAAATACTTTGAAATTATTAATAAATGTGAACGACTTCTCAGCTGATTGTTTCTTCAACCATTTATGGAGCATGCGAAGTCTGCTAAATCTTTCATCATTCCCTTCAGGGACTGGTCCGCTGATGAGGATGTTTACGTTAAGTCCATCAAGTCTCTGTAGGAGATCAGAAAAGTCTCTCTTCAGAATCTCTGATTGTCTCTTCGCGATATCTGCTGATCCAGCGTGAATGACAAGTTTTTCCAAAGCAGGATGTTGGTCCAAGATTTTAGGGATTTTTTCTGATATTTCTCTCACTGGATTTTTGCAGCTATAAACTTTGGTATTCTTGCTACAAAAAGCATCAATTCCATTAATTGATCCGTCTTGTATGATAACAATCTTTGCTGGGGGGGCTCTTACTTTGTTATGTGTCCGTTTGATGCGGCTGGGTTTCTCCTGGTGGCTTTGACTGGTCCCGGGGGCTGCGTCATCTTTCAGGGAATTCAAGGCTGCGAATCTGTTTTTCAGCGGGATTCCAGGTGGAGAATTATCTCTTGTTTTTGGCTGAAACCTCTTTTGTTTACTTTTAGCAGAAGCGGCAGTTCTGGGTTCAGAGCCTTCTCTGTGCCGGAGTTTCTTTTGTTTTTTCTTCCTCGGAGAACAGGCTGGGGTTGATTCCGTGCGTTTTAAAGCTGGCCAGTTTTCATTATAGTGCGGAGTTCTGCCGCTAAGACGCCTGTAGGGAGTCTCTGTGACACGGTTAGACTGATGTAACACCGGGCTGATAGGCTGTTCCCTGTTTGTATTCAACGGTAAAGTTGTGTCATTTTGTCCATAATCAGCGTGAAGATCAAAATTAATTTCCAGACGATGTAGCTTCGTTTCAATGCCCTCAATTCTGTGGAGCAGTTTTTCAAAATCCTCAGCTGAGCAAAAAACCATGTTGATAAGTCCATAAAAAAGTAATCCAAGAAGAGATCTGGTCTAATACAGAAACTCCAGGGGCTGGGTAGATAAAGTAACTAAGAAAAAGTTAAGAAAAGAAAATAAGAAAAGCAAACAGAAAATAAAATGAAGTGAATGGATCTGGAGAGAGACAGAGAGCAGCTGCTCCTCCTTCAGCAGTCGCAGCACTGCTGAAGGAGGGGAACTAAACCCACCCTGACATTCGCTCTACTCTCAAAACACAAAAGACACTAGACACCCAGGTTGAGTGTACACAACTGCAGTCAGGGAATATTACCTATTTTGCTATCAATGTCTCACCAAGACTGGCAGATTTAATAAACGCTAGCAGCAGCAGCCTCCCCGCCAGCAAAGGAGGCCCCCAGCGCCACCCGCACACCGGAGGCCCCCTTTGCCCGAACCACGGCGACGTACCTGCCCAGACCAGGAGCAAACCGATGAGCCGGGCGGCCGACCCACCAGGCCGACATCCACCAGCCTCATTCCTTGTGGAGCGACCACTGCTGCTCCACGGCCCGGCAGGAGACCAATCCCAGCGCCCCACCCACCTGCCTTGCACGCCCACCACCCGGCCAGTCCACCCACAAGTCCGACCGAACCAGGCCAAATGCCCAACCCCAGCGCCCCGCACAAGACCAAGACCCAGGAGCTGAGTCCAGCGCAATAAAGGACTGATCCGGCCCAGAAACGCCACCCAGCCGCCGCGACCAGCAGCCAGGCACCCCAACCAGCAAACAAGGCGAGACGCCATACCGGGACCGGCGATGACAATTGGCCCAGAGAAAAAGAGAGAGGCGGCTGCACATGCCGGCCGCCGGCCGGCCCCGATCCCCACAGCCAACAGAGACCCCACGCCGGCCGACCCCCTGTCAGGACCACAACTAGGGGGTGCGGCGCCCCCGAGCCCCGAATCCCCAGGCCCACCCCAGACCCTACCCAGGCGCAGCACGGCCACCAGGCCAGTAACCCATGTCCGCCAGTGCAACCCCCCCAAGGCACCGTATGCAGCCATCAGGAGTTACCACCCAAAGCCCAACCCCAGCCCGGCTACGATGTCCAGCGCCCCATCCGCCCAGTGATCCCACCCCCTGGGGTCCCCCCCAGACGCCTCCAACCCCCAACCCTCCACATCAGCAACAGTGTCCCAAACGACAAAACCAAGTGCCCCCCACCCCCACTAGGTGATGGAGCCGATCAAAGGAGCCCAGAGAGATTGATCAGATATGAAGCCAGAGGCCGTCTCAAGACCAATATGGTCCAACAAGAGATTTCTATACTGATTAATATTAAGAGCTTTTTTATTTTTCCAGTTCAGGAGGATAGTTTTCTTAGCGATGCATAAGGCAATGTGAACCATTAGAACTGACTTTGTGTCCATGGTGACATCATTTAAATTTCCTAACAGGCAAATTGAGGGAGATGGTGGGATGTTACATTTCAGACACTTTGATAAGTCCTCACATATCTGGCACCAAAATTTCTTAACAGGTGGACAGAACCAAAGCGCATGAACATAAGTATCTGGTATATTGCTTGTGCATTGTAAGCAGGTATTAGACGATGTAAAACCCATCCTAAACATTCGTTGACCTGTATAGTGTACTCTATGAAGGATTTTATATTGTATTAATTGCAAATGAGGATTTTTTGTTATTTTAAAGGTTCTTAAACATATCTGAGACCAGACGTTTTGGTCAAAGCTGGCTGATAAATCCACCTCCCATTTTGAAATAGGGATGACTATTGATTCATCTAATGTAGATAAAGTTTTGTATATTTTAGACAGCAATTTGGGGGGGTTGAGATTAAGAAAATCTAAAACTCTTGCTGGATTTGTAATTCAGCTGTATTGAGCCTAAATTTACCTTTAATAATAGATTTAATTTGTTGATATTCTAAGAATTTGTTTTTATCAATTCCATATTGTGTAATTAATGTATTAAATGGGATAAAGTCTGTTCCTTCAAATATACGTTCCAGGTATTCAATTCCATTGCACCTCCAGACTGGGAAACTTATCATACATTTTTTTTGCAAGATGTCGGGGTTATTCCAGATGCGTGTACGTCTGCATGGGATTATTGTGGGCTCTGTCATTTTTAGAAACTCCCACCATGCTGTCAGAGAGGAGCTGATATTTATGCTTTTAAAGCATTCATATTGTTTTATATTTGAGCTAATAAATGGTAGGTCTGAAAGTTTTATCTTATTACATAGTGTCTGTTCTACGTCTATCCAGGACTCGTCTAGGTAGCTATGTTTTAACCATCTTGAGATGTATTGGAGCCTGTTGGCTAAGAAATAATGATGGAAGTTTGGTAGATCTAGACCTCCTTTTTCTTTGGTCTTCTGCAGTGTTTTTAAGCTGATACGTGGGGGTTTATCTTTCCAAAGAAATTTAGAGATCGAGGAGTCCAGAGATCTAAACCAGTCTAGTGATGGTTTACTTGGGATCATTGAGAATAAGTAGTTGATTCTGGGCAAAACCATCATTTTTATTGAAGCAACCCTTCCCATAAGTGATATGGGTAGGGATTTCCATCTAGCAAGATCATCTTCCACTTTTTTTAAAAGTGGGATGTAGTTTAGCGTTTATTAAATCTGCCAGTCTTGGTGAGACATTGATAGCTAAATAGGTAATATTCCCTGACTGCAGTTGTGTATTAGTTGGATTCTGGACAGAACAATTGATTGGAAGAACTGTAGATTTTAACCAATTTATAGAATAATCTGAAACATTTGAGTAAGAGTTTATCAACCCGATTACCTGAGAAAAGGAGGTTTGTGAATGCTGGAGAAAAAGTAACACATCATCTGCATAAAGACTGATTTTATGTTCTATGTTATTGCATTTTATGCCTTTAATATTGTGAGTTTGCCTGATTGCTGCAGCTAGTGGTTCAATAAAAATAGCGAACAGGGAGGGAGAGAGAGGACATCCCTGCCTGGTACCTCTCTGAAGATAAAACCTAGATGATGTTTGGTTATTTGTCCTGATACATGCTGTTGGTGAACTGTATAATATTTTCAACCAGTTTATAAAAGAATTTCCAAAGCCAAATTTATGTAAGGTTACAAATAAGAATTTCCAGTTAACTCTATCAAATGCTTTTTCTGCATCTAAAGATAATATATTAGTTTTAATGTTTTTACAGTAAGAAAAATCTATTAAATCTATTAATCTACGTGAATTTGTGGATGAATGTCTCCCTTTAATAAAACCAGTTTGATCAGGATGTATTATAAGAGGGGTTACTTTCTCTATCCTTTTTGCGAGGGCTTTGCAGATTATTTTAAGATCAACATTAATAAGGGATATGGGACGATAGCTGGTGGGAAACAAAGGGTCTTTACATGATTTTAGTAAAAGACTAATGTAGACAGAATTCATATTTGGTGGGAGTCTGCCATTTTCCTTGGTTTCCTTCAGCATTCTGTGGAATGTTGGTGCCAGAATATTCCAGAATTCTTTATAGAACTCTGCTGGAAATCCATCTGGGCCTGGAGCCTTTTTATTGGGCATGCCTTGGAGGGCCTATTGGAGTTCAGCCGCTGTTAGTGGTGAATCCAGGGCCATCGCTTGACTTTCAGATATTTTAGGTAGTGTTATGTTATCCAAAAAATGTTCAATTTCATGATCCGATGGATTTATCTCTGGTGAGTATAAAGCCTTGTATAATTCTTTAAATTGTTTATTCTTCCAGGATCATATACTGTATTCCCGGTCTGATCTTTAATAGCAGATATAATTGTTTTTTCTTTATTAATTTTAAGCTGGTTAGCCAAAAATCTACCTGATTTATTATCTTGTTCAAAGTTTTCTATCCTAAGTCTTTGAATTAAGAACTGGGTCTGTTTATTAATAATTTGATTTAATTCTAGCTTTGCTTTACGGATTTTGCCTAGTCTCTCCTCATCTAGAGAAGCTTCTAATGAATTAATAGTTTCTTCTAATTCCTGAATACGTTTTCATTCCATTTTCTTTTTATTTGATGAGAATGAGATTATTTTACCTCTAATCACAGCTTTTCCTGCCTCCCAAAGAATGGATGGCAACGTACCAGGGAGGTCGTTATATTCCAAATATGAGGCCCACTCTTTTTCGAAATATTTAATAAATTCTTTATCCTTAAGTAAGGATATATTAAATCTCCAATTTTTGCTTTGAGGTGTTTCTGTTTTATTTACTAAAGTTAGAGAAACAGGAGCATGATCGCTAACAGCTATAGGGTGTATCTCAGTGTCTGAAATGTCAGTCAACAGTGAGCTGCTGACTAACAAATAATCCAGTCGAGAATATGAATGGTGGACATTTGAGAAGAAAGTATATTTTTTGTCATTGGGGTGAAGAGATCGCCATGCATCACAAAGTCCATAATCGCTCATGTACTGTTTGACTATATCTATAGATTTCCAGCTGCGCTGAGTCCCTGCTGTGCTGAGCCTGTCTATTTCTTCATTTAAACCAAAGTTAAGGTCGCCCAAGAAGAAGTGAGCAATCCATGTGTTCAAGGAGCACCGAGAAGAAGGAATGAAAGAATGAGGGGTCATCAACATTTGGACCATATATACTGACAATACATAACTTTTGGTTATGTATAGATAGTTTTACTATAATAAATCGACCCTCTGGATCTGTAACTGTATCTATTACTGTAAAATTTACATTTTAATTTATTAATATTTCTACTCCCCTTTGTCTGGAGTTATAGCATGCAGAAAACACATTAGGAAACTCAGGGGATTTAAGATCATCTGCAGCTGAGGTAGATTTATGGGTTTCTTGTAATAAGACGACATCTGCCTTCAATCTTTTAAGCTGGTTAAAAATCTTAACTCTTTTCTCTCTTGTGCCAGCTCCATGAACATTCCATGTGACAAACCTTAGAGTAGTCATAGTTTTGAGATAAAAATTTTAAAGTCCATATCCCCATAGAAACAGATAAACACAGGTGTATTATTAGTTTGTGCTTGGGGTTGCCTGATTGAAAATCCAAAAGCCGAGATATAAGAAAGAGAGAAATGGAAGGAAGGTGTGAAGGGTGAGAGTGAGAGAGAAAGAAATAGTTATGTTATGAAAAAATTCTGTGTGTGTGTGAGTGATAAAAGAAGGAAAAAGGAGTGACAAAGACATTTGGTGATAGACATGTGAAGATGAGAAAAGAGAAAAGAGCCAGTTTATACATACAGTTTATCTACCGCTACTGTAGCTCTGGTGCCTTCACTGATATATTTCTTCCTGATTGGGAACAAAACGCGCCTTCTATCCAGGATTTCCTTCGGATATTGATCATTAACGCTGTAATTCGTTCCCCGCAGCTCTCTGCCCCGGCCTCTGACCTGCTCTTTTTGCTTGTAATGCTCGAATTTAGCAACAATTGGTCGCGGCCGGCTGTTGTTGGGCTTCTTACCTCCTAGCCGGTGGACACGGTGAAAAGTGATGTTTTTTACCGTGTCGCTTGGGAGCTTTAACTGATGTTGGAGAAAATCTCGGACGGTGGATTCAGTGTCGTCCTCAGTCTGTTCTGGGATCCCGGAAAAAACAAGATTGTCCCGCGTTCCCCTGGCCTGTATATCCAAGATAGTTTCTTTCATCCTCTTCCTTTCTCCGGACAGCTGCGTCATCCCCTCGGTGAGTTTCTTTACACTCTCCCTAAGCGTTTGGTTTTCTGCAGCGAGCGATGCTACCTGTTGTTGGCTGAACTCCAGGGATTCCCTTAGAGCTTGAAATTCTTTGTGTAGAACCTCAACCAGGGCCAGACAGGCGTCTAGGCTGGTGAGCTTCTTATCTATTGAGTCCAGGACATCGCTGTAGCTTTTCTCTGGAGATGTTGTGGAGGTGCTGGCCTCAGAACGAGTGCGTTTTTGTGATGGTGTGCTTGTCGGCATAGCAGAGGTGGATTTCTGTGGCTTGCCCATAACAATGTTGTCAAAGCACTCGTCCAAGTAGCTTTCCAGGCTGTGCAAGGTTTCCTCTTACAGTTTGTTTATGGAGAAATACAAAATAATGGTTATTATTATTAAACATTTGCTATATTTGGCTCAAATGTTATGGTTTGTTTTTACCCGAGTTTGTTTGTTTTACCAGTTTACCGCCATATTACTTACGCACAGCTCTCGCGAGATCTCAGCAGCAGCTCATCCCCCCTTGTGACATTGTTGTTGTATTGTTATATCTATTTTTGTGTGATGTGGTTGTGTAATTCTTAGTTCACAATGTTTGGTTTGTTTTGTCGATGTTCCTTTTTCGTGTTTTGTTTTGTTTTTCCCCCTCTCTGCCGTCCTGTGGGTATGGAGGCAGACTTCAATGTCTTCCTGTGTTTTCTTTGTTCCCCTTCCTCTCTTGTATTTTCAACTCACCCTCTCTCTTGACTTTTTGTTTCCTACCTGTCTTCTTCATCTTCCTTCTTTCTTCTCCTTAATTTTCCGTCTCCGTGTCCATAACATCAGGAAATAAAACCCCCAACAATTCATAATAAAGATTTTTCACACATAAATCAAGTGGAGGACTATAGCAAAAGCTGTACTGCTCCGCTTGTGAAAGTAAATCTGTTGGGCTTCTACTTGGTACTAAGACACCAATTCTGCTCTCCACACTGCCAAACAGGACACGTAAAAAAAAAAGAAAAAAAAAAAAATGACGGAGCATGCACTCTTTCGCTCGGGTGTTTGGCACGACACCGGGGTCTTTGAAGCGCGTCTTTAACCAGCTGCACCGGTATCAGTCACATTCCAAAGCTTCCCGGTCTGACATGATCCTCAGATGGCTTCATGGGAATTTTCTTATTATAAATTTATTGATTCAGTTACTTGTACTCCGCGCTTCAACTGAAACCTAAAAATGTCCGTGTGTCTGCACCAAATGGTCAGGGGTGTGAATTATAATCTGTCAAAATGACAAGTGGCCTTTGGAATTTCTGTCACCATTGTAAAATAAAAACAAAAAGTATACAATGGATAAGTAAGCAGTATGCAATGGATCACATACAAGCGGGGTGTCAGAATGGTAGATGTTTAAAATTATGATCAAACCGCTGTCAAATTCTATCCAGTTGGCGCATTTTTAGATCGTTTTTTGTGTGTCTTCTTAAAGGACTAAATGAAACAGGAGTAACGAGGCTATTTTTAAAATGTAAGGAGTAGAAAGTACAGATAATTGTGTGAAAATCTAAGCAGTAGAAGTAAAAAGTAGGCCCATAGATAATTACTCCAGTAAAGTATAAATACCCCAAATTTCTACTTAAGTAAGGTAACAAAGTATTTGTACTTCGTTACTTGACATCTTTGGTTATATATGAAACATTCAGTATTAGATATCATTAGTGCTGTAAGAGCTGACGGACTCAGCTGGATGTGGGGTCCTAAATGAAATGATGTGTGAAATTGCTAGCTGTTGAGTTTAGTGAGCAGGCTAACAGTACAGATGAAACTTGAAAAATTAGAATATCGTGCAAAAGTTCATTTATTTCAGTAATTCAACCTAAAAGTTGAAACTAATATACGAGATACTCATTCCAAGCAAAGTGAGATATTTCAAGCTTTATTTATAATATGAGAAACTACTTATTTAGCAGGACAACAGCAGCAGGGATCAAAGATTTGCTACATTTGTTGTGTATCTTGACAGGATGGATAGAGCCAGCCTTTGTGAGGAATCTGGTTTTGTACTAGACTGATAGGTCATTCAGGTGAATACATGACATCTTTGTGCACAGATTCTCTATCCCCTGCAGTCTGTTTTTATTTTTAAGGTGA
The DNA here is from genome assembly GCA_963556495.2 of Valencia hispanica. Lineage (NCBI taxonomy): Eukaryota > Metazoa > Chordata > Actinopteri > Cyprinodontiformes > Valenciidae > Valencia > Valencia hispanica. Next base: position 53,008,894 of record OY747712.1, on the reverse strand, counting down.
ATGGAGCTGTACCAACAGATAAATGAGAAAGTAAAATTTTCAGAAAGCAAAACAGTAGTTATTAATAATTATTAATAGCTATTAATAAAGCAAGTTGTGTAAAATATGCGGCACACAAAAGATCTTGAAAAGACGTATTAGTGGTGCTAAGGTGGCTGGAGAGAGAAGAGCCCTCCACTTCTCACATAGAATCCAGATGTCTCATTTTCACATTTCTAGATATGTTGATAAAGTATGAGCTTACTTACTCTATGCCTCAAAGGTTTGTGAATAGCAAGTTTTCAAAGGTCACAAAATTATGGACAACCCTGAGCATCCTCTTCATGAGACAGTCATACAACAACAGAGCGTCTTCAGTCGGAGGCTTCTTCAGTTTCGCTGCAACACAGACCGCTACAGGAAATCCTTCCTGCCCACAGCCATCATCATCTACAACAACTCCTTAAAGAATTAATTATATGAGCTATACCAACACTTCATTTCCCTCTGGGATCAAAAAAGTATTTTTGAATTTAATTGAATTGAATTTTGTCCACATCCCTTAAAATTCAGTGAATGACTGATAAACGTGCAGTAGGCTTGCACCTTCCTAAACATTCTCACCCAGGTTATAAACTAGAACACCACCTTCTACAGACGTGTTGGCTGTTTTCAATGCAGACAGGATTTTTCATCCAGGGTAACACTGATGCAACTACATATCTCTGCTGTCTAATGTAACATGTTTGTTGAGCGTTGCAGCATCAACAGCGATGAACTCGAAGGGAGAAAATAGGATGGAGACAAAAATATATTGTTTCTTCTTATCTCTTTATTAGAGAACTGCGACACATGAACATCCTCTCTTTCAATGCTATAACTTCATTGTGAGAAAACAAATCTCCAACCGCTCACTCGGTCTGTACGTAATGACGCAGTGACGTACCTGAACAGTAAACTGGTGCCCCCTAGTGGTGATAACTAAACTATTGCATTTCAATAACAGGCTCACTCATTTCACAACTTGAGTACACAAATTAGAGCATCTCAACAATGTTTATTATTATTATTATTATTATTATTATGATTAGCATTCTTGGCTCAGATACTCCCTTCCAGTTGAAGCTGTTTGTGTGAGAAGAACAGATTGATTGAGGGTTTGCTGCTTTTAGGAAGTGAACCAGAATGTACCATCAGGAACTGGCTTGGTCAACTGTTGTGGTTTATTGGCTCCCTGAAACAATAATACAACATGCTTTCATGTGTCATATCACACATTTAATGTAAAAATGCCCCCTACATGTTTCAACCCCTCCCCCCGCTGTCTTTTAGGGCGTGAGGTCAGCACCGCCCCTCCCCGCCTAGCCCCGCCCCCTTTTTCCGTTTCCCCTGCTTTGTTCCATCCACATGATGAGCTAATTGAAGCGAACACCTTGTTGAGTCGTGGCGGTGTAGTGCAGCTCCTCTCCGCGGGAGGAGGAGGAGGAGGAGGAGGAGGAGGATATAGTAGCTTCTACTGGTGGTGGCCGAACAGCAGCAGCAGAATTATTATTATTACCACCAAGGCTAGGGCAGAGGACGAAGCGCACTATGGACTGACTGACTGACTGTTTTTTGTTCTTCAGTGATGGATGAGCCGAACATTCTGAGACGACGCGGGCTGCAGGTAAGCACAGCCTCGGTTGGGTTCGGTTGTTTCCAGGCAGACAGGATGAGTTTGGTCACCATGCTGATACCATCTGCTCTGACTGTTGCAGCTCATTTCTGCTTTTTACTCAGCACTCTGCAGCAGCTCACTGACAGTGTCTGATTAGATCATGATAATAGTGAGTGACATCTTTCAGAAATAGTAATTATAGTAGCAGATCATGTTGATCTTGGCTGATCATCTGAACAAATGAACTGTGTATGAATGGTTCCACAGTCTAATTAGGGTAGCCTAAATGATGACGTTGATCACTACCTGTTTTCTTTCTTTCTTCTAAAATGTTCCTTACTGCTTTGGATGATGTGGTTGTATTGTTAATAGGGGCAAAATAGGGGAATGATTTTCTCTGTTTCCTGTCTACACTACCAGGTTTATTAGGGATTCTTCTCCTTCTCATATTTTTATGTACATGTAAGCTGCATCAGTTAGTGGTCTGTTCCCAAGAAGGAATATGTGGCTTTGTCATGGAATGCTGTCCAAATCGTTAACTGCATACATTCATGGTATTTAGATTTGGTGCAGCCCTGCCTGCTTCTGATGAATGTGGATGGTGGTTTGAGTGCAAACATAGTCTTTATGCAGAAATATCTTTATTTAAATGGGTTTAGTCACTAAGAAAATGGGTTCAGATGGCCTCAAACTGCCATTGCTACACATCTCTTTAAAACTGCTAAAGTGTCACAGTTAAATCCTTACCAGGAAAGGCTTATTGAATGTGTCTGGGCTGAGTAGCCATGGAGTATGCAGGATCTGTATTCATGCCACAAATGGCTACAAGGCCCACTTGTTCTGCAAGGAGCTGGGTCGTGCTGTAGTGAATGATATTTACGCCGCAGCAGTCAGAAAAAACAGGCGGGAATGACAGAAAGCAGCCGTCTGATGAATAAGTCCAACTTTAGCTCAAGTTTAAGTTTAAAATAGGCTAATGAATCAAAACATTGGAAACAGAGCAAACCAAATAAAGATTGCATAAATATCAATAATCAAATAATTATAGTAGAAATAAAAAAATATATTTAAAATGATGATAATACAACTAATTAGAAACCAGGGAATGAATATATTGAATTGTACATATTGTATGTAGGTATTTGTACAAAACCAAATTGAAACCTACAGAATCCAGGAAACTGCTCAGATTTTTTGGGTGTGCATATGTGGGGCAGGGAGACTGCATCCAGCTGACTGGGTAAAGAACTGCTATGTAAAGCATGAGTGTTGCACATATTAGCTGTTTTCAGATTATACTTAGAATCCAGGGTACACAGCCTCTGGTTGGCTTTGGAGGCACTCACAGATCTGTAATGGGAATGAGCTGTACGAGCAGAACGAGTGCCAGTGTGCAGAGCAAAGACAGCAGCTGCAGTAACACAGTCTGCAGGTACAAACAGAGCCAGGCCACTGGATGGCTCTTCATCGTCTGTCTAATCTCAAATGTTTTTTTCAGAAAAAAACAGACGGAGGCAACAAAATGTAGAGGATACAGCACACATCTGTTTGCATCTAGAGAACTGAATACATTTAAACAGCCTGCATGAGGGCATAGCACATGTTTAGCCAAATATAGGGGAACTCCCAGACATGCATTGTATGCACATTGCTCAGGAGCTTGTTGCTGATTTATACACCATGCCCATTTGGTTCCGTGTTTGCAGCGTCACGTTCTGTCAAGTTGCTCTAAACAGCTTTGCTTGAGAAGTCCCATCTTTGTGGATCCTTATGGGGGCGCTCAGTGGCGTCGTCAGCCGATTTTTGCAGGGCTTCAGCCCGGATGTTTGACATCTGTTGTTTCACTCACCAGCTGCAGGCTCACTGCTCCCTCAATTACTCACAACCGGCAACAGGTGTTCTGATGGAACACCATACTCATCAGAACAGCATAGCTTCGAGTAATGCACATGTCCAGCTGTGGAACTTATGGAATTGCACATGCATTAAAATCAAACCATCAATTCAGCATACCTTAGACTACAAGCAGTAAGATTTGGTGTATCATCACATGCACTGCTCCAAAAAATAAAGGGAACACTAAAATAACACATCCTACATCTGAATAAATGAAATATTCTAATTAAATACTTTGTTCTTTACATAGTTGAATGTACTGACAACGAAATCACACAAAAATTATCAATGGAAATCAAATGTATCAACCCATGGAGGTCTGGATTTGGAGTCACATTCAAACTTAAAATGGAAAAACAGACTACAGGCTGCTCTAACTTTCATGTAATGTCCTTAAAACAAGTCAAAATGAGGCTCAGTAGTGGGTGTGGCCTCCATGTGCCTGGATGACCTCCCTACAACACCTGGGCATGCTGCTAATGAGGTGGCGGATGGGTTCCTGAGGGATCTCCTCCCAGACCTAGACTAAAGCATCTGCCAACTCCTGGACAGTCTGTGGTGCAACGTGGCGTTGGTGGATGGAGCGAGACATGATGTCCCAGATGTGCTCAATAGGATTCAGGTCTGGGGAACGGATGGGCCGGTCCATACTGAGCAGACACATGTACATCTGTGGGCTGCTGGAGGTCATTCTGCAGGACTCTAACAGTGCTCCTCCTGTTCCTCCTTGCACAAAGGCGGAGGTAGTGGTCCTTGTAGACTCCGTCTCATGCTGCCACTAGAGTGAAAGCACCAGCAGCATTCAGCAGTGACCAAAACATCAGACAGAAAGCATAGGAACTGAGAAGTGGTCTGTGGTCACCACCTGCAGATCCACTCCTTTATTGGGGGCGTCTGGCTAGTTGCCTATAATTTCCACCTGTTTTCTATTCCATTTACACAACAGCATGTGAAATTGATTGTCAATCAGTGTTGCTTCCTATATGGACAGTTTGATTTTACACAAGTGTGATTGACTTGGAGTAACATTGTGTTGTTTAAGTGTTCCCTTTGTTTTTGGAGTAGTGTATATTCTACACATTACTTAATTGCATGTCATAAAGAATCACAAAACGTTTTCCATATATTATGGAGTGGAGTCATCAAATTGTGAAATACCGTGTTAAATAGTTAAATCAGGTATATTAGGGCCATTGTCAATAAAAGGGAAATAATGGAGTACATTTCTGTCAAAAGATTTAGAAATTAATTTAACACATTTTCAAAAATAAACTCGGAAAAAGGTGTAATTTTTTGTTATTTAAACTAAGATGCCTCTCCAAACTCCTCCCACGCCCGAGTTTTTGCCTCAGCAACCATCCGAGCCGCATCCCGCTTGGCCTGTCGGTACCTATCAGCTGCTTCAGGGGTCCCACAAGCCAAACAGACCCGATAGGACTCCTTCTTCAGCCTGACAGCATCCCTTACCGCCGGTGTTCACCAGCGGGTTCGGGGGTTGCCGCCGCGACAGGCACCGACCACCTTGCGGCCACAGCTTCGGTCAGCCGCCTCGGCAATGGAGGCGCGGAACATGGTCCACTCGGACTCAATATCCCCCGCCTCCCCCGGGACGTGTTCAAAGTTCTGCCAGAGGTGTGAGTTAAAGCTCCTTCTGACAGGAGACTCTACCAGACGTTCCCAGCAGACCCTCACAACACGTTTGGGCCTTCCAGGTCTGTCCGGCGTCCTCCCCCACCATCGGAGCCGACTCACCACCAGGTAGTGGTCAGTGGACAGCTCAGCCCCTCTCTTCACCCGAGTGTCCAAAACATGCGGCCGCAGATCAGATGAGACGACAACCAAGTCGATCATTGAGCTGCGGCCTAAGGTGTCCTGGTGCCAAGTGCACATATAGACACCTTTATGCTTGAACATGGTGTTTGTTATGGACAATCCATGAAGAGCACAGAAGTCCAATGACAAGACACCACTCGGGTTCAGATCGGGGGGGCCATTCCGCCCAACCACACCCCTCCAGGTCTCACTGTCATTGCCCACGTGAGCGTTAAAGTCCCCCAGCAGAACAAGGGAGTCCCCAGGAGGAGCACTCTCCAGCCCCCCCTCCAAAGACTCCAAGAAGGGTGGGTAATCTAATCTGCTGTTTGGCGCGTAAGCACAAACAACAGTCAGGACCCGTCCCCCCACCCCAAGGCGGAGGGAGGCTACCCTCTCGTTCACCGCCCAACGTACAGGCGCCAGCTCGGCGCCTCTCAGCAGGGGCAACTCCAGAGTGGAAGAGAGTCCAACCCCTCTCGAGGAGACTGGTTCCAGAGCCAGAGCCGTGCGCCAAGGTGAGTCCGACGATGTCCAGTCGGAACCTCTCAACCTCGCACACCAGCTCCGGCTCCTTCCCCACCAGAGAGGTGACGTTCCACGTCCCGAGAGCCAGCTTCTGCAGCCGAGGATCGGACCGCCAAGGTCCCCGCCTTTGGCCGCCGCCCATCCTGCACAGCACCCGATCCCTATGGCCCCTCCCACAGGTGGTGGGAGGAGTTTGGAGAGGCCATGGAAAACGACTTCCGTACGGCTTCGAAGCGATTCTGGTCCACCATCCGGCGTCTCGGGGGGGTGGGGGGGGGGAAAGCGGTCTGCCACCAACACTGTTTACAGTGAGGATGGTGTGCTGCTGACCTCGACGCGGGACGTTTTGGGTCGGTGGATGGAATACTTCGAAGACCTCCTCAATCCCACTTGCACGCCTTCCAATCTGGAAGCAGGGTTTGGGGACTTGGGGTCGGTCTCTCCAATCTCTGGTGCTGAGGTCACCCAGAGAGAGAGAGAGAGAGACTTTAACTCACATTCCTCCTGCAGACAGTATTCTCCATGTGAGAACTGATGCTTTAGACAGGAAGGCTGAATGTTTCTATTGTTAAACTTGTTGATTTAGTTTTATTGTTCGCTTGTTTGTATTACATTATTATATGTGCGACTGGTTTTCTGTTGGTTTGTTACACACTTTGATTTGATTGAATCATTTTGTAGAAGGAAGCAAAGATGAGCTGCAGACAGAGAAGGAGCCATCAGCAGCAGAGCTGAGCCAATCAAACATGGAAACTGCTCCCAGTTATTAAATTAGAATATTTTGTGCAATAGAATGCTATAGCAGATATAGATAAGTAATTAGAAAAGGTCTTTCCGTGTCAATTATCATAAAACCTATTTAAATATAGATAGAAGCAAATTCAAAACCGGTCAATAACAGTGTATCATTGAAGACATAATAAATGACATAAGTAAAGCTTTGCTTTACCTTATTTGCTCATTTACCATTTTGGCATTATTGACAGAGCCAAGCAGACTATCGATGACAGAACCAATGATGAGAGGGAGAAGAAGAGAAACAACAGCTAGAGATAAAGACACAGAGAGACAGCAATAGGTGAATAGTGTATGAATGATAGTATGTGCACGGTGTTGTGTTTGAGAAATGGAAAAAGCAAAGACAAATGGGAAAAAGAAAGGGACTGTCAAGTAAAGGGAGACTAACGGAACCAAAGATTGATCGAACTAAATCATTGTTTAGTTTTGCTGTCAGTGATTTTCCAAAACACACAACATTGAACATTAAATTCTACATTAGATAAAAAATGATATGCCATTTTATATTAGATGACACATTACACTGTTTTGATGTGCAAGCATTGAAAATAAATAATAATTTAGGTACCTTACTATGGATGCTATAATCTATTGTAACACTTTAAAAAAACAACAAAAATATCCCATCTTGTCTGGGCTAAGCCCAGCCCAGGTACTCGTTAAAAGCTGGAGACGGCCCTGAACATTTCTTCTGCTGGAACCAGCTAAACCACAAGCTACAAATGGGTCATGTTTTCACCATTGGATAACATATTGACAAGATACAGTCCTAAAGACATTTATGGCTTTTTAAAATTTCCTGGACCTTTTTGGATATTGTTACGTTTCACTGCAGGAATGCCTTGCAGGAAGCTGGCCATGTGGTGATATTATGAACGTCGTGGGTCATAGCATTATTTGATTCCCTTCCTAAAACATGGTGTGTTTTTGCTTTTTAGCTTTACATCTGCAAAGACTTATCAGTTTGAAAAGAAAAACATTTGGAGAGACTCGAAGGACACAAAGTGTAAAAATCTTTTGAAAATCTAGATGGAAGTCACCAATAAAGAGTTTGAAATCAATTCGGAAACGTATACAGATCCAGTGGAGGAGAGGAAGAATATGGGAGTTGTGTTGGAAGAAGAGCTGCAGTATTTTGTCCCAACAGGCCCTACAAGGCATGACGAATGCTTAGGGTCGTTGTTCAATTGGGACACCAGCTTGGGCACAAACTTGATATTCCCTGCTGATGTCTTGAAATGTCCAAATAATATTCTTTCCTCTTGATGTTGTCTAGTTTGGGAAGTGCACCAGTTCCTCCTGCAGTAAAATCTTCCCACAACAAGGTGGTGATCCCATCACATGATGTTTAAAGAAATAGCAATCTGTGAATGTAGTAGGGCTGTAATCAGGGCCTCTGACAGCATTTTGCATTACGTGCATCTGCGCAATATAATATGCCATGATTACTCCAATTGCACTAAACGGCAAGGCAATTCAGGGACAATGATCTTTATTAAACATGTCAGATCAAGACAAGTACAAACGGAATAAAGCTGTGCATTGGGCTCAAAACAAAGACTGTGGGCACGGCGCAATTGCGCTTTAGGCAATAAAATAAAAAAACCCGACCAAATCCAGCACTGTTCTGCAGGCTGCGCGCGGGGGGAGTCCGCAGTTGAGTGCCGGGGAACTGGTGTGTTTCTTTAAATGGAGCTAGACAGACAACCGGTTTATGTGAGAGTTCTTTAGATTACTGTTTTGTATGGCGTGATTGCGGCCAACAGCAGTCGGCATTAAACCTTTGGATTACAACCATTGTCTGCATCTATTGGAGAACATTACAATATTTTAAACATTCAGGCCTGTAAGGCCCATATCATGTCTTACACGTTTTTTTCCCGCTACCATTTACTGCGTTCCGGGACCTGTGCGCGTCTCTGGTCATGCCTGCGCTGTCATGTACTTTGCGTTCCGGCACCTAATGATTTACAAATGAAGCACTAAAGCCACAGCACGTTGAATAACGTGGACGTTCTTCGATCTCCCTGTAGACTGTTAAAGCAATATCACATGAGAGGCAGCGCTGTTGTATCCAACTCTAACATCAGCACCGATCAGCTCTTGTCCAATCAAATTTCAAAAATTAACACGGCATAAAATCGACCAATCAGAATTTTGGTCGACTCAACGCATCGACCAATCAGTCGACTAGGACTTTACAGCCCTAGAATGTAGACTCCTGAATATGAAGAAAGCATTAAAATTTGGTCTTTATTCTGACCGTCAACAAGTAGAAATCATTGTTATCCTACCTTTTTAAACTAGGAAAGGTTTAGTCTGAGTTAATGTCAGTGTGTGGGGGGGATTTTAAACATGTAAATATTACACTTATTTATGAAATGTTAATTTCCTCTTTAGTAAATACTAACTTTACCTTTTTGTCTCTTTCTTTTGGAATCATTATAACAGAAAGAGCTGAGCCTTCCACGCAGGGGAAATGTGTAAGTATTGTTGTCTTGCTTCTGCTGTACACCCTGTCTGCCTTGGTTGCCCATTGTGTCCCCCTTTAACCAGATCAGCCTGATCACTATCATCTGTCAGCTTTGTTGTGCTCACTTGCACCAGTATTTGTTTACTTGACTTCTCTGGTGAGGCAGGAACGTCTGAATGTGCCTTAAAGACAGGCCGGTCTTACTGCCCCAACTGGTTTCTTTAAACATAAGGAAAACAATTAGAGCAGAAGATCTATTCTTTCTGCGGGTCAGAGATAACTATATGATAATAAATTAGTTTTTTTTGCTAGAAATGTTGTTGGATGTCTAAATCAGTTTAACCAGTAACATTTGGACGTGCCATGTAATTTCACTGATCAGAGCTGTGGGGCTTTTTCCAAGGCGAGTGAGTCCTTCTCTGAATTCAGCTTTACATGTCAGTATTGGAACAATGATGCATGTAAACAGCATGAAGGAAGTTGCATGTGAATTTTTTGCTCAGCCAGATAAACCTCAATGTATGAGCTGATCAGAGGTCTTTGACTGAGTAGAAATATTACAATTAGAGGATACAAGCAGTTGATTCACAGATTTAAAGAAAATTTCAAAACTGTACCTGCTGGGTTTCTTTTTCTTATGTAATTATTTTTATTTCAGTTTTCAACAAATTACATGAAAATGCTTCCAAATAAACCAATCGTAATTTACCTTGAACATAAAGAAGTTTACATTATGTTATCCAAATTTACAAGGCCTGCATGCTATAAGGTCTACCTACCCCCCCAGATACCCACATGCCTACAAGGACACCCATAGACATACACACACACTCACATCCACTCTTGTGCATCAATTAACCATGTAAGGTTATCCCCCAAGCCCTATATTTGATATATGATCAATTTATGGTATTAGGTTGATGGTGTTGGGCCACTTAGAGGGCTTCAAATATATTTTTTTCCACACAGATTCAAACTGCTTTTGCCTATAAAATTCTGTTGATATAGATTTCTTGATATTTAGATAAAACTTCATAATTTTTTCCACTTATTCAATCCTGGAGTCTCCTTGTTTTTCCAATTTTGTAGTAATATTTTTGTATAAACTGATGAATAAGTTAATTGCCACCCCAACGGATATTTCATTTCCCTCACATTTTGGAGAAGACAGGTCTCAGGTGTAAATACAAACTGTCGTTTACACACACTAGAGAGCCATCTTCCTATGGCAACCTATGTTTGTCGTACCGCACGTTAAACAGGTACTGGGGGAAGATGTGTCAAACTTATGAATTCTATCTCTACTATAGTAACTTCTTGACATTATTTATACTGGATCAATCTAAGGTTTTCATTAGTTGTAATTTTGTATGTAAGTTGTAAACATTCTTTCCATTTCGCATTGGAATCAAAGTTCTCTATATCTCTATCCCAGCATTCATATATTTTATTCAGTAAGTCATTATTTGTTTTAGCTTTAATAAGAATATCATAAAGGACACTAATGAGTTTCTTTTATGTATTCTTGCTTGGTTCCAAAAGTGTATTCAACTTGCTTGGAACATTATTCTCAATATCACAATTCTCTTTTACCCAGTTTTTTAACTGCAAGTATCTGAATATTTCAATTTCTTTAAGTTTGAATTTGTCTTTGAGTATAGCAAATGAGAGTACCTTGTTTAAACCAACGATATCTGATAATGTCTCAATGCCGCCATTCCTCCAAGTTTCCCACCTTAGTGCAATTTATTTTATTTCTATAGCGCCGATTCACAACAGATGTCATCTCAAGGCTCTTAACAAGAAGTCATTTCAATACATTTATACAAACATTCCAATCAGTTAAAAATAGAGATGTCCGATATTATCGGTCTAAAGTCATTATCGGCCGATATTGGCATTAAAATGTAATATCAGAAATTATCGGTATCGGTTTTAATTTTTAATGACTTTTCCACACCATCCACCTATTATATATCAAACTCTTCAGCTACTTCTTCTCTCTCTCAAAATGTCAAAATATTGTAGTAATGTATTTTTTAATCTTGTTTCAGTTGTTTCCACTTTACCTCACTGCTATAAAGGTATAATGTTGTTTTCATTTTCTAAAAGTAGTAATTTGGCCTATGTGGTGGGCCTTTGTCAGTATTCTGTGTGAGAATGTGTTTATGCTACTTTTGAAGACAATATAAAAATGGCACCTTTTTCTATTGTCTAACTAAAATTGTAGTAATTACATTTTCTAGATGTTTAAAGCTCAAGTATGCATGATACAAGATCTGTCATTGTAGTTACCTAAAATGGTTTAGTAGTTTTAATTTTTTATGAGGGAGGGTCCCCACATATCGGTATCGGTTTATATCGGTATCGGTAATTATGAGTTAGGCTATATCGGATATTAGTAAAAAAGCCAATATCGAACATCCCTAGTTAAAAAGATACCTATTCAAGGAATCCCAGCAGATTGCGTCAGTCATTGGCGTGAGGTTGGGCCCCGTTGATACAGACTTTCCAACCACAGCAATCCTTCAGCAATCCCTCATACTGAGGGTGTTGTAGCACCCTGGATTTTAATTGATTGGTTGTTCCACATCTTAACATGTAATGAGGTAACTATTTCTACTCCTAGCAGTTGTTTAAGTTTTTCCCACATCTTTAACGTATTATTAATAACAAAGTTATCCTTCTTTACTTTTAGCTTGGCAAATAGGCTGGATAATATAGATTTTGGTTGTAATTGTTGATTTTCAATGTCTAGCGACAGGTCTTCATTGGTGTTATTAATAATACGATTGATATAAAACATCTGAGTTGCTATCTGATACAATTCCATATTGGGGAGGTTTAACCCTCCTTCCTGCTCAGGGTAAGACAGAAGTTTCATTTTTATTCTTAGTGTTTACCCAGCCCAAATGAAGAATGACATTATTGAGTTTACTTCCTTAAAAAAATAACTTAGGTGGTGTCAGCGGTATGCACAGGAATACATATATAAATTTAGGGTTTCCCCTAGAAATTTTTGTAGTTGTGGTGCTACACCGGCTGGGGGGTGGGGGTTGAGACCGACCGGGACTGCTGCACCACGGATGTGTATGCGTGGAGTTATGACACTTACCTCAACTTGATGTCAACGTTTTATTATGAACACACCACTCTCACTTAACTGCAACAACAACAATAAAGGCACATGTTCTCAGCTTAAACAGCATACAACAAAAATAAATCTAAAAAGAGGTAGATAACAGAACTGTTGACATTGTTAAAGTATCCGGCATGACCCTAGTGTTCTTTTACCTGACTGGACCTCTCTTCCTCATATGCCTTTCGTTTTTTTGAAAAATACTTGAGCAATCTCATCTGAAATTGTAACCAGTGACTAGGCATGGGCCGGTTACCGGTTTCAAGGTATACCGTGGTATGAAAAAGTCAAGGTTTCAAAACCACTAAAATTTTCCATCATACCATCCCTGCAGTATAAGCGTTTATATTTAGATTTTATATGTGACGTCTCGTCAGGGAGAGACGATGAGAGATGGATCTCTCATGAAGCTGCAGCATGAAGCGTGCCCCGCCCCCCCGGACACCTGCGTTTGTTGTGAAGCGCTGCAGGCTGTGTGATGACTGAACTTTTCCCACCGTCTCTAAGCGGATGTTTGGGAATACTTCGGCTACCGTAAAAAGCCAGACGTTCACGGCTTGGAAGAAGAAGGTCACCCGACGTGCAAAACGTGCTTGAGAACAGTGGCAGCCCGAGGAGACAATACATCGCATATGATGGCGCATGTTTGGGAGCACCACCCATCGTTGTATGCTAAATTCAAGGTTAAGTTAATGTTGTCTTGAAATGAACGAGCGTATTAGCGACTGACATTAGTGAAATGAGCTTGTTACCTTGGCAGATACGGTAACTACCATATCTGATCTTCATCTCTGTCCTTAGGTAACTTTTTTTAATTGAGGCAGATAATGATAACTAGCATGCTAATGATGATTTATCTTAGCATGCTAGTTAGTTACCATATCTACCTCACTAAAAAGTGTTTTTTCCTTAAAGAAAAAAATACAGACATTCAAAATACACATTTTAGAGCTGTAATCATAATACAGTGAAACCGTGTTAGTTTTGCCCACGGTTATCATACCATCAGAATCTCATACCCGCCAATGCCTACCAGTGACACAAAACGATGATAAAATGTGGCGCGGAAAGCGTTCGTTACTGTGGCAACACTGTTTAAGCAAGGGTCAACTTCACTAGTCTAGTTTAGTGCTACGGCTAGGGTTGCCAACTCCCAGCAAATAAAATAAGGAACCACCCTCCGCCTCATGATGCTTAATCGACGTAATCGACTTTAATTTAATAAACGTGTAAAACAAATAGACACAAATCAATTTTTTTTCTACAATAATTAAATGGATTCAACATCTTTCTTCAAAAGACTTGCAGACTGCACAGATGGTACCTTCCCAAAGGAAAAAGTACTACAGCTTACTGGGATACATATTAGACTTAATATTTACTATATAAGATAATGGATTTCTATACATTTAACAGATGGCCACTTTAGTTGTAAGATTCATATAATTATTTATTAAAAACTAGACATTTTAAATGAGAATAAGAAAGAAAAGTATGTATTTGTGCCCCCCTTTCCCTGTTAATGCCCTAACTGGCCCCTTCCCAAAAATTTGCTAGAGCCTAGGTTATTAAACGTGCTGCTGTTGTTTAGCGCAACATCCGCTGGTTTCCTCTTTTTGTGAAAAGTGGGCGATAAATGAGAGCGAGAGACGGGACTTCCGACAGAAAAGCCCTTCAGCTGATCATTGATCAGTTTCAATTCAGTTTATTTATATAGCGCCGATTCACAACAGATGTCATCTCAAGGCGCTTAACAAGAAGTCCTTTCAATACATTTATACAAACATTCCAATCAGTTAAAAAGTTTCCTATTTAAGGAATCCCAGCAGATTGCGTCAGTCATTGGCGTGAGGTTGGGCCCCGTTGATGCAGACTTTCCAACCACAGCAATCCTTCAGCAATCCCTCATACTGAGCAAGCATGTAGCGACGGTCGAGAGGAAAAACTCCCCTTTAACAGGAAGAAACCTCCAACAGAACCAGGCTCAGTAGGAGCGGCCATCTGCCACGACCGTCTGGGGGTTTGAGAAGACAGAGCAGAAACACAGAAGGAGCAGAAGATCTGATATAAGAGAACTTTCTATGTTACAGAAAGTAAAAAGTTAATAACATGACACAGTGGATGTTCAGTTACTGGGAGGATCATCCCAGTCGATGCCCCCCGTCCAACAGGGCATTGCAGCAGAGCAGGATACCAGACCAGGTATATCTTCTATGGAGAGAAAAACACAGAGAGAAAACAAAGTTAACAGTCGAAATAACAGAATGTACTGTAATACAACTGGAGAGTAGTAGGAGAAAAGGAAGTAGCAGAGTGAAGAAAATTGGTAAGTCTGTCCTCCAGCAGTCTAAGCCTATAGCAGCATAACTACGCATTTTGGATCAACTGAAGGCTTTTAATGGCATTTTGTGGACTTCCTGATAGTAAAGAATTACAGTAGTCCAGCCTTGAGGTAAAAAATGCATGGACTAGTTTCTCAGCATCACTCCTGGACAGGAGGTTTCTCATTTTAGCAATATTCCGGAGGTGAAAGAAGGAAATCCTAGAAACCTGTTTAATATGGGATTTAAATGTCAAGTCTTGGTCAAAAATAACGCCGAGGTTCTTTACGTTATTACTGGGGGCCAATTTAATGCCATCCAGATGAAGTGATTGACTAATCAGTTTCTGTTTAAGAACTTCTGGTCCAAAGACAGAAACTTCTGTCTTGTCAGAATTTAAAAGCAAAACGTTTAGGGTCATCCATGTTTTAATGTCTTCCAGACATGCCTGTAATCTACCTAACTGACTGGGTTCATCAGGATTTATGGATAAATCTAGTTGTGTATCATCGGCATAGCTGTGGAAATTTATCCCATGCTGTCTAATGATTCTACCAATTGGGAGCATATATATGGTGAGTTTCATGATTGAATGAGCAACAGGAGAGGGAGGATGAGAAAATGATAGAAGAAAAGGCAGCTGCACAGCTTAAAGACACAGAATAACTCCACCTTTTTGTCTTTTTTTCCTTGTAGCTGAAGTACGCGAGAAACTGCGTTCCTTTTCACCTCAATACAGAACGCATAATATTTTCTGTGAATAAGGGACAATTCCGTTTTTTACGGGATGGTTGGCAACCGTAGCTACGGCCTTACCAGTCAATGGCTACAGCCAATTACTTAAAAATACAATCATGAGCCCTGCTCATCAATATCTTTGCCGAAATGCCTGTTTAACTTGTAAAATCAAAAAGCAATTTAACCACAGCTACCTTCTCTCATCATTTTATTCTTGTATGATGCGCTCAACCTTCACATAACGAGACTGAACGAGGATCAGTTATGCCCCCTCCCACGCCTCTTGGCACGCTTTGATCACGTGCAGATCTCTGACAGTAGAGAACCGCTGCTTCCTCAGGAGGAGATTAAGAAATAATCACCTCGTCCCAGTAAAATAATTTATTTTTAGCATTTTTTTGCCATGGCGCTGAAAATGTAGCCGCGGCGCCACAGCTAAGTCTATTTAGGGGAAACACTGTAAATTTAGGAAGCCACATCTTTATCAGATTTATTCTACCAATTAAATTTAACTTGAGATCTCTATAATTATTCAGACTCTGTTTAAATTATTATTTTTTTATTTTATTCATTATTTTTGTATAATTGTTTTTTATTTGCACTAATATAGCAACCAAGTTATTTTATTGCATTGAACCTGAAATTGTTTAAATCGAACCAGTTTTTTTTTTGCTTTTGACCAATGGCCATGATTTCAGTTTTGCCCATATTTATTTTATAGCCTGATATCTTTGAAAATTGGCCCTTTATTTCAGTTACTCTTGGGACAGAAGTGTCAACATTACTTAAATATAACAACAAATCGTCTGCAAATGAACTTACTTTGTATTCATTTTTGCCTATGGTGATTCCAGATATATTTCTGTCTGTCTAATTTTCTCTGCCATTGGTTCGATTGCTGAGGCAAACAGTGCCGGTGACAACGGGCGGCCTTGAGCAGTACGCGGCTTAAAAAGAACTTTTATATGATTTTTATGAGATTCGCACCATATTAATAAATTCTACAGGAAAATCAAATGTTTCGAGCACTTTATACAGGTATGCCCATTCAAGACGGTCGAATGCTTTTTCAGCATCGACCGCCATCAAAGACATGTTTACCTTATTTTTTTTTTGCATATTGAGTTAAAGATATACAGGTTCTTACGTTAGTTCTTAGGTCTCTACCAGGTATAAATCCTGCCTGATTATGATGAATAATAGTGGGCAATATCAATGCCAATCTATTATGTATTACTATAGTTATGGTTTTCTTGTCGCAGTTTATCAAACTAATGGGTCGGAAATCAGATGGTTTATTGCATTCACGGCCTGGTTGTGGTAGGACAGAGATGGTTGAGAGATACATAGTTTCAGGTAGCTTCCGTTGGTTAATAAATGAGTTTACAACTTCCAGGAATAAAGAGCAAATTTTTGGCCAAAATGTTGAGTAAAACTCTGCCGGAAGACCATCTACTCCTGGTGATTTCTTTTGCGGAAATGCCTTTATTGCCAACTCAATCTCTGAACAAGTAAAAACTATCCGGACGTCTTCCTTTTGTTGTTCTGATAAATGTTTACATTTATTTGACTTAAGGAATGGTCCTGAGTCCTCATCTTTAACCTGCGATGTATACATTTGTTCGTAAAACTGCTTGAATTTTTTATTAATTATATCCGTATTTCTGATTATGTCGTCTGATTTCTCCTCTTGTAAATGTATAGATTGAGTTGTTACTCTTTGAACTATTAATCCCAAATGCTTGCCTGATTTGTTAGCTAAAATGTAGTTAAACTTATTAGTTATGTTTAAAATCCTTGCTGTGTTTCAAGGGTGGTTCAGGCATGGAAAATCTATATTTGATAACTTCAAGAAGAAGGTAGCCTAGACCATCTTGTTGACTATCTACAGTTTTGTTTATTGGTTCATTGCTGTAATTAACTCTGGGGTGACGTTCACTCAAGGTCTTTGCTGTCAGTTAGGCCTAATTATTCAGGTTTTACCTTGTTACATCCACGAACGTACATTGAAGACGGTGCATTGTTTTCACATATTTTACAGCTTAAAAACATATTGTCGTGTTGCATGCACATTTCTTTAGCCCTCTGTACTCTAATACCCTTAGATAAAATTGAGAACAACCAACTAAGATCAGAAGTCTCCTAATTAGTAAATTTTCTTGACCTGTGTGTAAATTAATTTCAATTTAAATCCATTTGTTCTATGAAGGCCTCAGAAGTTCGTTTGTGAGGAAACGGCATTATGAGGCGTGTTTCCACTATCGTAACTTCAGGGTAATTTAACCAGATCTTTTCTGGCGAGGTAATCTCTTAACCTGCAGCTCTCAGCCGCCGTGTCTCCATACACAATCGGCCCTTCAAGGAATAAGCTAAAGACATCTGCGTATCATGACTGTTTCAGCAGCGAGTAGCGTCACTGATCAGAGCCATAAGGCGCCCAGAGTAGCAGAAATAAGAGATGGGGAAGAAGCAGAGATGGTTGCTGAGTTTCTTTTTGTTGTTGTTATAAACTGCTTCTTCAGCAACTCTTTATTTTTACAAAGCCTGTTGTTTGGCAATGTCTGATCATTTCCCTTTTGAATTACAACCAATCAGCATGACTTAACCAAAGATCCCACCCAGTGACTCGATCGGGCCATTCTAAGCACATATTCCCATACAGGTGCTCCTTTGGTTTCGTAAATGGCTCCAAAAACGGCCCTGTCGGCCCAGCCCAATGGAGTGGAGACACGCATATTGGGAAGGTCCGGTCAAATGACCTTGAAGTTATGATAGTGGAAACGCGTCTATGGAAACCGAGGAACCCAGCAGACAAGTCTGAGGGGAAGCTGGGGAAGTTTAAAGCTGTTAGAAAACACTATCTCAAACTTTTGAACATCTGAGAGCGCTCTTTTGGAGAGCTGCATTAATGGATAGATGGATTAAACAGTCACTTGACCAGTCGCTGGTCACTCTTAAGTCAAAGTGCAGACATGCACAAAATTATGTGTAGCAGAAAATTAACATTGCACATCACCCTTAATACCTTCCTCATGGTGAAGCATGGTAGCAGCAGCATATGAGCAGGGATGTTTTTCTTCAGCAGGGACAGTTGAGCTGGTCAGAGTTGATGGAAAGATGGCTGAGATAATTACAAGGCATAACTGGAAGTAAACCTGTTGGAGGCAATTAATACCTGGACGGTGGGTGGACCCTAGACATGCAGCAATTTAAAGCGATATTCCACCCCTAAGTGAAATTTAGTCTGTTGCTATATTCCCCAGAGTTAGATAAAGTGAGAAAATGCATTCTGTGCCTAGCCAAGTCTTTCTCCTTATCTGGCAGCGGTCCGTTTGCTTTAGCTTAGCAAAGACAATGTACAGTGGAGCAAAAAAGTATTTAGCAGCCACCAATTGTGCAAGTTGTTACACCTAAAAAGATGAGAGGTCTGAAATTTTCTTGTAGGTACACTTCAACTGCGAGAGACAGAATGTAAAAGAAAAATCCAGGAAATCACATTGTAAGATTTTTATAGAATTTATTTGTATAATGGTGCAGAAAATAAGTATTTAGCTGCCAAGTACACCAACTAGGTGCTAAATTTTAGCACCTACAAACAAGCAAGAATTCTGGCCTTCACAGACCTGTTACTACTTCTTTAAGAAGCTCTTCTATCCTCCACTAGTTACCTGTATTAATGGCACCTGTTTGAAATTGTTATCTGTATAAAAGACACCTGTCCACACCTTCAAACAGTCAGACTCCAACCTCCACCATGACCAAAACCAGAGAGCTGTCCAAGGACACCAGGGACAAGATTGTCCACCTGATTGTCCAGACTGGGATGAGCCGATCTACAATAGGCAAGCAGCTTGGTGAGAAGAGATCAACTGTTGGAGCAAATATTAGAAAATTGAATAAATACAAGATCACTGACAATCTCCCTCAAACTGGGGCTCCATGCAAGATCTCCCCTGGTGGGGAACGCATGATCTAGAGAACGGTGAGGAAACAGCCCAGAACTACACGGGGGGAACTGGTTAATGACCTGGAGAGAGCTGGGACCACAGTAACAAAGGTTGCTATTAGTAACACACTGGAGAGCTGCATCATGGATTAAAATCCTGCAGTGCTCAAAAGGTCCCCCTGCTTAAGCCAGCACATGTCCAGGCCCGTCTAAAGTTTCTCAGAGCCCATCTGGATGATTCAGTGGAGGATTGGAAGTATGTTATGTGGTCAGATGAGACCCAACATAGAACTCTTTGGTATAAACCAAGGTTACATTACAAAGGATTAAGTTGAACTTTTGTTATTTACTAAAAAGGCAAAGCAATTTTATTTGTATAGCACACTTTCAATAACAAGGTGATTCAAGGTGCTTTACATGATTAAGAGCTCAAATAAAAATGGCAGTAAAACACAGACTAAGCATATTAAGTAAAAACAGCAATAAAGCAAGAAGCATACTCAGATACATCAAGGCATTACAAAGTATACAATGTAAAAACAGCAAGAAGCAAACATAAAACATGATACAACAAAGCATAACTCAAAGGGAGCTCTAAACAGATACGTTTTTAGTTGTGATTTAAAAGAACTCAGTGTTTCAGCAGCTTTGCAGTTGACTGGAAGTTTGTTCCAGATTAGAGGAGCATAGAAACTGAAAACTGCTTCTCCGTGTTTGGTTCTACTTACCAAACACGGAGATATACTTATTTAAATAAATACTTATTTTCTGTACCATTATACAAATAAATAATTTACAAATCATACAATGTGATTTCCTGGATTTTCTTTTTTTACATTGTCTCTCACAGTTGAAGTGTAACTATGATGAAAATTACAGACTTCTCATTTTTTAAGTGGGACAATTTTTACAATCGGTGGCTGGCAAATACTTTTTTGCTCCACTGTATGCAATCGATATGATTATTGAGGTCACCAGAAATAATTAGAATCATTACTGAGTAATTTGTATGACTTTTGCACACAACGCTAGCTGTTAACATTCACTTTGATTATTTATGCTAAACTAAAGCAAATGGACTGCTGCCAGATTAGGAGAATGAGTTCCAAAATGCTTTTTCTCACTTAAAGAGTAACTAAACCCCAAAACAACTTTTTTTGCCTATAAACTGTATAAATGGGTCTTTACCAATGCAATCTTTCAGTTTCTGGGGATTTTTTTACATTTTGGTGTAAACTTGTTTAATTCTACACTTTATGGTCTAAAAACGTCTTAGTGCTGCCCTCTTAGGGTTGAACGGTGGCTACTGCATTTGAATTTTGTGATTGGTGGAGAGCCGTACATCTTCACGTCACAGGCATGGTCTCACAGACACGCCCCGTGGGTTTCTCTCAGACACACTCGACTCGTGGCGAGTTTGGAGTTGGATTGTGTTTTTCAGGTTACCATTATTATCACATTAGCATTTAGTTAGCATAGCTAACATACTGTTTTGAATGTTAGCCTATGTTAGCATCACCACTCAGAGACTGGACTCCTGTCTCCCTCTGCCTCAGCAGCACCAACCTCAGGCAGCGCTGACTCGGCGCCCTGAGCCAGCGGATCTCCTCCATCGTCACCGGAGGTAGAGGGAGGCTTTATGGAGCCCAGCGGCCGTGAGCCGTATCAATTCGAGCCGCTGGCTCAGGGCTGGCGCTGCTGCTGAGGGAGAGAGAGAGACAGGATGGATCCGGTCTCTGAGTGGTAATGCTAACATAGGCTAACGTTCAAAACAGTATGTTAGCTATGCTAACTAAGTGCTAATGTGATAATAATGGTAACCTGAAAAACGCAATCCAACTCCAAACTCGCCACGAGGAGAGTGTGTCTGATAGTTTTATACCCAAACCCACGGGGCGTGTCTGTGAGACCATGACTGCAGTGACACAGTCAAGGCCTGTGACATAAAGATGTACCGCTCTCCACCAATCACAAAATTCAAATGCAGGAGCCACAGTTCAACCCTAAGAGGGCAGCACTAAGACACTTTTAGACCAAAAAGTGTTGATTTAAACAAGTTTACACCAAAATGTAAAAAAAAATCCCAGAAACTGAAAGATTGCATTGGTAAAGACCCATTTATACAGTTTAGAAGCAAAAAAAAGTTATTTTGGGGTTTAGTTACTCTTTAAAGACTGGCAGCTATAATCGCAGCAAAACATGGTTCTACACAGTAGGCTACTGAGAGGAGCTCATTACATATGCACTCCCCACTTTTCAGATTCTGTATGGTAAACAATTGTTAGTTTTCCTTCACTTGATGATTATGTGATACTTTGTTTGGTTAGTGACTGGAAATAAAAAATGCAAGAGTATGAATAGTTTTGCAGAAGACTGTGTATAGATGGTAAAACATTCTGCATTTAGTCTTTCAGGGCAGACATTTATGAAGCATAGACGTCTGTCTGTCTGAAACATTTTAAAGAACACAAAGCTGAAGACTGTATACATCTTGCTTTCTCAACACTGTTTTAGCTATGAAGATATCTGGTCTGATAAAAATGATACAAAATGACCAACCACTGTTTAGGTCAATTAATATTTTGTGGAATGGTGGTGAATCCACTTTTTCAAGCAGCTCCTGAATGCACCACTAGTCCCGCCTCCCCTGTCTCCTGCTCCTGCGGCTGCGCAGTTCAGTGGACTGACAGTCCCGCAGAAGGAAAGTTTGGATCCCTCTCTGAGCGGACGGACGTACTGACTGACGTCCCGCTGTATGATGCGGTGTTTAGCGGAGGACAGACACGGCCTGACTGACATTCTGCTCATAAGAGGAACACTGGACTGAGTTACGGACATGGCCGCTCCAGTCGCTGCCCTGCCGCGGGTCTGGGGTCAGTTTGTCCCGGAGCTGAATGAAGTTTCCGCTGCTGGAGTCTGCGTAGGGGCCTAGCCACGGCCAGCTACACATCCACAGGGAGAGACCGCTGAGCACGATGCTCCCATTTTAATGAGAGGACACTGATTCTCATATTTCCACTGGCTTTATCTGTGGCCACCAACATGTCCGACCAAAGCTACTACTGGACCGTTCTGCCCAGCTACAAAACCAGTTTTGTGACTGGAGCAATGATGAGGAGGTCGAAAAGGTAACGACCAAATATTGCTTGGGATAGAAATAGGCTACAGTCTTTGTGCTGTGTAGGCTACGCTACCCCCAAAACAAGCCGACATGTTGAACGCTTAGCTGACTCGCAGCCTTTCTAGCGTCTCTAAAGTGTTTTTCTCCACTGATCAAATGAACGTTTTCTGAGAGTCCTTCAGTGTGGTTACATCCGCCCTAGATGAACATCCGCCGGAGAACGTGGCCTGTTAGGACGTGTGTGTGTAGCATTGTCTGCTGCCAGCTGTCGCATAAAGCGACACCCAGACAGAGAGCCTCTCGCTGCTGCTGCTGCTGCTGTGGTCAGAGGGAATGAAGGCTGATCAAACCAGAGCAGCCTGGAAGGCCTGATGGACCAACAACAGAATTCACACACGACCTATGGGCGATCGTCTTTGTTATGATCCCTGATACATTTCACTTGATCTGTCTCTTTTTGTTATTATAGAATTAACTCTTATATTTACGTGTAAAGCCGTTAGACCAGGCTACAGATAATAGCATAATCTATACAGATAATGCTCGAAGTTAAAGATGCTACCTCTGTTTTTCTTTAGAATCAACCAAACTCTCTTTAGATGGAGTATTTCACCAACTTCAATGCTCATAGTTTTCTATTTGTCTTGCTATTGCGTTATAAATCATCCATTCAAGAAAGTCTGTCTCAAAAAGAAACACACACTCATCCCTCTGGTTACATCACATTAGGCAGAAGGCAAATGGTGTGAGTTCTCTCTGCGTCTCCATTTTTTTTATTCAATTCAAAAATAATTTATTTATCCCAAATGGAAATAAAATGTCTTGACTCATATCATCCAAGTATCTTTAAAAAGTCGTTGTGGGCAGGCAGAATCTCCAGTAGCAGTCAGTCTTGCTACAAATCTGTGCAAGTCTCTGACTGAAGACTGTTACTGTATGACAGTCTAATGACTGTCATGTTTGCTAACAGCTGAATTTACGGGCAGCAGAGACGATTCCACAGTAACATGTCATGGATGACACCATCAGCTGTTAGCAAGCACTGCTAATCCACCTCATTTGCTTTTTCCCCCCCTCTTTAAATCTCCATCTGGCTGTATGGTCAGAAAGCTGGGCAGATACATGTTGGAGTGTGGGAGATGATCCTGAACTTCCTCCTCCTCTCCCTGCTCTTTAGTCCTGCTCTGCATCCATGAAGCCTCCTTTTCAACTACTTTGGGATTTGGGGTCAAAGTTCAGAGGGGGATCAAAAAGAACCAATCCGAACTAAAGTAACAGAGCGACTGCAGCATGCTGCGCCATGAGTGGTGCTGCTTTTTCTTTATCTCTTTATATAGTTTGTCCTACCATGACGCACAGAATCAGTTTGCAGACAGGAACAGTCCGATTTCATTTCATCAAAGATGTTCACCAATTATCTTGAGCCAAGTTGGTATCAAAAAATGATGTGATCTGGTCATTGTGAACAAAATATAGTTGTTTTTTGTTTTGTTTTTTTAATTCCCAACGTTGTTGCAGAATTGCTGCTCATGTGGTCAGGCCGGGTGTGATACAGCGGTGCTTCTTCTGAACATTCTTGTCCATGTTTCTTTGTTAGGACAGACTGTTTATTTTGTCGGATAAGAATTTAAATGGTAGGATCTTAATTCAATTCAATTCAAAATTACTTTATTAATCCCAAAGGGAAATTAAATGTTGTTGTAACTCATTATGCAAGTTCCTTCAAAGATTTGTTGTAGATGCTGATGGCTGTGGGTAGGGATGATCTCTTGTAGCAGTCTGCAGATCTGAAGAAGCCTCTGACTGAAGACGCTCTGTAGTTGTATGACAGTCCGACGCAGTGGACGCTCCGGATCCACGGCGTCCTCCCCCCAACTCACCAGGGTCCCGTGGCTGTAGTTGAGGTCTTATCTGAGCTTTTGTGATGTTAATCAGCTGCTGCCAGTTGTAAACCACCTTGTTGCCATGGTTATGCATCATAACAAATGTCCAAAAATAAAAAGTATCAGCAAAAATCCTTCCAGCTGCACAGCATTCAAAACCAGAGAGAACAGTTGTCCACAAAAACAATGTTTCTACCAGAAATGGAAGAATTAAAGTTTAAAAAAAGAAAAAAATATGAACCAAAGTAACAGAGCTACTCCAACATGCTGCCACCTTGAGCGGCGCAATTCCGGAATCAATCAATTAAGCAGCCTCTGGCTCCTGATTGGCTCTCTGGTTGCTTCACATTTCTCTACCCCCTGTTTTCAGGCTTTTTGGGGTCGAGACCACTGAAGTCTCAGAATCGGCCTCAGCAGTGACCCAGAAACGTCCGGCTCTGTTATCATCTCATCGCCTCAGTCATTTTAGGTTCCCTCCAGAGTGAGGGTCAGTATTACCAGAAGAAGGAACAAAAGGCATCATGCAGTAGTTACACCCAGCCATCCTCTCTCCATGAATTCAAGCCCAAGTGAAATGGAAGTCAGATGAGGACTAATGTAAAAACAGAGAGCTAGTTCATTTCTTATGAAGCCTGCAGCCAGAGTCATGCAGCAAGTGGACAAAGTCACTTTTGATCTTAAGGTTACTGGGTTAGAACTGAATGGTGGAACTAAATCTGGGTTAGTCAAGCTAAAAGAAACACTGTTTGGATTGCTGGCTTTTTTTCATCCACTGTTAAAGGCTTAATTGACCCTCATTAAACGATAATCTGATTGTGCTGGTTCTCCAGCTAAGTGTGTCCATAAACGTGATTGGTGCTTCCCTTGTCACCAGAACCCACTTCAGTTCATAGGTTGATGCCTTTTTATTCTGCAGCACTGATAACAGACGGGTTGGTACCGCATGCTCCATGTTGATCATTGATGGAAATGTGACTGATGATGATGATAATGATGTTTCCCTGCTTTCGCAGTTCCCGTAACAACAAAAGGAGGAGTCTGGCAGTGGGGAGTCCATCGCCCACACTGTCGCGCCCACTTTCACCTCTTCATCTTGCAACAGGTGCTCCTCATTTATCTCCTGGGGTGTGTGTGTGTGTGTGTGTGTGTGTGTGTGTGTGTGTGTTGTTTGCCAGGCCTGAATGAATGGACTGAGGGCTTGGTGTGTGCCGTCGTATACATGCTCCCTCAGCTTTCTTTGGATTTTCTGAATCCCTCTTGCTCACACATTTAGCTGGCTAATAATCGACATAAATGCAGCTGTTCTTAAAGGTAACCAATAAGGTTTCATGTGTCTCTTCCAGCTGGAAGCAGTCCTTCAGAAAGCCCCAGGAATATCTCTACTAGCACCTCTTCCAACTTCCAGTTTGCCCGCAGGTAAATGGAATGCTTTGATTGTTGAATTACTCTTATGTAAATCCATGTCACCGTAGCAGATTTGGGCACCAGCATGAATGGAGCTAGCCACAAAACTGGTGCAGTGATCAATCGGCAGTTTGTCTTCTGAAGCTGTTACTGTGGCAGCGGGAGAAACACCACCGCTCCCCAACCTCCACCTCCACAGTAATGACTTTGGTCCCGTAATCTGCCACATCCAACCTCTGAGTGGCGCCAGCGGGCGCAGCGAGGTCAGCTGATGTACTGTTTACACACAGCATCACTCATTGAAATCTAATGAAGGAATCAATAACACTCCTTGGCTGTGTTTCCTGATTTGTCCATTGCAAAATGATTAAACGGTTTAATGTTAATAATAAATTGTTTCAATTATTCAATTTAAATGATTTATTAGTGCATTGCAATAAAGTCTTAATTAAATTTTCGGAAAGTCTCATAAAGTCTTAAAAAGGTATTAAAATAGATTTTGGGTTACCTGTATATACGCTGTTTTCTACACCGTAGTGAGAACAATTCAGACTTTTTTTTGCCACAATAACCGTTTTTTGGCTCCAACATTGTAAACCATGACAGAACATCCAGCTTCTCAGAGGGGAATCTTCTTTCAATTTCTTTTATTAAACATCCAACATACCTGCTCTTTATGTCATCAAAGGCTGGTTTTTGGGTGTGACAGTCAAAAATCTTGTTTCCTTCAATAGAGCTGAAGATTTCCCTTTCTGCAGGCCCAGGGTGGACTCCTAATTCTCCCACGGCCTCTTTGGTACTTTCAACCACTGGGTGTGCTCTGGAGAAGTCCAGATCTTCTCTTTGAAAATGTTTTTAGAGAAGGACCACATGCATCAGTACATCCTTCATCATGTGACAGAGGGCCACAGAGTTGAACTGTCTGACAGCTAGTAGTATGCCTTTAGGTTTGTCAGTGTCTTTAGGATCAGAGGAAGCCATGTGACCCAGTGATCTACACACTCCTGACACCAGCCACCTTACTACATGTGGCTGGGTGAACTTCACTTGGGGTTCATCCAGCTGTTTCTGCAATTCATGCTGCTTGTTGCTTCTGACAGCAGAGTTAGTGGAAACCTTCTCACCTTTGGCACATAGCTGGCTGCATCACTGGCAGCAAGTGGGAGACAATGAGCTGTACAGGGCATGCCTACCAAGTATGGGTTGTATATTTCTGAGTTAGTGTTTTTTAGTAACTCCTTGTCTCCATCCTGTCCTAACAGCAGCTTTTTTCCATCCATTTGTTTTTCTGTCGAGCTGTTTTACATAATCAACAGTAGTGTCTGCACCTCCATCAGCAATTTCAGAATTCCTGAACAGTTTAGTTTTGATCTTGTTGTCATCTATGTATCTGACATACAGTTGTGTTCAAAATTATTCAACCCCCACTGATATTGAGTGTTTTGGCCAGTTTGACATTGATTTTGATCATTTCAGTCATCTTGTTTACAATTAAATCAAAGAGGCACTTGTAAGTCAGACAAATATAGCTTAACATTTATAATGAAATAACCACAAATGTCTTTTCTGTGCTCACATCATTATCAGTTTTATTCAACCCCCAAGTGACATTCATTCTTAGTACAACATCCTTTTCCAGTTATAACAGCTTTTAAACGTGATGCATAGCTTGACACAAGTGTCTTGCAGTGATCTACGGGTATCTTAGCCCATTCTTCATGGGCAAAAGCCTCCAGTTCAGTCACATTCTTAGGCTTGCGCGCTGCAACTGCTTTCTTTAAGTCCCACCAGAGGTTCTCAATCGGATTTAAGTCTGGTGACTGCGATGGCCACTCCAAAATGTTCCAGCCTTTAATCTGCAACCATGCTCTAGTGGACTTGGAGGTATGCTTGGGATCATTGTCCTGTTGAAAGGTCCAACGTCTCCCAAGCCTCAGGTTTGTGACGGACTGCATCACATCTCCTGGTACTGAAGAGAATTCATGGTACCTTGCACACGCTGAAGCTTCCCTGTCCCTGCAGAAGCAAAACAGCTCCAAAGCATGATTGACCCCTGCCATGCTTCACAGTAGGCAAGGTGTTCTTTTCTTCATAGGCCTTGTTCTTCCTCCTCCAAACATAGCGCTGATCCATGGACCCAAACAGTTCTAATTTTGTTTCATCAGTCCACAGTACACTATCCCCAAACTTTTGTGGTTTGTCCACATGACCTTTGGCATACTGCAGTCGACTCTTCTTATTCGTTGGAGACAGCAAGGGGGTGCGCCTGGGAGTTCTGGCATGGAGGCCTTCATTACGCAGTGTGCGCCTTATTGTCTTCAGTACCCGCATCTGACAAATCTTTTTTCAGTTTCCCAGCAGTCACATGGGACTTTTCTCCACTTTGCGCTTCAGGTAGCGCACAGCAGTCAAAGTCAGCATCTTCTTTCTGCCACGACCAGGTAGCGTTTCAACAGTGCCCTTTGCCTTGAATTTGCGAATGCTGCTTCCTATGGTGTCTCTTGGAATGTTTAACATCTTTGCAATCTTCTTATAGCCATTGCCCTTCCTGTGAAGAGAAATCACCTCTTCTCTTGTCTTCCTCGACCATTCTCTTGACTTCACCATGTTTGTAAACACACCAGTAAATGTCTAGAAGGAGCCGAGTATCACAGTCATTTTAAATCTGCCTGATTGGTGCTTATTATGCTTGATTGATGCTTGTTGACATCCACAGGTGTTTTCAATACCTGATCGAAAACACTTGAACGAACCTCTGTTCTTAAGAGCGGTAGTCGTTAAGTGGTTGAATAATTGTCAATGACAAAATCACAGAAAAAACATTTAATACGGTCTTACAAAAACAATTGATGTCATTTTAGTTGCATTTGGTTCTTTAAAAAGTCCTTGTAAGATTTCATTCTGAACACAATTACAAATGTAGACTGAATTCCCTAAAACCCTTTACAGCATTGGGGGTTGAATAATTTTGAACACAGCTGTAGATTATTAGTTGATTGGTGTTACTGATGTCAGTCAATTTGTCCAGTATTAATGAAAACACAGGACTTCTTCTTCCCACAGCTTTGTAAAGTATCTTCCACGAGTATACTTGCACTAGTTTGGTGCATTTCTGTAACTACCATATCTTGATGTTTCAGTGCTAAGATTTTTGAAAGCGGGACACTCCAGATTTTTCATGAATTTAACCAGATGGCAAATTTTGCTTTGATCATTTCATTTTTTGCTATAAAGTAGGCCATTTCATTTCCTCAGCACACCGTAGATCTTTATGTTTCTAGCTGAATCTGCCTCATGTTTTCTTTTCATCGCTGCTGTGTGAGACACACCATCCGAGTGACGGCGCAAAGTTGTTGTTCTGTAGCATCGACTAGCAAAAGGCACAGCACCGTACATTTTTACAAATGGAGCAGTTCATTTCACCGTTATTATTTTCAAACCAGGGATATAGTCTGAGCCAGTTAGCCTGAAACGGATCTCTGGGCTGCTTGGTAACGTTGCTTCCATTGACTCCACCTCTCTGAGTATCCGGAGGATTTGGGTCATCCACAGCATCGCTGGTATCAGCACTGGGGCTTTCTTGTGACATTTTTTTGGGAGGAGGTTCTCCTTCAGTTAGTATAACTTTAGATGTCCATGTTTTGGTCCAGACATTAAATCCAACAGCCACTGTTTTGCTAGCAAGAGAGGAGCGGCGCTTGTACTTCAATAAGAGAGGAGAAGAAGAGCGTGTAGATGGTGTTTCCTTACCTGGCTCATCTGTTCTCAGCCCAGTGTCCTTGTTTACTGTTGCTTTTAAGTGTGTGTGTGTACAAGGGAGTTATGTGGGGTCATTTTAATCTGTAAAGTACTTTGAGATGCTATTTTGTATGAAAAGCGCTTTATAAATAAAGTTTGATTTGAGGATAGTTCTTCATTTTATATTATGGCTCCAATGCAAACATGACTGTATGTGTGAATTTCCTGCATTATAAAAACTAGATTTGTGAGAATTGTTTATATAAACCACAATACCTGCAGTGAATTTCAGACAAAATGTTGGCTGTTTTTATTGTCATAGTGCTTAAAAACCTTTCCATCCCATGATAATAGAAACTTGCCCAGCCAGAATTTGGCTGTGAAACACCCATGTGAAAATCCTTACTAAATGGGTAGCGCTTTATCCAGTCCAAAGTATCCCAAACTGACCCCCCCTCCAGCAGGCCAGGCAGGTGAAGTGTCTTGCTCAAGGACACACAAGAAGTGAGTGGTAATGGGATGAGTTCGTACGTCCTGAGCCAGCGTCGCTCCCAGCTATACCGTTATGTGCCACGTAATGGAGAAGGGCTGCTTGGAGTAGCTTGGCAGATTTGTCTGCATACATGATGCTAAACTAGTTAGCTCTGCACAGTTAACTTCGTTAGCCACTACTTTAGCATATCTGTATTGGTCCCATAAGTGGAACTGGGCAGATATTAGCAACTGATGTGTATTTGTTTTCATGTTGTTGCCATATTTATTTCTGTTGGGGGGGGCTATGTGGTATTTGGGCGTATGATAGTGATGCAGTGCAGGAATGTAGGGGGCAGTACTCATTTTCTTCCTGCTCCACACAGCTCTCCCACACCCCAGTTACTCTGGTTATTTACACACACTCAAGTTCTGCTGTGATTTTGTTCTGCTAACACAGATTAGCCGAACATGTAGTGGCTTGTCTAAGCAGGGAGGAAAGTCATGTTTTAGTGCAGGGAAAGAACAAACATGATGAGTGATGTTCCAACCATAAGGTATGTAGTTGCATCTTCCTCCTCACCAGTAAACATACTTTGTTTCTACACTGACACTGCTTTCAGTCTGAGAACTGAAAACCTTCCTTTTCAAGCTACTAGTTTATCTTGCCGTTAGGCCCAAACATTGTCACACCCCTGGTAGATAACAGGTAAGATTTTCTGCTTCAAAGTATTGCAGCTTGTCACCAAAGACGAATCCTCCAAATCCCAGTTCAAACACGCAAAAAAGCTGCTGAGCAATTAGAAGAAGCGTTTCATTGCTGTCAGGAGCATCCTTCTACATTAGGTAGATAAAAACAATGGGTAATCAGCTTAAATATCTGCAGAACTCCAGTAATGCAAATACCTTTGAAGGGTGACAGCAGGTGGAACGCTGCACATATCCCCTTGGATTGAGCTAAATGTCTCCAGGAATTTTCGACTGCAAAACCTTTGACCTTGTCCCCTTGGATTGGATCAGGGAGTGAAAGTGGGTCACATCATCAGAGCTCAGAGAGCCAGATTGGATGGAAAAGTGAGAAGAAAGATGTGATGCAGTTTAAATGCAGCCTGCTGAGCTAACTCAGTGCTGCAGTGTGATAACAGCTTGGGTGGTTGATCATCCGCCAGCCACTGACACTGAGCAGTGACAGTCTGATTCTGACAGCTATGCTTACTGCTACTACCCACCAACACCGTTTAATTTCATTTCTCTCTGTCCCCTGTTTGCGTCTTCCACCTCTTTGTGTGTCTGTAGCCAGCTGGCCCGCACTGAAAGGTAAGAAAGCACAGACAGGATGGAGCACCAATTATCTGCAAGCAGCCTAAACTTGCATGGAAAGATGTTATGCAGAAATATTCTTTAGCGAGCAAGAACACAAAGCTGTGAAGTGTGGAGAGCATCAACAGGATGTGAGGGTTTCAGAGGCGACCACTGAGCTGCTTGTTGTGTTGTTTTGTTTCAGCAGGGCAGATGGGCGAAGGTGGTCTGTGGCGTCTGTTCCCTCCTCTGGATACTGCACCAACGCACCCAGTTCATCAGTATCTGTAAGCTCAGCTCCTCTCATCACTATGTCTGTCTCTTCATATTCATACATATACATATTCAACCTATTTAGCCAAACTGCTGCCAAGGGAGCATTTGGCTCCTGTGCTAGTCACATTCATTGTAACAATCAGATAACAGGGCCGTGCAGTCTTGTAAACCTCTGGTGCTTGTTGGCTGAAGAGTAAATCTCCTCAGATTACTCCTAGTAGAAAGGAAATCTAAGAAATATCAGTGTATTAGCTGTGGAGTAGATGTGCAGACTTGACTTTGAGGAATAAATCGATCCAAACTCTTGCCATATTTAGGGTCATAGATTGGCCTGTCATAACACATTTTGCTGGACAATAAAATATGATAGATGATAATATTGTCGTTTTGAGACCATTTTCAACTAATGTAATAATAATGCATGTACATCCTCTAGAACAGTGGTTCTCAATAATTTTCTGTCATGCCCCCCCTGAATTGAAATACCATTCAGAACCTGATCATATATAATTATTCATCTGTACAAACCACTGCCACCAGCACTCTGGATACAATCTCCTGATTATTGAAACAGATTAATAAAATCAGCTGCAACAACTTGAATTTAAATTTTTTAATTCGTTTTATTGTTTTAAGTTTTAACACTATTTCTAAGTTCACTTTATTAACTTAACATTTAATCAAGACTGCTCAGTCTGTGATTATCAGAAGAGAAAAGGCACAAAGGATTTACTGGGATGTGCTTTTTTTAGACTAAACGGTAACATTCAAAACTTGCTTTAAACTCAACATTGATTACTTTTCAAAAAAATGTTTTATTTATCTTTAGTATTAAATCCCTTCCATTATTTTCCCAATTCTGTTTTATTGCTTCAAAAATTCCACTTTTCAATTTTAATATTTCTAAATTACAATTTTTCCGTTCTGACCATATTTATTAACCAAAAAGTGTATGATTATATAGTGAATGAAAATGTATAAGAAATCAATAGCAAAGAGAGCCACATGTACTGTCATTCACTAATATTTTCACAAATAACATTAAGCATTTCTCTATCATTTTAAAAGAACAAAAAAGTTATGTACAAAACACTCTTGATGTTCTCATTTTCTAAAAGAAAATCTCCCTTTAAAAATGCTAGTTAATTGAACAGAAAACATGTCTCATAAAGAGATCTCCCAGACTGAAATCCATGACATGTCAGTGTTTGTCTTTAGCTCTCATGTTGCTGCAGACCTTGGAGCCCATGAGCTGACAGAAGGTTTTTTTCCCGATTCATCAACCTCGCTAGCCCTGAGCCGTGCGCTAAGCGTCGAGGTTTTTTATTATTTGGATTACATCTGTGTTTCAGTGAGTTTTTTTTGCCATGACTGGCCCATTTACTCTGTCTGTGTGGAGAGGAGGGCCGACCTGACCCTCGCCTAACCAGATAGCAACCATTACAAAAGTTGCAGCCTCCAAAACACAACAGGACCACGTTTTACTGTGTATTCCATTTTGTTTGTTAAATTCCATGATTCCATCCACCTTTCCCACATGGTGAACTTCGGAGCCCTGGTCCCTCAGTCTGTACACCTGTATGTCTGTGTAGACTACTTCTGCTGGGCTGAACAGGCAGCATGTGGATTAGTTTGAGCACTGCTGCCACCTGGTGACTGGAGGCTTGTTTATGGTTCAGGCATGAATAAAGAGAAAAATCCTCCTGCCTCTTGTACCCCCCATCCACTGGCACGCCCCATTATTTGACAAGCACTGCTCTAGAAGATCCAAAAAATGTGATTTCTAAAGAACATTTACGACTGCATCTGGAAAACATTTAATGTCCAGTAAAAATTAACAAAACAGCTGAAACAATGATAAACAAGTGGATGAACTCTGTCAGCAAAATTGCCCGTTAAAGAAACATTCACTTTGCTCAGATGAGGGGAAAAAATGGCAAAACTACCTGTATGAATAAAACAAAAATCCCATTTTACTTTACCACTATGAATATATGGACCATATCTGCCTTTGTTCACCCAGTCTCTGTTTTCCTCACACGTCTCCATCTTTCTAACAAACAAGCATGCAAATGGAATTTATTGTGGCTGTTAAAATGGATTTCTTTTGAATTTATCATATGATTAATTCATTTGTTTATAGTGACAGGCCTAGTTATGGATAAAATTGGACATATTGCAACAAAGTCTCTTACCTACTGATGTCTAACAGTCTGAAATTACAGCTAGAAGGCCTACAAAGGGAGTAGTTTTCTTTCTGGAAGCTTCTTACAGCTGTTGTGCTTCCTTCATTTTTAAAGAGCAACTCACCCACATATTAACTTTTATTGCACATAAACTGTATAGATTAGTGTCTAATAGTGCGGTCTAAATTTCTGGTCATTATTTTTGGTATTTTAGTTCGTCTTAGTAAAAATCTAAATGTTCTCCCTAAAACTGCCGATCTGGCGCCCTCTTCAGGTTAAACCTCTACACTGCACTTTAATTGGAATCAGGCATTTCTATTTGCTCTGTGGGTGAGGGCTGACGTCAGCCATCCTGCCGCTGTGGATTATAAAACAGGCGGAGTCTCCACCCACGCCTCCTCCACAGAACCTCCCTCTCTTTCCTCTGGTGAAGGAGGTGGAGAGAAATCCTCCACCTCAAACAGATCGCTCTGAGGCAAAGGAGCTCGTGTCTCCACTGCTCTCCATCTTTCTCTCTGTCTGTATTTGTAGCACTGCAGCAGCGCTGGTGTCAACATGTCAGTCACAGTGCGGAGCGTTCGCTGGTCCACTACACGATGCCTCCTTCTGGCGCATTTTTCAAATGGGAATTGTGGGCGGAGTTAGACTCTGGTAGGGGGGTGAATTGCTCTTTAAAAACCTCATTGATACTGAATCATTGTTCCTCACTGTAACAACTTCCCCACTGAACAGTGTTATAGGTTCACCTCCACCAGAACTCTTTGGTCCACTTTAGACAGATGGGAGTCTGTTTTGTCACATGGTCTGATGCGTTTGGGGCCATGTGAAAGCCCATCTGAACTCTGGTGCCAACCAAGAAAGCAAGTGGTGGCCTGAACACTTGAGTCTAGTGAACACTAGTGCAGTTTGCTTACAGTGGGAAAGCAAATAGACTACCTAGCAGATTGAGTGACCTCTAGCATCTACTCAGAGCTGCTGGACTCCACTTTACATGGTCTCCAGTTATGTGCTACCAGCCCCTGTTTTAGAGCCTACTGCGTCAGGGTTCAAAGCATGCCAAGGTGGGCTGATAACACGATGTCAGAAGACGGTTGATCACCAATTGACTAGGGGGTTGAGTCAATGGCTGCGTCACAAGTTGATCGAGCTCGATAATTATTGATGATTGCCAAAAAAAAGGTAGGAAATGTATTTTAAGTGCAGCCCTGGCCATTTATGCTATTCTTTAATTAACTTATTTTAATCAAGTACACACAAAAACTGAGTTCAATTCAACCTTTTATTCAAACCACCTTTTTGCATAACTGAAAGCTTGTAAGAAACAAAAACAAATTAAGTAAAGAGACCTTAGTGACATCTGTAAATATGAAAAAAAGACTGTCACTAACCATTATGTTTTCGTTAAATATTTTATTTATGTTATAAATTCAAATTGTAGGTTTATCTTGATGTATTTTTTATTTCTTTTAAAAGTTTGATAAAATATTATATTGGTGGCTAAGACCTTTGGTTTAGTTTGTGTGCAAAAAGCAGCCAATAAAGCTGATTCTGATTCAGTACAGCTGCTAAAGCTAATAAGCTAGTCACCGATGGCTGTTTAGACAGAGCCCTAAACCCTGGAGCCCAGTCCAGTGACTGAGTGCTGAAGCCAGCAGGTCTTCCCTCCCCAGTTTTTACTTTATAAAAGCCCTTCGCTTCTGGGGACATGGTGAAGTTACCGGGTGGACATCTTTAAAGGTGCGGGTGTCTCTGGGCAACCGGGGCAGCAGCAGCTGCAGGGGTATCAGTCCGCAGCAGGCTGGAGGGGTCCTGCTTAGGTCCCTCCACCACAACTTTGCTGAACATAGTATTTGCTGTGTTTTATTTTGTTCATTATTGTTACATTCAGTGTTGTGTGTTCCGTATCAGTACAAAGTGACTGTAAGTTCAATTCAATTCAGTTTATTTATATAGCGCCAATTCACAACAGATGTCATCTCAAGGCACTTAACAAGAAGTCATTTCATACATTTATACAAACATTCCAATCAGTTAAAAAGTTTCCTATTTAAGGAATCCCAGCAGATTGCGTCACTCATTGGCGTGAGGTTGGGCCCCGTTGATGCAGACTTTCCAACCACAGCAATCCTTCAGCAATCCCTCATACTGAGCAAGCATGTAGCAACAGTGGAGAGGAAAAACTCCCCTTTAACAGGAAGAAACCTCCAACAGAACCAGGCTCAGTAGGAGCGGCCATCTGCCACGACCGTCTGGGGGTTTGAGAAGACAGAGCAGAAACACAGAAGGAACAGAAGATCTGATATAAGAGAACTTTCTATGTTACAGAAAGTAAAAAGTTGATAACAGGACACAGTGGATGTTCAGTTACTGGGAGGATCATCCCAGTCGATGCCCCCCGTCCAACAGGGCATTGCAGCCAAGCAGGATACCAGACCAGGTATATCTTCTATGGGGAGAAAAACACAGAGAGAAAACAAAGTTAACAGTCGAAATAACAGAATGTACTGTAATACAACTGGAGAGTCGTAGGAGAAAAGGAAGTAGCAGAGTGAAGAAAATTGGTAAGTCTGTCCTCCAGCAGTCTAAGCCTATAGCAGCATAACTACAGAGATAGCTCAGGATGACCTTAGCCACTCTAACTATAAGCTTTATCAAAAAGGAAAGTTTTAAGCCTGGCCTTAAAAGTAAACAGAGTGTCTGCCTCACGGACTAAAGCTGGGAGCTGGTTCCACAGGAGAGGAGCCTGATAACTAAAAGATCTGCCTCCCATTCTACTTTTAGAAATCCTAGGAACTACAAGTAAACCTGCAGTCTGAGAGCGAAGTGCTCTGTTAGGAACATATGGAACAATTAGATCTCTGATGGATGATGGAGCTTGATTATTAAGGGCTTTGTATGTAAGAAGAAGGATCTTAAATTCTATTCTGGATTTAACAGGGAGCCAATGAAGGGAAGCTAAAACAGGTGAAATGTGATCTCTCTTTTTAATATTCATCAGAACTCTTGCTGCCACATTTTGGATCAACTGAAGGCTTTTAATGGCATTTTGTGGACATCCTGATAGTAAAGAATTACAGTAGTCCAGCCTTGATGTAACAAATGCATGGACTAGTTTCTCAGCATCACTCCTGGACAGGATGTTTCTAATTTTAGCAATATTCCGGAGGTGAAAGAAAGAAATCCTAGAAACCTGTTTAATATGGGATTTAATGGAAGTAATGACTGTAGTAGTAAGCTACCTGAAAAAGGAAGAGAAACCTTTTTTTTTAATTGAGCTTTTTATTGACCCTTGTTTTCTATCGCACCACATGCCTATTAATCTATTTATATATATTGTTATTGAATTATTGCCCAGCCCTAATACGACTCACTAGTTCTTTTACTTTACTGTGTAGAGTTAAGTCAACTCAAGCTGTGCTGCTAGTGGGAAAGGACCATGGGAGTGAAGGGGAAAGTGAAAATCTTAGAACTATAGCTTTTTTATTATTGGCAAACAGTCATCTTGGTTGTTATGTCCAAATGTTTCAGAAACAGCCCTGTTGGCTTGGAAGAGTGTGGTGAATTGGTTTCTCCTGACATTATTAAAGGAGTCATGACCTGTAATTTTCACTTTTCCATGAGAAAAAATGTATGTTATGATTGCCTAACGATTATACACTGCCCGGGAGGCCGATATTTAAAAGTGAAGCGTTTGTTTACCCCTTGGTTCGTCAACCAGCCCACTTGCACACGCACTCAAATACGTGATTATAATTTCTGGCCGACTTGACGTCAAGTCGGCGCAGGATATACCATATATTGACATCTCAGACCTACCTATGCTGCAGGAAGCCCGCCCCGCTCCTCTCCCCCTCATATTCAGTCGAGCGCCGCCATTACTGAATTCTAGGGATGGGAATTCCAGCTCTTTTTGGAGAGCCAGTTCTTTTGGCTTGACTCACCATAAAGAGCCGGCTCTTTCGGCTCCTCAGATTTTCTGCTGCTTAAAGTGTATTTATTACCAAAATTAATGCAAAACGATGTGTACCAAATGTACCAAAACAAGCGGGGGGGGGGACGGCTCCCAATGACGAGCCGGCTCCCATCGTTCACTTCAAAGAGTTAGCTCTTAGAGCCGGTTCGTTCGCGACCGACACATCACCGATTCGAAGTACGAACTCCACCGTGAAAGATGCAGAAAGTTTCTTCACGCAATGATGGATGAAGAAGACATATTCGTGTCAGCCTTTTATTTTAATCAGCTAAAACCATTTCTACCAGAAACGTAGTGCACACGTGAGTTGCTCTGTTGTTGACTTCCAGAATCAACATGGAAATATATTTTTCTATTTTTTTTACACCGGGATCCTTTACGAATTTGGGACAATATCAGGCGAAGTTTGCATCAAAGCTCCGTTTGGGGAAAAAGGGGCAATTCCAACAATCAGAGGCTTGCCTGCATTTGAAACGGTAAGGCTGTGTTTTTATTGCTCTGCTGTGTGTAACAAACAGCACCTAACTGCTAATGTGGCTATTGTATGCTACTGGGAGTAGTAGATATGGGTTAGATATGCTGAAGCGTTACCTGCGGTGACAACCCCCCTCCTTCCTGCCACCAATCAACGCGCCCCTCATTTGCATTATTACAATCGCATCAGATCTCGCGAGACAATAATGCCTTCAGAAATAAGGGTCAGAGGAGCTCTGTTTATTTTTTTCACTTTTTTTTTTTTTAGAAGGGCCTGAAAGACTATAATAGAGCGTGGGTAACCAAGGTAATACTAGGTTATGACTCCTTTAAGATTGGTTATATCATGATGGAACAATCATCAAACGTTCCATCATGATCACCCTTCATGTGTCGGCCACTAAAAAGCTCCTTACGTCAGAAAAGTGGTCTGTGGAACTCTGTTTCTGTCTTGTATAAAGTTCAGTGCTTTAGCTCTAGAAACTGGTCCAAACATGCTCTTATTTTTAAGTACAGCAACAGATCAGCCTGTACTGCTCAGAGGGTCACAGAGCCGTGTTTAACCAAATCTTCATTACCTTGTATTGCCTGTATGCCGGGCTAACTTAGCCTAGTTAGGATCAGTGGTTAAAACAACCCACTGGGTGGTGGAATACCCCCTTTAAGAAGCTGATGTGTTGGTAATTGTTGTCTCTGTACTTAAACAGAAAGGACATCAGTCTAATATTTATATTGTAAAGAGTTACCCAGCTAGACTGTGACGTCGACGCAGAGGGAGCACAATACAGTGTAAAATGTGATGTATCAGAATAGGTCAAACGAGGCATTCCAGTGGTTTTAGTGGTTTGGTTGTTGTTGAATCAGGATAGCTTTTTTATTTTTTGCTTTTTGGGCATTGAGAACATCACCAAACCAAATGCTCTGCTTTACATCACACTAGGCATAGCAACAGCTGTTGCAACAATAAAAGGTTCACACATTTCTTTATGTAATTGACACTCAGGTATTGACATAAATGTAGGCCAAACTTTTAATTGTTTTCTGCTAGATAAAATGTTTTAATGTAGAAAATTAACTTGAATGTAATTTGCAAGCACAACTCTGACACATTTGTTTCCAAGATTTTGGAGCTTTGTGTGTTATGGCTTCTTGACTTCACTCTTGATCCCCCCCCCCCCCCCCCATCATTTGCCTTCTGCCAGTGTTTTGTAGGAGCCCCTGTATTAGCTACACTTACTCAGGTGTAAACACGTAGTGAATCAGACAGTTGCATGGCAGCAACTCCACCTGGATGTGGAGCAGATAAGGTTCAAAGTGGGCGTCAGAATGAAGAACAGGGATTTAAGACCTTGAACCTGGTGTGTTTGTTTGTGCCAGATGTGAGTGTTTTATAAACTGCTGATCTATGGGGTTTTCATTTAAAACAAGCTCTTGGGGTCACAGAATGTTTCATATCAGAGGAACGGGCAACAATAGCTCAAATAGCCACTTGATATAATGAGGTTTTTTCAGGATGTAATTTGTAAATGCTTAATGTACACTGCCTGGTCTGATGTGTCTCCATTTCTGCTCTTATATTCTAATGGGACGGTCAGAATGTGGCTTAAACAACACAGACATATGGATCAATCCCACAGTGAAGCCATCCTCTAAAGGGATAATTCACCATGTCACAAAGTTGAGATGAGCCCAGACTGCCTTGTCCCTCAGTCACCGCATCATAACTAGAATACATGTGGAATGTAGTGGAATGGGAGATTTCGTCATGGATGTGCCCACCACAGCTCTGTAGTAACTGTATGAACTGTTTTCACATGACATATGTGAAAACATCTGAATGTTCCAGATACATGTTCTGAAGGCAAACAGTGGTCCAACCCAGTACCAGCAGGGTGTATCTAATAAAGTGGCTGGTGAGTGTGTGATAATTGCAGTGGAGGGAGAGATTTCCAAGATTCACCATATATCAGCATTAACATCTGTAAAACTGGGCCCACATTATTAACCAATGTTTAGTTCCATCTAGTTGCTGTTTATTTGCTTTGGGAGGGGAGGGGCTTGGCCATCGGTCATGTGACAGTGATGCAGCGTAGGATTGTGGGGTGTTTAACTGAAGCAGAGAAGTAATGTCAGCGT
Source organism: Valencia hispanica (assembly GCA_963556495.2). Taxonomy (NCBI): domain Eukaryota; kingdom Metazoa; phylum Chordata; class Actinopteri; order Cyprinodontiformes; family Valenciidae; genus Valencia; species Valencia hispanica. Next base: position 52,968,646 of record OY747712.1, on the reverse strand, counting down.
AATGTAATGTTTTTCATGGTGTTGAAAGGCTATGGAAGTGTATATTATAGCGGTCATAACAGCGATATTAAAATCAAATCTCGATATTAGCTCAAATTCAATTCAGTTTCTTTATGTAGGACCCAATTCATAACCGATGTCATCTGAAGGCACTATACAAGAAAATGTATTTCAATTCAATCATCCATACAATCCAATCAGTTTAACGTTTCTCTCTAAGGAATCCCAGCAGATTTCATCGAGTCATTAACTTATAGCATTCACTCCTCCTGGACCAACATGTAGTGACAGTAGACAGTCGCCTGTGTTCATGTCAGTGCATTCTTACTCTAAAATGTATGCATGCTGTTCTGTGGTGTTCTCTTATCTAACCTTAACCTAAAGTTAGTTAGTTTCGTCTCTGTTACTGGACTTGATTCTTATTAAATAATTAGTTTGAATGAAGATGAAAGAAAGACCTTACAGGTGCTTTATAGTAAGCTAAAACTAGCTGGAGATGAATGTTGTGTCCGTTAGTGACTCAGATGTTCATCACAGCACATGATTCATCCATCCTAAAGCGGACTTGTTCCTCAATCAGCGACCGTCCCACGTGTCTGTAAGGAAACAGGGATCTCTCTGTTAAACTGACTGGATTCATTTAAAGTTCCACTAAAAGCTAAAATGCTTCCGATTATGTTGGGAGTATTTTACTCCAAACCGACTCATAATAAATAGTTCAGTAATCAAGACAAGAGTTTACAGAAGTGATTAATGCCTTTTCCATATTGACCAAAGGGGAAAGTCCAGTTCTGATCCAGAAAATAACTGGCCCTGTTTCTTCCTGGAGGAGCTCAGCGTGAGGGAAAAGCTGTTCTTCACTCAGCTTTTCCTCTAAAAGAAGTGGAGCAGTGTGCCACCCAGCTACACCCACTAGCCATGGGGCTGATGGTTTCTATGACGATTACCTTGATTACACATTGGTAGCTTTTGCAGAAACTGCAGTAAGTTGAAAGAAAACAGTGGCTGGGTCCTGTGTCACTGCTTTAAAGTTTGTATAACTGAGAGCATAGCTTGGCAGTGGTGAGGTCAGTCCTCCCACACAATGGCCCTCTCACGCTCCCAGTCAAAGAGCTCTTGTTTGCCGTTGACACGTCTTTAGTTTCCTCCCAGGTCTGATGTCTTCTCCCGCTCGTCTTTCTTTTGTCACTTCCTGTCTCGTCTCACTCTCTCTCTAGTTTTTTCAGGTTTTTCTTCATTAAGTGGTGACCCTTCCTACTTTCTTCGAGTTCCACTTCCCCCGCTCGAACATGAGATGAGGTTTGTCATGTATTCCGGGCTGCATGTCACATGTTATAGCTTGGAGGGTGATGTGCGCCTCTGCCTGTGTAGAGGGATGCCCCAGCAGGAAGGAATCTGTGTTGCTGGTTGTGGCAGTGCTGGAACTTTTGCTCAACTTTAGGTCCTATGTTTTATCTATTTTTAACTTGATGTCTTGTCTTTTAGACCAGTGGTGTCCAAAGTTAGTCCTCAGAGCCAATATCCTGCACACCTTCTTTAAATGATGGATCATTAGCAGATCTCTGCAATACGTTGCCATGCCGAGGAGATGGTTGCTCCAACACAGCTGACTCAAATGGTCCAGAGACTCATCTAAAACTGGCAGGAGACCTGGAGTTGGACACCTCTGTGTTAGACACTGTTGATGTAAAGGTTTTATTGGCTGGACTCGTGGTTTCCTGCACAGTCTGGAAAAGTATTAAATGGGCTTTTATCAATTACGAGGTCTGGATATGTAGAACACGGGAGAAATTCAGGTGTAACAGTAGCAACCTGCCAGGCAATTCAAGCAGGGGGATTCAGGCAAGATAATATAAAAGACTGAATTAAGAATAATAACATAATTTACGGGAAGGACAAAATTAAAACAATAAAATAATGTGCAATTATTAAAACTAATGGCATATTCAGATACAAGAAATGTGCAATTGAGCAGGAATTAATAAAAAATATTTACAGAATGTGTATTTGTGGATTAAAAAGTAAAAGACTGTTTACAAGAAGTGAAAAAACTACAACAGATGTGCAATAACAGCAGAAATGTTATTTGAAATGAGAAAACAGGTGCAGATAACAACAGGGATGTAAAGATTTATAGAGTTTGTTGGTAGCACTGATGGTTAGTATTACAGCTGTTGCTTAGTCTACCTAGGATGCAGCAGTGTGTCGTTGAAGGAGCTCTCCAGCTCAGCAACAGCTTCATGCATGATGTAGGCAAGAAAGAAAACAGTGGAAAATATTTCATTTTCTAGACTTCATTCCTAAGTAAATGATCTAAAAAAAGAAAATCCCGAACTTTTCAGCTTCTTATCCACTAACATAACAGTAGAGGAAACGTTTGACACTATTCCTATCATTACAAGGGATTTCTTCTAGCATAACAATATTTTTTTTGTGATAACTTCAATTGGTTTGATTTCTAAAAAGGCTTTCAAGACCCCACAGTTGAGGATTCATTACCCTGAGATGAGCCCATCTTTGGAAAACCACTGCTAAAAATGGTTAAAAAGAACTCAGTTTCTAAGAAGTTTGTTTACATTCATTTTTTTCATTCAAGAAATGCATACTTTTCCAAAATCCTCTCAGATCATGAAAATAATCCCAAAATTCTATTTTCCACAATTGACATTTTTAACAGTGCTACTATTGCATTTCCTAAAACTCCCTCACACTCGCTGTGAGGAGTTCGCAGACCACTTCAGAGAGAAGGTAGACACCATCAGATGTAATATTTTATCTTCTCAAAGTAACAGGGTTTTAGACAAATCTGTTTTTCTCTACCCGAGGGAACAGTGGACAGGTTTGTCCTGGTAGAAGCTGGGACTCTTGATAAAGTTTTCTCCTCAGTGAGGCCCACCACATGTGTCCTGGACCCGATTCCCACTTAATTTTTTGAGTCATTTTATGGATCTTTTAGGGATGAGATTTTAACCTTGATGAATTGCTCCCTTCAGACAGGGGTCTTTCCTGCTGCCTTTAAAGGGGCGGTAGTGAGGCCCCTGCTGAAGAAGAGCAATTTAGATTTGAATGATTTTAACAATTTTAGACCAGTATCTAACTTACCGGTTTTAATTCAACTTAATGATTATATTAACGCTCATAATGTCCTGGAGAAATTTCTGTCTGGTTTTAGGGTGAACCACAGCCCTTCTGAAGATCTTAAATAATTTTAGATTAAACTATGATGCCCAGAAGGTTACAGTGTTGGTTCTACTGGATCTAAGTGCTGCCTTTGATACAGTTGACCAGACTTTTCTTTTAACCCGTTTAAAACAGATTGGCCTCTCTGGTGCTGTTCACGAATGGCTTACATCCTATCTCACAGACAGGACTTTTATGGTAAGTTTAGATACCTGTTCCTCTAAGGTCCACAAGGCCATATGTGATGTGCCCCAGGGTTCAATTGTAGGCCCAGTTCTTTTTAACCTTTATGCTCTCTAGGCAGCGTCATCAGAAGGCATGGAGTTAACTTTCACAGTTATGCTGATGATACACAGTTTTATGTCTCCTGATGACACACGATCAATGGATACACTTTTTAACTGCATTTTAGACATTAAATCCTGGATGGCAGAAAACTTTCTCCAGCTCAACCAGGACAAAACAGAAGTTTAGTCATCGGTCCTGAGGCTCAGAGAGAGAAACTTTTACCAAAACTACAATGACTGTCTTTTAATCCGTCTTTACAAGTGAAGAACCTGGGAGTGATTTTTGACTCTGAGCTGACTTTTATCCCTCAGATTAAAAACATTACTAAAATAGGTTTTTATCAACTAAAGAACATTGCCAGAGTCCACCCCATTCTCTCTCGGGCCAACACGGAGACACTGATGCTTTTATCACCAGTAGAATTGATTACTGTAATGCCCTGCTTTCTGGTCTTCCCAAGAAGAATATATCAGGTTTACAACTTCTACAAAATTCAGCAGCATGCATCCTGACGAAGACCAGGAGGCGGGAACACATTACACCTGTCTTAAGTTCATTGCTTTGGCTCACCACATGTTTTAGGATCAATTTTAAGATTATTTTAATGGTTTTTAAGTGTCTTAATGGTCTTGTGCCTTATCTTTCAGAACAGCTTTTACCATATGAACCTTCATGGTCTCTGCGCTCCTCTGGCAGCAGTCAGTGTTTTACTGTGTAATCTTATCATATATATCCCCTGTTATTTCTATACTTTAATCTGTTATTTTAATCTCCCTTCAAGTGTTTCTTCTATGGGAGCCCTCTGCCTCGGCTGTAGCTGCCTGGGTGCTCTTCAGGTAGCGCTTGGGTGGAGGTGGGGGTCTTGACCTCGCCTCCTCTGCTGCTGTTGATCTGCTGCTGCCGGTGCAGATGGCTACCTTGATGGCATTTCCTTACCTGACACATCTGCACTAGGCTTAATGTCTGTTTCCGCGACTTCGAAGACAAACTAAAAGCCGCTTGAGAGGCTGAGTCGGGCCGTCGTGACGCGCTCTTTACTGAAAACATCAGCTGCGATTCCAAAGACTTGCATTTACAAAACTTTATTATTCTTTTGTAATTAACTCAAAATAACGTGCTCCAAATAATCAAATAGAAGAATCCCAGCGATCAATTGGCGGTCAACAAAAATATACGGCAACACGCTCACCCACTCTTCCTTTCCCCTAATTATCTGAGCAGGTGCTCGAGATTATGTTAAATACCCACCCATGATCACCTGACCTGACATTGATCTCTGTTCACAAAACCACATACCAATATCAATAACATTACATTTATATGGCTCCTACACACCAGCCCCTAATTATTCCTTTATTACGTAATAATTATCTAAAAGTTCATAGGAGAAACATTAACATTAGCAAATTTAAATCCATACTTCAGTCTTCTTGCAAAGTTAGTCCATTCTTCTTTATAAATCTTAAAAGTCTTTAGAAACCCAGGTCAAACCTGACTAAATAGATCCAAGTCCAAATCATGTGTCCATTCATAAGGCTTGAATCGATGATTCCATTCCTCTCTCATCCTTCTTCATGTTCCCAAAGCAGGCATAGCTTTGTTATTGGACGATCAATGCAGTTGTTCTTTGTTTTGATGCGCACCTGACGCACAAATCCTCTTCTATCTGGAAAAGTTTCCAACACTCTTCCCATCAGCCATGAGTTGCGTGGTGCAGTGTGGTCCATCACCATAACAATGTCCCCAGGGATGACGTTGCGTTGTACTCCATGCCATCTCTGACGTTCCTGCAGCTGAGGGAGGTATTCTTTAATCCACCTCTTCCAAAACAAATCTGACATGTATTGAATTTGCCTCCAATGCCGTCGTCCGTACACGTCAGTCTGATGAAAGTTTCCAGGTGGTAAAGAAGGTTGTGTCTTTAGAAGCAACAGATGATTCGGTGTCAAAGCTTCCAAATCATTGGGATCTGCAGACGCTTTAGTGATTGGCCTGCTGTTAAGTATGACCTCTGCTTCACATAGAACAGTGTGAAGTCCTTCCTCATCCAAGCGCTGCACGTTCAAAGTGGAGTTCAGAATCTTTCTCACTGATCTGATCAATCTTTCCCAAGGACCTCCATGATGGGAACCAGCAGGAGGATTGAAAGTCCATTTTATACTCTTCTGAAGAAGAAAGTTGTTGATTTGTGACTGATTCCACTGTTGAATGGATATCTTCAGCTCACGTTCTGCTCCTCTGAAGTTTGTTCCATTATCGGACCGAAGCTCCTTCACTTGACCACGTCTTGCAATAAAACGTCTCAATGCATTTATAAAAGAGTCTGTATCAAGTGAAGCGGCAACCTCTATATGAATAGCTCGAATTTTCAGGCAGGTAAAAATAACACCATACCTTTTCACTGTGCTTCTTCTGCTTTTCACTTCAAAGGGCCCAAAGTAGTCTACCCCAACGCAACTAAATGGTGGTACGTCTGGAGTAATTCGATCAGAAGGTAAGTCAGCCATCTGTTGCAATATCGGCTTAAGGTTAACCTTTCGACAAATCACACACTTTGACAGAATTCTTCTAATAGCTGAACCAGCCCCAATTATCCAAAACCTCTCTCGCAGTTTGGATAACATGTGGTTGCGTCCACAATGTCCCACTTGCTGATGAATGTGCCTTAAAAGAAGCTCTGAGATATGCAAATTCTTAGGTAGTATGATCGGATATTTGGAGTCTTCAGGCATAGCTGCTCTGCTCAGCCGACCACCAACTCTCAGAACGCCTTTTTCCATAACTGGACAAAGCTTGCGAATGCTGCTAGAGGCCTTCACCCCTTTGCCCCTTTCTAGTCTAAGGATTTCTTCAGGGAACCTCTTTCTTTGTGAAAATTTCAGTATCTCCATTTCAGCTATCTCCATCTCCATCACTGATAGAGAAGTACAGAGTGTCCCCCCTTTTTCTGTATCTTCTTCCAGTGTTTGTTGTTTCTTGCTTTGCTCTGTCTTGGTGAGATCATTTAGCTGTTTCATCTTCTGAACACGTGATAACAGCCATTTCTTGAATCTTAAGATCCAAGTGACAGATTTTTTCAGTCGAATCCATGAAGAGAAATGCTGAAGCATCTTTGTTACAGGATCGAACACTTCTGTTGTTGAAACAACATTGACGGCAAATGCTTTCTTTACTTCAGGGTCATCAGATGCAAGTTGACCCTCATCAGGGTTTTTAGGCCAGTTGCTTTCAGACTGCAGCAAAAAGGCAGGTCCTGCACCCCAAGAAGAGTTCTTGAGAAATGTCTCCATTCTTAAACCTCTTGAAGCAGCATCAGCAGGATTGCTCAGAGTGCAAACATACCTCCACTGTGAAGAATGTGAAGCTTTCCGAATTTCAGAGACTCTGTTCGCAACAAAGACTTTAAATCTTGAAGTCTCATTTTTGATATATTTCAGCACTGAAACACTGTCGGTCCAAAAAACCGAATCCTTGAGATCCATGTGCAATTCTCTTTTCCACAGGGTGTCAATGCGACTTGCCATTGTGGCTGCGATCAGCTCCATTCGGGGGATGGTTACAGACTTTAAAGGAGCAATTCTTGCTTTTCCCATGATGAAAGAGGTGGTTATTTGGGATTTTGCATTTTGTGACACCAAATATGTCACTGTGCCATAACCATATTCACTTGCATCGCAAAAATGATGCAGCTGTGCATCTGTCACTTCGCCAAAATCACCAGGTTTCAAACACCTTCTCATGCTGAAGTTCTCAATCAGCCGTAGCTCCTGTAACCATCTGTTCCAGTCCTTGGCAACTGATTCAGGTATAATGTCATCCCAGCCACATCCTTTACTGTTCAGATCTCTCAAGATCTTCTTTGCCAGCAACACGACTGGACTTAAGATTCCTAAAGGATCGAAGATTGAGCTTACTATTGATAAGATGCCTCTTCGTGTGAGAGGTCTTTCTTTGATTTGGATCCTGAATTTCAGTGTATCAGACTGGATGCACCATTCTACTCCAAGTGCTCTCTCAATGCATAAGTTGTCACTGTCCATGTCCAGTTCTTTCACCTCCTTGGCTCTTTGGGTTTCAGGTATGGCTGCTAGAACATCACGTCTGTTACTTGTCCACTTTGTCAGTTGGAAACCACCTTTAGCACAAATGGCAACAAGTTCATGATAAAGAGACACAGCTTTCTTCTCTGAACCCACAGATACCAAGCAGTCATCCACGTAAAAACAGTGCAACATTTTATCCATAGCGTCCTCACTGAAATGCTCCTTATTATCTTCAGCACATCTTCTAAGGGCATAATTGGCACAGCTTGGGGATGAAGTTGCCCCAAATAGATGTACCGTCATCCTGAACTCTGAGAGATCCTCCATTAGGTCTCCATCCGACCACCAAAGAAACCTCAGAAGGTCTGCATCACCAGGTAGAACTTTCACTTGATGAAACATGGACTCTATGTCAGCCATGATCACCACAGGTTCCTTCCTGAATCTGGTCAACACTCCAATCAGTGAACTGGTGAGATCAGGTCCTTGTAGCAGCTGAGCATTTAATGATGTTCCTTGGAAACTGGCTCCACAATCAAAGACCACTCTTATTTTTTGTTTTGTGGGATGGTAAACGCCATGATGTGGGATATACCAGATTCTGTTTGTGTGCTGCAATTCATTTTCAGGCACCTTCTCAGCAAAGCCTTTCTTGAAGAGATTATTCATGAATGCAACATAATCAGCATAAAACTGCTCATTCTTTAGAAATCTTTTCTTCAGTTGCATTACACGATACTCCACCAAGTTCCTGTTATTTTGCATGCTGAATTCCTTTCTTCTTAAAGGCAGACCAATCTCATAATGTCCATCAACTAGCTTTGTTGAACTGGTGACCAGTTCCATGAACCTTTGATCATCTACAGACATTCCAAGCTGTTCCTCAGTGCTGCATTCCGGAAAGTCTGTCTTGAATTGTTTCTGCCAGAGGTCATCCAGGTTCTCCACAGAAACTCTATTCACCATTAACTCAGGCTGTTGACAGTCTTCTTCCTTTCCACTTTCTCCTGTCAGTGGTCCATTTACAGTCCACCCGAGTATGGTTCTGATCGCGAAAGGTCCATTTCCCGCGCTGTAGATTACTTCTAATGGTTCCAATGCTTTAGGAACATTGGTTCCAATCAGCAATTCAATATCAGCATCCAACTCTGGGAGCTCCACTTCTTTCAGATGAGGCCATCTCATCAAATCAGTTTGTTTAGGAATATTTCCTTTGTGAACAGGCATGCACTCTTGTGTGTAGGTCTTGGGCAACTGACAAAAATCATCATCTCCAAGCCCAGCCACTTCCAAGCCTGTTACCACATAGCTGCTGACAACTTTTTCCTGACCCATGGTCCTCAGGAGTATACGGGCCTTTCTTCCAGTAAGTCCAAGCTTATGCATTAAGGTTTCTGTACAGAAAACCACTGTACTGCCTTGATCTAAAAACGCATAAGTGTGAACAATCTTGTTGCCTTTATCCACCTTAACTTGAACAGGAACAATAGGAAGCTTACAATCTTGATCGCCAGCCCCAGTAAGACCACCCGACACCAACGTGTGGTCAACTGCAACCTTTGGCACTCTTTCTGCCAGATTCAAATCACTGGTATTTTTTCTTGAAACAATGTGCAATATGGTTGGATGCTTGAGTCCACATTCTTCACAGGTTATCCGTTTTTTTGCAATCTTTGCTGATATGTCCAATACATAAACAGCCAAAACAGACACCGTTGTCCTTCAAGAAGCCAATCTTCTCTTTGTGAACCTTCTTTACAAACTCTGAACATAGTGACAATGAATGTTTCCTTCCACACCACAGACAACCTTTCTGCACAGTCCAATCTTGCTCGTTTTCCTTTGTGTGCACATTTTTCCTCTCCAAAGGTGCAACAATAGTGGCAAAGCTGCTTCCTTTTGTGATTTGGGTTTACTTACAACTTTAGTCACTAGTTGTGCAGCATCCTTGATATTTCCGAACACTGGATCAGTCAGGATTTTCACTTGTCTCTCTATAAAATTCACAATATCAATAAATGTTGCTCTCTGGTTACGTCTCTCCTGTAGCTCACAAGCTGCAGTCCTCCATTTATCCCTGAGCTTATAAGGAAGCTTTTTGATGACTAAAAATATATTTGCTGGCATGTCCAATTCGTCCATGTATTGTACTTCCTCAATCACATTGGAGCAACCTCTGAGAAAAAGGTTGTAGTCCTCCAAGGCTTTGACATCATCTGATTTAATTGAAGGCCATGAGAAAATTCTTTCCATATATGCATGAGCAACTTTCTGTTCGTTCCCGAACTGCTGTTGTAACAGTACTTTAGCTTTATTGTAGCCTCTTTCAGGATTGAGGTACTGACAACTTTTAACCAGCTCCTTGGGATGTCCACTTGTATATTGTTCGAGGAAATACAGTCTGTCACTGAAACTGTTGGTATTTCTTTCAACTCCATTCTCAAAGGCTTTCATGAATGCGTGATATTTTAATGGATCCCCATTAAAAATGGGAATTTCTCTTTTTGGTAAAGAAGAAACACTCTGTTGCTGAATTAGAAGTGTTGTTATTTCATTTTGCTTTTTCATGATATCCATCATTTTATGCTGGTCTTCATTTCCTGCAATGATACTCGTGTCAGTAGAAGGCTGTGGCTGATTTTGAGATCCTTCTTGAGGATGATGAAAATTCAACCTCTGTAAAGCTCCATCATCTTCAACAAACCCAAGAGCAGAATGCATAGAATGAGCTGCTCTGGGTTCTTTAAGCCTTACAGCAGGCTCATATTGTTCCTTTTCAGGGTCATTTAATTTCTTTGTTGCTTCTGGGACAAATGACTTTGCAGTGGAAGACAACCTATAGCCTTTAGCCTTTTCCACACAGGAGTTCATCCCATCTGAATTTTGCTTTGTTCTTGATTGCTTTCCACTCACAGAGCTCCTTGTCTTTAACACGGATAATTTAGCCATTTGAGCAGCAATTTGCTCATCAATTGTTAATTGTTCTTTCCTTTTCCGCAGTCTTTGTTCTTCCTCTTCCAGTTCATGTTTTTGCTTCAATAATTTCTGTCTCACCATTAAAGCTGCCAGATCAGCTTCAGCTTCAAGACAAGCAGAAAAGGCGGAAGACACTAATGATTTTCCTCCAGCAAATGAAATTTGTTTTCCGGTAGCTTTGCTTTCCACATTTGACACGCTGTCACTTGGATTAATTTGATCTTGTAGATCTTCCACATCAGGACAAACGGCCAGCTTTGATTCCTCTGTATTTTTATTTCCATCATCAAAGTCCTTTGGTTCACCAGAGCCTCCGGTTTGAATCAGTTTTCCTGCATCATCAATCCATTGGTGTACAGTCATTTTAAATGTGTCACTATAATCCATTATGCTGTTAAACCACACATTTTGTTTTTCTTTTTCACCTTCTGGAAGCAAAGGAATTACTGTTTCATGTAACATTGTTGCCTTTTCTCCCAGCTTTATTAAATTATCCATTTGAAATTGAACTTGTGAATAATTTTTCGTTTTCATCAATGTCTTTATTTCTGGAATAAGGTTTTTAATTTTATTCACAACTTTATTTCGATCATGTTGTAATTGATCAATTTTATTTTCCAAAGCCTTTGCAGTAAGCTTTGTTTCTCTTTTCCCATGTTCTTTTTCAGAACTCAGAGACCTCAACATTTGTTTGACTCATTTTAAGCATGCATGCATCAGATGATCGCTTTTCATCAAAACATCATCCACTCATATTCAAAACAGCGGCAGTTTCAGAAAGATTAACGTCCTCTTCACACAGAGAGAAAGTTCAACATTAAAGTCAGATCGGCATATTTCAACAAACTTTCGTTTTGCCAGACTGCTTTTCATTTCGTTCTTTCATCAGCGTTCATGCAGCTTTACGCACTCATCCTCAACAGGCGTGCGCTTACCTGGACGCCGATTCTTCATTCTGCCCAGCTTCAATCGTTACTTCACATACCTTTGCTTCCAGTGCTGGGTGAATTCTTACATCAATCCTCCTGATCCTCTTTAGATCCACTTTATTTCCGTGATTTTTGTTGACAATGTTTCTGCGACTTCGAAGACAAACTAAAAGCCGCTTGAGAGGCTGAGTCGGGCCGTCGTGACGCGCTCTTTACTGAAAACATCAGCTGCGATTCCAAAGACTTGCATTTACAAAACTTTATTATTCTTTTGTAATTAACTCAAAATAACGTGCTCCAAATAATCAAATAGAAGAATCCCAGCGATCAATTGGCGGTCAACAAAAATATACGGCAACACGCTCACCCACTCTTCCTTTCCCCTAATTATCTGAGCAGGTGCTCGAGATGATGTTAAATACCCACCCATGATCACCTGACCTGACATTGATCTCTGTTCACAAAACCACATACCAATATCAATAACATTACATTTATATGGCTCCTACAATGTCCTTTTTATTGTTAAGTGTGTGTGTGCATGGGAGTTGGGTTGGGGGGAAGGGGGGGTATAACTGTGATCACGCTTTTAAATCTGTGGGGGAGGGATGGGAATATGGTTTTATGTGGGGTCATTTTAATCTGTAAAGCACTTTGAGTTGCAACTCCTGTATGAAAAGTACTTTAAAAATACAGATTGATTGATTTCTATTTAATTAACATAATTTCTATTTCAATCCTCCTGACCGCCAGAGGACTGTGCTGAGCACCTGGATATCTACGTGTGCACAGCACAGAGGTCGAGAATATATACCAACAAAGTCACCCCATTGGACGTGACCTGGGTGACGTAGTGGTAGTCTAAAAAAACCCAGCGTATCCAGTTCTTGTTTCTTTTCTACATTCTCGCTTCGCTCAGACATTAATTATTTGATATTCAGAAACGATTGCCGTTCTCGCTTGTAGCCTCGCAAACCATCTGGTTGGAGTTGTGTGTCATTCCCACGTCCTCCAGAGTCTGAGAGACACGGCCCGACTGCAGTTTGCCCATCGTTGGAACCTTTTATTGTAAGTACACCTTTTCTCTGGTTGTTTGTCACGCCTTTCCATGAACCCCAAGGCCTAGCTTAATAGCTCCGGTTCGCTTCCTGTGCTAGCTATACCTGCTAAGTTTGAGTTGACAGGTTGTTGTTCGACCTGAGCGAGCTAGTGTTACGACTCTGCGTCAGCCTTTCCTCCTTGCTTGTTACTGCTCTGACTGAGAGTGGTGTCTGCGCCATGCTGTTGTACAAGTTGGGATTGGCCACGAGGGACAGTCGCTGTTTTTACGCTGTTTCGCTCTGAGTGGTTTTGCTCCGTGCCCTGTATTACTTTTAGTGAGTGGTTCTCGCTCTGTGCCCTGTATTACTTTGACAGTGAGTGGTTCTCGCTCTGTGCTGTTGTATTGACTTAAGTAACCGTGTGGGCTTGTTCTTGTTGGAGGAAACAGTGCAGTGCACCATGATGTCGCTGGTGAACAGCTGTGGCAACTGCTTGGCTCCACTGAGTCCGGAAGATGGACATATGTTGTGCCCCTCCTGTCTCGGGATTGGACACTTGAAGGAAGCCCTCACAGACGAAGCCTGTGTTAATTGTGTCTGTATACCACTGGCAGAAAGGTCTGCTAGACTGGCTGCTAGAGAGTACAATGCCTCGGGGGACCCTGGCCTTCAGCCCTGGGAAGGTACAAAAGTGCCATAAGCCCACACCTTCTAAAGCCAGGAAGGTTCGCCATGACCATGCCTTGTCAGGAAAAGTTGATACTTTGGCTTCTGAGATTGCTCAGATTAAGTCCTTAATTCTGAGTCTACAACCCAATAACCCTGTAACTCCTACTTCCACTGTCTCTGGTCACGCTGACCAGACTAACCCCTCTTGACACTGGTGAGCAGGAAGATGCTGCTAATGATTCCTTGTTCAGGGGCAAAGACACCAGCTATATGGAGGACCGGGAAGTTGGAGAGCGCTCCTCAATCCCCTCAGTAGCGGGCTCTCGTGTTTCAGAACAAGAGTCCCATCTGGAGGCTGGACCTGGATTACCCTTTGTTAAGCAGACTGTTCAACTTGCTTTATTCCGGCTTGGAATTAATACCCCCCCTGCGGGATCACTACTTCAAGTGGCATTTCTAAAGTCACCCAGAAACTGGTGTTCAATGTGCCGGCCTCGCAACCTTACATTGAGGAGCTTCACCGATGTTGGGCAGACCCCAGGTCATCCACCCATTTATCACAGGATTGCAGAGCTCTTAGGTCTATGCAGGAAGCCACTCAGTATGGTTTGGACCATATGCCCTCTGTTGACAGCGTTATTGCTAGCCTGGGGGTTGCTCCAGCTGACGCTACCTATCCAGATGCCCGCTGTCCACGTCCTCAGTGCAGGGTCACTGATGAGTTCCTTACCAAGAGCTATGACATAGCGGTTTGCATTGCTCGCCTGGGCAACTCATTCTCAGACTTGGCTCTTGCCCTCTCTCAGTCCCTGAAAGAGGCAGGAGTTGACGATGCTACTCAAAGTCTGAGTGACGCCTCTCTCCAGACCTTTGCTTATATGTCCAGAGAGCTTGGCAGGCTGATGCCAACCCTTACCATCACTAGACGTCAGGTGTGGCTGGCGCAGTCTCCCCTGTCAAAATCCTGCAGAGGTACTCTCCGCACATTGCCTGTCATCCCAGGTGAAGTGTTTGGACCTGTGGCCCAACAAACCCTAGAGCATGGTGTTGAGGCAAATAGATCCCGGCAACAGTTTGCTGACCTGCACCGGCCTTCCAGGCCCCAGCCTAGACATGCTGCTGCTTTTCACGGCACAACCAGGGCCCCACCTACAGTTGGAAGTACACGTGTCCCCACAGGTGGATGTCAGTCCACCCAGCAGCCTGCCTTTCGAGAGCCTGCTGGGAGCCCCCAAGAAATGATTGGTTTCGGCGAGCTCCCAACCCCCCCCCCCCTCTTTGGGTCTTCGGGAAGTCGAGGCAGAGGTGGTCGGGTCTGACTCCCGACATCTGGCCCCCAGCTGTTTTTCTCCAGCTCATCTCAAGCACTGGGAGGTTGTAGCTTCAGATCCATGGGTGATTTCAACCCTATCCGACGGTTACAGTATTCAGTTCAAGCATCGTCCCCCACAGTTCAATGGGATAAGAATGACCGTTGTTTCCAACCCAGTGAGGTCTGCAGCTCTGAGGCAGGAGATATTGGAACTTTTAGGAAAAGGAGCAATAAAGTCAGTTCACAGTTCAGAGAGTTCTACTCAATTTATTTTCTTGTTCCAAAGAAGGATGGCGGCTTTCGTGCTATCCTTGATCTCAGACACATGAATCGTTATGTCAAGGTGCTGCAATTTCACATGCTTCGCACGGTGGACGTCCTTCAAACAATCTCACGAGGGGATTAGTTCACGTGTCGATCTAAAGGATGCTTATTTCCACGTGCCAGTGACGCCTCGCCACAGGCAGTTTCTTCGCTTTGCCTTTGAAGGACAGGCGTACCAATTCAGAGTCCTTCCTTTCGGCCTCTCTCTCGCCCTGCCCCCCCCCCGTTCACCATATGTGTGACTGCAGCACTTGCCCCGCTGCAGGCCCGTGGACTGCGAATCCTTCCCTACCTAGATGACTGGGTTGTGTGCATTCCGACTCGGGAGCAGGCACACAAGGACACATCCATCCTATTGAGCATGTGTCTCGGTTGGGTTTCAAAGTGAATTTTGCAAATAGTTCTTTGATTCAGAGTCAAAAAATGATCTTCGTTGGCATTGCCTTCGATTCAGTAGCCATGACTGCCTCCCCATCCCCACAGAGGGTGGAGGATGTGAATCGTCTCGTCTCGCATGTTCTACGCCGTATGGAACTGCCCTACGGTCTACTTCTCCAGTTAATGGGTAAGTTGACTGCCATGACATTGGTGGTACCTTTGGGGCTTCTGTTCTTGTGCCCCCTACAGATTGGGGTCAACGGCCTAGGCCTCCACCCCAAGCGCCACCAGCACAGACGTGTTCGGCTCTCCGGCAAATGCCTGAGGCACCTCGGCCCTTGGGAGAATCTGCAGGGGCGTCCCTTTAGGCTCCCCTCCCTCTCGTCGGGAAGTAGATGTTACAGATTCATCTCTTTCGGGCTGGGGGGCTGTGTGGAACCACAGAATGCTCAGGGGTGTCTGGAACCCCCCAGGAGAAACGGCAACCCATAAATGTACTGGAGCTACGTGCTGTTCAACTACCTCTGAAACATTTTCTGCCTGCCCTGGAAGGGAAACATGTCCTTGTCCGGTCGGACAACACATCTGCAGTCTTCCACATAAATCATCAGGGTGGCACCAGGTCCACTCAGTTACTGGTGAAGGCTCGAAAGCTCCTCCTGTGAGCTTCACCCCACCTTCGGAGTATCAGAGCGGTTCATCTGCCCGGCGTGCAGAATTGTGCTGCAGATCTGCTGTCCAGACAGAAACCACCACCGGGAGAGTGGAGACTGAACCCAGTTGTTGTCGAAATGATCTGGCAGAGGTATGGTGTAGCGGAGGTGGACCTCTTCGCCTCGAGCGCAACGATGCAGTGTCTGCAGTGGTTCTCTCTGTCGGAACCAGACAGTCCATTGGGGCAGGATGCTCTGGCACACCCATGGCCGGATAGCCTCCTGTATTTTTAGTCAAGTCAAACCACAGGAAGCAGAAAAGCAATGGTTGATGCACATTTATGTGTCAGCACTAGGTATGTATGCAATGTATACACCTTTCTTTTGGCACTAGTGGCCTTTATTTGACAGTTGTTTGACAGATGGAATGGGAGAGAGAAGGGGGAGTGGGGGGGTTGGGGGAGGGTAAGTACTGCAGCCCAAGTTGCCTTTCCTCCTCTTCCACTACTAATGTTGACGCTTCACAGGATCGAAAAGAGCAATCACAGAGTGCTGCTGGTTGCTCCGTTTTGGCCAGGGAGGATCTGGTTCCCCATGATTTGCAAGCTCCTCAGTGGGGAACCCTGGGCTCTCCCTCAGAGGAAGGACCTTCTCTCGCAGCTACAAGGGAGCATTTGGCACCCTCATCCAGAGCGCCTTCGTCTGCACCTGTGGCTGTTGAAGGGCCAGACTCCTTGTTAAACTCTTTTGACCAGGCTGTTGTTCAGGCTGTTGTTCAGACTGTCCTTAATGCGTGTGCAGCGTCTATCAGGATATTGTATGACAACAGGTGGAAGCTGGAAGCCTTTGGCAGACATGAGGAATGAAATAAAACGGGACTTACATATGTAGCTAAGGTTCTATGAATTCCGGATGACCGCCAGAGTTGCTCGTCACTCTGAGTCCTTGCGAGTACTCCGAAAAGAAACGAGCACTGGGTACGTCTCGACCTCTGTGCTGCGTAGATATCCAGGTGCTCAGCACCGTCCTCTGGCGGTCATCCGGAATTCATAGAACCTTAGTTACATACGTAACTCCCGTTCTCTTTGATTTGCAATATCACAGCTTTAATTTTTGCTTTAAGTTTCTATCTGTTGTTTTTAACTTATCAACTCTAAACTAACTTTTATGTGTTTTTTAGGTCGCTAGGAAGTCGGTAGTTTATTTTTTAATTGGTCTGGTCTAGATGTCAAAGACAACATGGGACAGCTGCACTATTTTTCTTTATCGCATTTTCCAGCTGTTCTCTGAACTCTGAAAATTGCCATTATCTTTCCATCAATATTTTTATTTTTTGCAATATCCTTTTATTAATTTATGTACAGCATTTCAGTCTTTAATAAAATCATCCCCATGCTGTGATGCTGCCCCACAATGCTTTGCTGTTGACTTGACGTTTTCAGCTAGATGTAAGACATTTGTGCAACACAGTTGTTTTTCATGATGCAAAGTGTTACTTGATCTATCCTGCTCCAGCGGAGTTATTTTACGCCTCCTGTTTGCTCCTCAGGTTGATACCTTCCTTGGGCTGTCTTAATTTTGGTGGACTGCCCTCTGTTGGCAGGTTTGCTGTGTCTGCATTTCTCTGGAAAAAAAACAAAAAACAACCCATTCTATCATGGTCTTCGTTATTCTATTCAGAATTGTTCTTTTTTTCCCCTTCAGCCTGATCTCTGTTAATTTGGTTCTGACTGAAGTGACGGGGTCTTTGGTCTTCATGCTGTCAGAAATGTCCTGGAAGGGCAAGACTTATGTGAATTTATCTCAGTTTATTTTTTAACTAATAATATGAACACTGACCTTTTGTGTTTTCTTTTCCCGTCTGCTACTTTGTTACAAAATTGTCTGTGTATTTTCTCCTTCCTCTTAGTCCTCATCTTCCCACGAGCTGCTGCACCAGCTGCCCTCTCAGCCCACTCAAGATGATCTTCACCTCCTCTTCAAACATTTGCGGAGCTCGGAGAGCATGGTGGACGACGAAGGAGCTCACCCAGTGCACCATGCAAGGGTCCGCTCACGCAGCCTCAGGTACTGAGTTTCACTGAAAGAACTGTATTCCCTTCGACTATTTATAAGACCATTATAATAGCTTGATGAGAGAAACCCAGGCTCTCCCTCATCGTTCCTCTGGCAGCCGCACACACACACAGGTTTGTACATTAAGCAACAAACTTGGTTGGTATCTGTCTCCAGTGATCATTAGGCGAGAGCCCAGTCCATCGCAGGGCAACACAGAGACACGCAGGACAAACAACCATGTATGCTTTTGGAGTGTTTGAGGAAGCCAAAGTACCGGCAGAAAGCAGAAGACCTTCTTGCTGCAAGGCAACAGCTCTACCAACTTTGCCATTGTGCACCCTCTACTGTAAATCTGCTCATATTTGTTTCAGTCCTATCAGTTATTGGTGATATTGATATTGCATTCACTGATATTTTGATAGCTAGTGCAGAGCTAATATCCACAGATTCTTAGAATTTGCAAAATAGGCGTACATTACATTAAGAAAATATCTCTCAATCCTCCAAATCATTGAATTCAGGTGTTCCAATGATTTCCACAGCTGTATAAAAGGAGCAGCTAGGGATGCAGCCTGCTTTACAAACATTTGAGAAAGAATGGATCCATCTTTAGGAGCTGAGTGAGTTCCAGCACAATGCTCTGGATGCCATTATAGCTTAGTGGTTTAGTCGTGAAATATCCTCACTGTCCCAATATTCCATAGTGAACTGTTATTGGCATGATAAGAGTCGCTTCCTCAACCTGAAACATCGTTGAGATGAATTTGTGCAGAAGCTGTGAAACAGACCACTTCGTTCAGCATCTCTTCCAGTCTGACTTCATAAATGCACCTCTGGAAAACTGATCCCACAAACACACTTCTACACCTTAGGGAAAGCCTTCCTAGAGCAGTTAAAGTTGCTCGAGCTCAATAGGGTTGGTCATCATCATATTACAATTATAGCTTAAGGATGGAATGTCAGTCAGTACTGCTTTGCAGATGAGCAATTTCTTTCAAAAATATTGTTTTTGCACCCAACAATGATCTGTAATGTTTTCTGCTTATCCACCCATGCCAAGCTCTGCAGTAGGAGAACTGGAGAAAAGGTTTCTGGATCAACCGTTTCATCCTGCTTCTGTACAGCCTGGATAGCATTTAGCCACACATGTATCATGACAGAATAGCCATAAATCTATAGATGCAATAACAATTATTTGACCATCCAAAGTGCTATTATGATTAGCACAGAAGTTGGCCACTGGTTTGCAGCTGCTATTCCATCTTCAGAGAGTAGGGTTCCTACTACACAGCTGAGGCCTACTCCTGCTCTTTGTTTCTAGGCTGCAACTCGTTACAGCTGTAATAATGTCTAACAAAATCAGACGTTAGCAGTCAAATACAGGGGATACAGATTCAATGATGGTCTTGTAGCCTAGCAAGATCTGCATTTGACTTCTGGAATCTGTGTGAAGCTCAGGATCATGGGAGATCTGACCTGCCTCCTGAAGACTGTCACTCAGACTTGTTCTTCTCAAACGTTCTCTTCTTCCCAAAGAGTGAAATATTGTCCCTTTTTTTAAAAGTAAAGCATGGGGAAATAATTATTTTGTGGCTCTGGAAAAAAGCTTGTGTGCTATATGAGGAGTATATAAAATAACATGACCATATCATTGAGCAGTGCTGAGACAGTCCCTCTAAATAGATCTAGTGGTTGGGAGCTTTGAGTTTGCCAGAGGCCTTTACAAATGGTGGCAGAGGGTGTTGGCTGCATCTTGCTCTGGTTGTTTTTCCTGTGACACATCTGTCCCTGTGCCACACAATCACAGCACAGAGTTCAGAAAGCAATAATAATTCATTTCTAGCCTCAAATCTTGGTTCTAAAGTTAATACAATACAATACCTTTTTGATAGACCAAGACCTCTTGACTTCTCATTGTGCCCCATCCCATCATTGGCTACATGGTCATTGAAATAATCAAGAATCTGAGAAGAACTGTAGATTGGGTGTGGTTGATGACCAAACCAGTTGCTTCATTGACACCTTCCAGTTTAACTGAAATCATTCATTGCTCACATGGACAAGCCAAGTTCCTTCTGTATGGGAATAAATCCCTGCCATTAATCAAGAGCGTATTTTGTCAATATCAGCATTATTTGTAGTTTTTATGCTCAGATCTTATGCTTTTCTCCCTCAAAACACTCTGTTCACACTCAAAGTTTCTTCTTGGTCCAAATATGTGTTCTTGCACTTACAGTGGCTTGCAAAAGTATTCGGCCCCCTTGAATTTTTCCACATTTTGTCACATTACAGCCACAAACATGAATCATTTTTATTGGAATTCCAGGTGAAAGACCAAAACAAAGTGGTGTACATGTGAGAAGTGGAACGAAAATCATACATGATTCCAAACATTTTTTACAAATAAATAAGTGAAAAGTGAGGTGTGTGTAATTATTCAGCCCCCTGAGTCAATACTTTGTAGAACCACCTTTTGCTGCACTTCCAGCTGCCAGTCTTTTAGGGTATGTCTCTACCAGCTTTGCACATCTACAGACTGAAATTCTTGCCCATTCTTCTTTACAAAACAGCTCCAGCTCAGTCAGATTAGATGGACAGCGTTTGTGAACAGCAGTTTTCAGATCTTGCCACAGATTCTCGATTGGATTTAGATCTGGACTTTGACTGGGCCATTCTAACACATGGATATGTTTTGTTTTAAACCATTCCATTGTTGCCCTGGCTTTATGTTTAGGGTCGTTGTCCTGCTGGAAGGTGAACCTCCGCCCCAGTCTCAAGTCTTTTGCAGACTCCAAGAGGTTTTCTTCCAAGATTGCCCTGTATTTTGCTCCATCCATCTTCCCATCAACTCTGACCAGCTTCCCTGTCCCTGCTGAAGAGAAGCACCCCCAGAGCATGATGCTGCCACCACCATATTTGACAGTGGGGATGGTGTGTTCAGAGTGATGTGCAGTGTTTAGCGTTTTGCATTTTGGTCTCATCTGACCAGATCACCTTCTTCCACATGTTTGCTGTGTCCCCCACATGGCTTGTGGCAAACTGCAAACCGGACTTCTTATGGTTTTCCTTTAACAATGACTTTCTTCTTGCCACTCTTCCATAAAGGCCAACTTTGTGCAGTGCACGACTAATAGTTGTCCTATGGACAGATTCCCCCACCTGAGCTGTAGATCTCTGCAGCTCATCCAGAGTCACCATGGGCCTCTTGGCTGCATTTCTGATCAGCGCTCTCCTTGTTCGGCCTGTGAGTTTAGGTGGACGGCCTTGTCTTGGTAGGTTTACAGTTGTGCCATACTCCTCCTGGTGCGTTCTTTGGACTTCATGGTGTTGTTGCTCCCAACATTCTCTTAGACAACCTCTGAGGCCGTCACAGGGCAGCTGTATTTGTACTGACATTAGATTACACACAGGTGCACTCTATTTAGTCATTAGCACTCATCAGGCAATGTCTATGGGCAACTGACTGCACTCAGACCAAAGGAGGCTGAATAATTACACACACCCCACTTCTCAGTTATTTATTTGTAAAAATGTTTGGAATCATGTATGATTTTCGTTCCACTTCTCACGAGTACACCACTTTGTTTTGGTCTTTCACGTGGAATTTCAATAAAATTGATTCATGTTTGTGGCTGTAATGTGACAAAATGTGGAAAAGTTCGAGGGGGCCGAATACTTTTGCAAGCCAATGTAAATTGACTTCTCTGTGTTTGAGCTTCATTCCTCTGTGCTCAGATCTCTTCTCTGCGCTTTCAAAACCTGCTTTGTCCTGTGCTCTTGATATTGAGGCGAAATAAAGTCCCAAAAGTCCCCCAGCCAATAGGAAGCCAGATATGCTGCTAACCAATGAGCTCGTCACAGTCTCCTCTGGGGTGTGCTCGTTTTACTTCCACCAGCAAAAGTTTTGCATCCCATTAAAGCATTAAACTGAATACGGCCATTATATGGTCATACGGCCATCTTACAATTAAAAAGAATTCTTACTTCAGGTTCCCGATTTCCGTTGTTAGCCATGTTGGCCGAACGTCAGCTAAGTTCTGCCAAGCTGTTACAAACCGCAAAAGACCGTTAGGGCTGAGGTTTCTTCTTCCACTATCAATCATGAGCGCGTTTACCTGAGTATATTAAAACGAGCGCACCCCAAAGAAGCCTGTGACGAGCTCATTGGTCAGCATCATATCTGGCTTCCTATTGCCTGGAGGACTTTTGGCTGGGTTACTTTTCCTCAATACCAAGAGCACAGGAAAAAGGAGGGTTTTGAAAGTGCAGAGAAGAGATCTGAGCACAGAGGAATGACGATCAAACACAGAGGAGTCAATTTAAGTGCAAGAACACATATTTGGATGGAACTTTCTGAATGTTTTCAGAGAGAAAAGCATAGGATCTGAGCATAAAAACAACAAATAATGCTCTGAAATTGACAAAATATGCTCTTGATTAATGGCAGGGATTTATTCCCTTACTTCTGGAGAAAAGTTTTTTTTAAACAAAGAGCAACGATGATAATATGTTTGGAGAAGTTAAGGGGATCTGATAACCTAAGAACAGTGTACCAACTAGTAAACATGGTGGTAACATCATGCTGTTGGTCTGCAGCTGTGTTGGTGGATTGCACAAAGTGGATAGAGTAAAGAAAACGGAAAACTTCCAGATCTTTCATCTTCACCTCAAATCAACGTCTAGATGGTTAAAGCATGGACACAATAGGGTTTTTCAACAAATCAGTAATACCCAACATGCATAACGTTAAATTTGTAGAATGGTCTCTACCAAAACCCTAACCTCAACTATTAAACATTCGTGGACTGTGGAAAAGCAGGGCAGGTGGTTGGAAGCCAACCAGTTCACTACAAACCAAGAAAAGTGCTTAAATATTTATAGGGAATTGAGCCAGTTTCTTGTTTAGCTTCTGGTGCAGTATGGTTAAAGTATGACTTGGTAGAGAACTCGAACACAAATCTTAATGTGGTGTATGTAAATATTTTAGTCTGTAGGTATAATTTTGACCCTTGAATTGTATGTTTATTGTTTCATTGATAAGAGGCCAAATGGGTAACGTTCATGCTCATGAGTAAATGTCTGATTCCTACTGTATGCATGTGTGCATCAGTGACTTGGACCACAATACAGAAGATGACTTGTGTGAGCAGATGTTCTATTTAAATTAATAAAATTTGTCCACCTGTCTTCCATCTGATCAGCTTTTGGTTTGCTCTGGTCATTAAAATTCACCCTCAGAGATTCTTTCACTAAAAGTTTGATATTTGTTTCCTTTAGCCCTGGAAGGACCTGTGGAACGTTTGACAATGAAATTGTAATGATGAATCACGTCTACAAAGAGCGCTTCCCTAAGGTGAACTCACTGCTTTACCTCTAACTTTAGTTTTCTGTTGAAGCTCATGAGTTAAAATAATCTGGAAATGTGTATAATTGTGCCTTTTTCATTCACTTTTGGTGTTTTATTAAAATGCACATGTATTTAAATCAAGGCTACAATTTTGGTTCCCCAGGCAACTGCTCAGATGGAGGGTCGCCTGCTGGACATCATTTCGGAGTACTGTCCAGACACTGCTCTGCCCCTGGCTGACGGCGTGCTGGGATTCATTCAGCACCAGCTGGTGGAGCTGGCCAGGGACTGTCTGGACAAGTCCCAGGATGGCCTGGTCACCGCCAGGTACTTTGTGGAGCTGCAGGAAAAGCTGGAGAAGCTACTCCATGAGGTGGGTCTTCCTCCCGGAAGCTGGTTTTCATCTAGAACCAAAAATACTGTCAGGTGGTAGACTGTTGTCCTCTGGGTTCCTGATGCTCTACTGGACTACAGCTACGCAACAAAATAAAGCTGCAGTCCAGAGAACATATTCATGTATCAAAGTTTTATAAATCTTTAAAATGAAAGTGGGGTTCAATACTATGATAAAAGGCTAGTACTCCACAACATTTGTTAGTCTTCCTAAGTCCCCCCTTCCTCCCACAGACGGTGATTAATTTCACACTGACCGCCACATTTTTTTTAGCCAATAGAATTCAAGTTTCCGCCTCATTGGCTGTCAACTTACATGCTCATTGTGTGAACCAGTGATGAGGCCGTTCACACAGGCCGCTCCTGTTTACAGTCGCCATATTGGAAGAGAGTGTCAACCATGGAGAAGTCGCTCACCTCTGAAATGTCCATAAGAAAATACAGTCAAGTGATGATCGATAGCGCTTGCTGCTTTCCTTTTGACCCGCTGTGACATCACAGGTGATGCGTGTGCACAATTGTTGAGGTGGGGCTAGAGCAGGGCTAATCAAATGAAATTTAAAGAGGTCCAGTCTGAGAAAATAAATTGAGGCCAAGGTCCGGAAGATCATAATGTCCTACAATTTAGTGTGATACTATATATGTATGTATCTTAGGACTTGTATCAACATCGGCATTGTTGATTAGCCTATCAAATGAAATTAATTCAGTGTTTTTCAAATATTTTGAACACATGTATGATGATTTCTCAAGTGTGTAATCTTCTCTTTACAAAATAAAAGTAGGATAACATGTAAATAAGAAAATAAGACCTGGCAACTGTGCACAAACTAACCTCAGAAAACAATGAATGTAGGAAAAGCTTAATTTCTATATTTTTATTTTTCAAATGTGGACTAAACTGTCTCAAACATTTATTGTCACATAAAGTGCTGAACATGTAGGCTACGTATGATTTCTCAAGAGTGTAATGTTCTCTCATTTACTAAATATAAAAGTAGGGTAACTAACATGTAAATACAGTGTTTCCCACAGATTTGAAAGCAATGTGTGGTTTTTGGCCTGTGCAGGTGGAGGTAGAGGTTTGCCGGGGGGGTGTGGAGGATTCCTAAAGGGATTTCCTAATTCCTAAAGGTTAAGTTTAAAAAAAAGTTAATAATTGGTTACACAGACTGTATTACATTTATTTTAACACCCTATATTTTACCGCAAACTTGTGACTATAGTTAACTTTCTAAAGAAGGTGCAATTGTTTGTTTGCTAAGGAATCGGACCTACAGTAACATCAACACACTGAAACTATTGTATTCAGAATATAAAATATTTTATAGCTCTTTTTAATCTGTGATTGTGTGTTAAGTGTTCACGAGATACCAACATTTCGCCAGCCGTCTTCTCTGCACCAAATAGGCCACGCCTCCACAGGTGATCCAGACAGACACGGAGGGGAGTGGCCGTGTGTGTGAGTGACAGAGACAAAGAGAGAGCAGGGAAAGGAAATGCTGCTGAACGAATACGCTGCATGTTTTAAATAGCATAAAAAAACGAAACGCAATATATGACGGTTGGTGTTGACTTCTTTTGGGGGGGGGTGAATCTGTGGCGGTGGGAGTTTAATCTTTGGCGTACCACCACAGATTTGTCTATGTACTAGCCTTTTTTTTTTTTTAAAACTTAAATTCTTCCATTTCTGGTAGAAACATTGTTTTTGTGGACAACTGTTCTCTCTGGTTTTGAATGCTGTGCAGCTGGAAGGATTTTTGCTGATACTTTTTATTCTTGGACATTTGTTATGATGCATAACCATGGCAACAAGGTGGTTTACAACTGGCAGCCGCTGATTAACATCACAAAAGCTCAAATAATACCTCAACTACAGCCACAAAACCCTGATGAGTTGAAAAGAAGACGCCATAGATCCAGAGCATCCTCTACATCAGACTGTCATACAACTACAGAGCGTCTTCAGTCAGAGGCTTCTTCAGATCTGCAGAGCGCTACAGGAGATCATCCCTACCCACAGCCATCAGCATCTACAACAAATCTTTGAAGGAACTTGCAAAATGAGTTACAACAACATTTAATTTCCCTTTGGGATTAATAAAGTAATTTTGAATTTGAATTGAATTTGAATTGAATGTGTGGGAAACACTGAAATAAGAAAATAAGACATGGCAACTGCATGTTCACAAACCAACTGAAATACTCCTTGTGGAAAAAAATTACCTGGCAGTTCAGCTTTAGTTTACAAAGCATAAACCAGTTCTGAATCCATGTTTTTTAGGAAATACAAGACCACAGTTGATATGTGGATGATTCATGGCTCTATAAATGGAGAAAACCAAATACTGCATACCAACTGACAAACGTGGTGGGGGTTGATGGTTTGGGCTTGTTTTACAACCATAATCCGTCCACTCTTCCGATGCTACAACAGTAACAGTAGTCACAACAGAATAGTTGAATAAGCCAGTAGCATCACAGTGACCCAGTTAATGTTCAGATCTCAGGTAGGTTGAAATAATATTGGCATCACTCACTACTTCTGCCTATAGTCCTACTTCTACTTTTCTCTACTGGCTGTGCCTTTCAGGGGTCCCCACAGCCAATCAGCTGTCTCTACCTAAATTATGACAGTATATTAGCTAACTTGAGCTGCAACTGCTCAGGTTGTATCTCCTACATTTTAAGACCAGATACATTTTATTTTATTCAGCTATACAAACTCAAATTTAATGGGGATGTACATCATTTAGGGCTGCACTGGGCTGCAGTTGGTAGCACTGTTGCCTTGCAGCAAGAAGGTCCAGGGTTCAAATCCCAGCCTGTGGTCTTTCTGCATGGAGTTTGCATGTTCTCCCTATGCATTTGTGGGACTTTAAATTGTTCATATAGAGCTAATTTGTTAGTGATTAATAACATTCTTTCTCTACCTCTGCAGTGTATAAGCCAGCCAGCTGACTGTGGAATGGAACAGCTGATCTGAGAAGACAGTTTGTCATCTGGATTAAGTCCCAGTATTAATCTGACATCCTTTGTCCTGTCCTTGTCAGGCTTATGAGCGTTCAGAGAGTGAGGAGGTGACCATCATCACCAAGTTGGTAAAGAAGATTCTCATTATAATCTCCAGGCCTGCCAGACTGCTGGAGTGTTTGGTAAGACCCACTGAGTAATAATCATAGCTGCCTGAGGGACCTAACCTAAAGTTGCGTTAACAATCTTGAAGCCCTAAAGATTATATTCTTTGCCTCATAAGCATGTTTACCAGTGAGTCATATATACTAATGACATGCTGTTTCTGTTGTAATAACCTGAAGCAAGCCTTCTGTACTACACAGCCTGGTTTAAACATGTAGCTGATGCTCCAACTGCACTGGTACCTATAATTAACCAACTGGGTTCCTACACAATCTGGAAACCTATGGAATATAGGTTTATTATTTTCTACATCTTGATCACTATGGAAAAACAAATGGCTGGAAAAATATAGTACAATACTATTTCCAGATGTCTCCCTTTCCCATTGCCTATATATTCTTTCTTCTCTCCAGTCCTTCATTCTTTACTTTTGTCTTTCCGAATGTCCTTCCTTTTGTTCTTCCATGGATCCTTCAATTCTTTCCTCTGTCAGCCTGTCTATACATCATAGTGTCATTCCTTCCCCCAGTGTCATTCTTTCATCCTTGTGTCCTTCCACCGTTCCTAGTGTTATTCCTCACCCCCAGTGTAATTCGCTAGTGTCCATTGATTCCTAGTCTCATTCCTCCTCCCACTCATTCCTTTTCCCCTAGTGTCCTTCCATCCATCTGTCATTCCTTCCCCCCTAGTGTCATTCTTTCATCCTAGTGTCCTTCCACAGTTCCTAGTGTCATCCCCCCACCTAGTGTCGTTCCATTCTTCCTAGTGTCCTTCCACCATTCCTAGTGTTATTCCTCCCCCCCAGTGTCATTTCCTAGTGTCCATTGATTCCTAGTGTTCTTCCATCCCCCTTAGTGTTCTTCCTTCCCCCTTATTGTCCTTCCTTCCCCCCCATTGTCATTCCTTCCCCCCTAGTGTCATTCCTCCTCCCTAGTGTCCTTCCATCCATCGTTGTCATTCCTTCCCCCCGTAGTGTCCTTCTATCGTCCCTGGTGTCCTTTCATCGTTCCTAGTGTTATTCCTTCCCCCCTAGTGTCCTTCCATTCATCAAAGTGTTCTTCCACCATTCCTAGTATTATACCTCCCCCCAGTGTCATTCCCTAGTGTCCATTGATTCCTAGTGTCATTCCTTCCCCCTTAGTCTCCTTCCTCCCCCCCTAGTCTCATTCCTCCCCCCCCCTAGTGTCCCCCCCCCCCCCCCCTGTCCCCCAGTGTCCATCCGTCATCCCCCCTAGTGTCCTTCCATCATCCCCCCTAGTGTCCTTCCATCATCCCCCCTAGTGTCCTTCCATCATCCCCCCTAGTGTCCTTCCATCATCCCCCCTAGTGTCCTTCCATCCATCTGTGTCATTCCTTCGCCCTTAGTGTCATTCTTTCATCCATCTTTGTGTCATTCCTTCGCCCCTAGTGTCATTCTTTCATCCTAGTCTCCTTCCACAGTTCCTAGTGTCACCCCCCCCCCCCCCCTCCTAGTGTCGTTCCATTCTTCCTAGTGTCCTTCCACCATTCCTAGTGTTATTCTTCCCCCCCCAGTGTCATTTCCTAGTGTTCTTCCTTCCCCCTATTGTCCTTCCTTCCCCCTATTGTCCTTCCTTCCCCCCTATTGTCCTTCCTTCCCCCCTAGTGTCATTCCTCCCCCTAGTGTCTTTCTATCGTCCCTGGTGTCCTTTCACTGTTCCTAGTGTCATTCCTTCCCCCCTAGTGTCCTTCCATTCATCCAAGTGTTCTTCCACCATTCCTAGTATTATTCCTCCCCCCTAGTGTCATTCCCTAGTGTCCATTGATTCCTAGTGTCCTTCCGTTCACCCTAGTGTCCTTCCGTTCACCCTAGTGTCGTTCCTTGCCCCCTAGTGTCATTCCTTCCCCCCTAGTGTCATTCCTCCCCCTAGTGTCTTTCTATCGTCCCTGGTGTCCTTTCACTGTTCCTAGTGTCATTCCTTCCCCCCTAGTGTCCTTCCATTCATCCAAGTGTTCTTCCACCATTCCTAGTATTATTCCTCCCCCCTAGTGTCATTCCCTAGTGTCCATTGATTCCTAGTGTCCTTCCGTTCACCCTAGTGTCCTTCCGTTCACCCTAGTGTCGTTCCTTGCCCCCTAGTGTCATTCCTTCCCCCCCTAGTGTCATTCATCCCTCCCTAGTATCCTTCCATCCATCTTTGTCATTCCTTCCCCCTAGTGTCATTCTTTCATCCGAGTGTCCTTCCATAGTTCCTAATGTCATTTCCCCCCCCCCCCCTAGTGTATTTCCATTCTTCCTAGTGTCCTTCCACCATTTCTAGTGTCATTCCCTAGTGTCCATTGATTTCTAGTGTCCTTCCTTCCCCCGTAGTGTCCTTCCTTCCCCCCTAGGGTCTTTCCTTCCCCCCATTGTCCTTCCTTCCCCCCCAGTGTCATTCCTCCTCCCTACTGTCCTTCCATCCATCGTTGTCATTCCTTCCCCCCTAGTGTCCTTCTATCGTTACTAGTGTCCTTTCACCGTTCCTAGTCATTCCTTCCCCCCTAGGGTCTTTCCTTCCCCCATTGTCCTTCCTTCCCCCCAGTGTCATTCCTCCTCCCTACTGTCCTTCCATCCATCGTTGTCATTCCTTCCCCCCTAGTGTCCTTCTATCGTTCCTAGTGTCCTTTCACCGTTCCTAGTGTCATTCCTTCCCCCCTAGTGTCTTTCCATTCATCCAAGTGTTCTTCCACCATTCCTAGTATTATTCCACCAGAACCAGAACACTGGAAATATTTTTTTTTCTCCCTTTCCATACCGTCATGACGCAGATAGCTGGGGTGAGTTACTTCGCCAAACATCGTAAGAGATGTCCGTTAAGAGTTTTGAAGAGGAAATGAACCCATGTTTGGGGTTTTAGTGCAATTTGATATTCAGTTTGTGTGTGTGATTATTTACTTATTTTTTTTTCCTGCTGTGATGGTTCACATATAACTTCAGATTTCTATTGCTCAAGTTCTCAAATGGTTTCTACAAGTGTTCACATTACAAGCTACAACTACATGCGTTTTGGCACATATCTACCTTCATAAGAAACCTGAACCAGAACCTGGCTCAGTACGAGCAGCGAGAGCAGAAACACAGAAAGAACAATAAGAACTGATATGAGTACTTTCTATATTAAAGAAATTAAAAAGTTCTTAACAGGATACAAAGGACGTTCAGTTACTGGGAGCATCATCCCAGTCGATCAACTGAAGGCTTTTAATCAGACTCTCTGGTACAGTACTTGAGTGGTTCGAGTCTTACCTAAAGAACAGGGACTTCTTTGTTTCAATAGGAAACTTTTCTTTAGCACGAACAGAAATCAGATGTGGGGTGCCCAGGGATGCATCCTGGGGCCCCTCTTATTTAATATCTACATGCTCCCACTAACGCTGTTTTAGTTTGGATTCTTTTCTTACCGCTGTCGGTAATCAAGAAATTCCCGCGGTTTTGCGATATACCCATAAACATATATATATATATTTTTATCTACCTGCCGCTGCGCCATGGCTGTACCCTGCTCGTGTGCATAACGAGCTGTACCTTGAGGCCAAACTACGGCTGCGCCTATGTGTCAAAGACTGCTCTGTCTGCGGTGAAGGCAGAGCGCGTCCCGCAACAACTTATCCAGGAGAGGAGCGCACCGTAGCTCCTGCTTCGGCACTTTTACGCACAGAGAAGGCTTCGGACCCCATATATAAATCGTCTTCCCATTCTTCTCTACTGGGCGACCGACTTTATTTGTGCATGTATCCACGGGTTGACGGTCCCAATTCTCCGGTTGGAACATTCCCTCTGCACCTCCACTGTGGCCAGGTCCAGGAACCACGTCTCAAAGATGCCTGCACCTCGCCTGCTCAGGGCGGTTGCTTTCTCATTTTATTTTCACTTGTGGCTCCGCTTTCGGGAGCTTCATGCTTTATTGCTCTTTTTATTTTATAAGTTTTGTGTTTTACTGCTATTTTTATTTTACCACTTAATCATGTAAAGCTCCTTGAATTACCTTGTTGTTGAAAGTGTGCTATACAAATAAAATGGCCTTGCCTTAATGACATTTTGTTGACTTCCTGATAGTAAAGAATTACAGTAGTCCAGCCTTGAGGTAACAAATGCATGGACTAGTTTCTCAGCATCACTCCTGGACAGGATGTTTCTAGTTTAAGCAATATTCCGGAGGTGAAAGAAAGAAATCCTAGAAACCTGTTTAATATGGGATTTAAATGTCAAGTCTTGGTCAAAAATAACGCAGAGGTTCTTTACGTTATTACTGGGGGCCAATTTAATGCCATCCAGATTAAGTGATTGACTAATCAGTTTCTTTTTAAGAACTTCTGGTCCAAAGACGGAAACTGTTGTCTTGTCCAAATTTTAGAGCAAAAAAATTAGCGTCATCCAGGTTTTTACGTTTTCTAGACATTCCTGTAATCTACCCAACTGGTTGGATTAATCAGGATTTATGAATAAATATAGTTGTGTATCATCGGGACAACTGTGGAAATTCATCCCATGCTGTCTAATAATTTAGTCACTGGTGTCCTTCCTTCCTATTTCCTATATTTCCATATTTCCAGCCTGCATACTGTAGAAATATCTGGCATATATTGAATCCTAATGAAGGATGGTTCAACCTTTCTAGATAATCTTCAGCATTGTCAAATTCTAAAACAGGTTTGGTTCTCGTTATTGCTCTGTAGATATTATCAGGGGTATTTTATCTTCCAAATCTGGTTATATTATTTGCAATAAAAGAACATTTTCCAACACAGAATTTTCTTCCAGACGCCTGCACTTTGCAATGTATGCATTTTCATTTGAGCCACCATCGATGCAGTTTCCACTAAGAAGATCTCAGGGTGAGGGCATGCCATTTGGCAGAACTGTGAGTGCTTTCTGCATGTGAGCGCCGTCATATAGAATCGTCTGGTAAAGCAGTTCTGATCATTTTGGTGGAGAAAGGCACTGTCTGCAGCTGCTTAGCTTCTTGGTCCTCATGTCTCCTTAACTGCTCTCTTTTTCTTTGCAGACATCTTTCTAACAATTGAATAAATGTTGCATATCTTATATCTGAATGTTATTGTTCTCTCCAGGAGTTTGATCCAGAGGAGTTCTATCAGCGCTTGGAGGCTGCAGAGGGTCAAGCCAAAGTAGGCCAGGGTATTAAAACGGATATTCCCCGATATATCATCAGCCAGCTAGGCCTCACCAGAGATCCACTGGAAGGTTCTGCAAAACTTTCTACTAACTATGTGTGCATAATATAAGGGACATGATGGTTTCCATGACTATTATTTAAATGTTAATCCATCCTTTAACTGATTTATGTGAGACCTCAGCTTGACTGATACTCAAAGTATTTACTTGTTTGTCTGGAAGAAAAAACTGAATGTAATTTTTTATTTATTTTTTTTGGATTTGCCACATTGCATCTTAAGTGTTCTGTTTCAGATAAATGCAGACCTGCTCAAATTTAAAACAAGGCTAGTTTCACAGTTGGCTTCTAGACCCGTTTAGATAATTGAATTTGGTTTTCCAAACAGTTTCTGGTTTAGATGCCAAACAATGACACTTCTGTGTCCTCTAAGCCAAATCTACAAACTGGGCCTTAAAAAGTGTATGTGAAGGATGATCCATTGCAGATTTGACAAGTGTTATAGCTCTTGAAATAGAGCTGATTTAAGTTACTCCACATGCCCAAAATAAGGTAAATGGGCCATTACCTCTCTTGAAGAATGGATCCCAATCTTGGTGTAAATCTGTTTTAATGATTTATGGAACATACAGATAATTAAACCAACCAGGTCATTGTTTTGTCCTGAACTGTCGGGAAATTATAAAACCAGCTGAAAAAGTCTGGAAAGTGTGACATTTTTAAATGGAAACCTTGCAGCAACCCGAATACTGAATGCACTGGACTTGGTATGTATGTGTGTGTGTGTTTCCACTCGTTTACAAGTCTATTTTAGGACTTCTTCTGGGACACATCAACCTTCTAAAGGCCAGTGGCCCTTTTGAGGACCAAAGTCTGTTCCTAATGTGGCCGACCCCGTTTTTAGGGTCAGGGGTTAGGCTTAGAGATTTTGTGTGAATTAAGTTTTGGTTAAGGTTAGAGTATAGTGGGAATGGTTAGAGTATGTGCAGTTACTAAAATAAATGGCAATGACAAGTCCTAAAAGGGGTAGAAATGCAATCGCGTGTCTGTTAGACACTGAACAAAGATGGTGGTATACTCTGGGTTTAATGCTGTGAATTTCTCTGCTGGGGAAGATCTTTATTCAATCACTTTCCTTATGGTTTTACATGGAGAGCTGCCTATAGATGTGAATGAAATTCAATGTCTGAATATGTCCTTACTGCTGTTCATTTAAGCTGAATAATGCCACGTTCAAACCGGCCAAAGCGTCACCGCCAAGAGCGGCAAGATTACATGTTAAGTCTATGGTAGAGGCCGTCAGAGCCTCAGCAGCGCTTTTTACGCTTTGGCCGCTTTTCAAGCTTCAAAGCTGCAAAAGCGAGAAACGCAGAAGTTCAGCTACCTGAACTTTCAGCCGTCACTGTTATGACGTCGCTACAGTGAGTGTTCTGATTGGTTGGACGGGCTTTGCAAGCGTCGGACTTAAAAATGAACAGGCGTTAAACTACACGCTTTGTGAGCGTTGTTTGATGCTCATAAAGCATGTGGTGTGAACGTGGCATAAAGCTTGATGCAGTTTCTCCTCTGGTCCTGCAGAGATGGTCCATTTGGAGCAACAGACAAGTCCGTGTCAGAGATCAGCCAGCAGGGAGTCTGATGATTCTGGAGAGGCAACACCTGTACAGGTTTGTTTCCCATAGAGGGAATGAGTTGGGATGATAAAAAGAGTAAAAAAAACCTTAAGATGATTGGTAAATGCTTGACAGAATGACACAACTGCTGCTTGTGTTTGTTTCATTTCTGGGTGCAGAGCCGAGCAACCTGCACTCTACCTCGTCGGAAACCACTGGAAAGTGACTTTGAGACTATAAAGCTCATTAGCAATGGCGCCTATGGGTGAGGAACACTCAGCTGTTGAAAAACTAAAAAGGAGCTGTGGTGTTATGTAATGCTATGCTTACACCAGTCTGATCAGTGTCTCTGATTGAAAGCCGTCTCATTGGTCTCTGTTTCTGCCACATAGAGCCGTGCATTTGGTGCGGCACAAGGAAACCCGCCAACGTTTCGCCATGAAGAAAATCAACCGACAAAACCTGATACTCAGGAACCAAATCCAGCAGGTTTTTGTGGAACGAGACATCCTCACATTTGCGGAAAATCCATTTGTGGTCTCCATGTTCTGCTCTTTTGAGACCAGGAGGCACCTCTGCATGGTCATGGAATATGTCGAAGGTAAACTCATACACAGGATGTCTAAAGATCCATAATAAAATAATAAACACTTAAAGCGCCTTTCAAAAGTATTCATAGCCTAAACCGGATTTTGTCACATTACCACTACAAATTTTAATGGATTGTTGTAATACAACATGGTGAATTGTAAAGTGGACAGAAAATGATGGCTGGTTTAACATTTTTACCAACATAAAGTATGGAGTACATTAGGTTTCAGCCCCCTTGAGTTAATGGGTTTTAGGACCGCCTTTCTCTCCAATCACAGCAGCGAGTCCTTTGCAGTTTGTTTTTAGACTTATATTTATATCAATTCAATTCAGCTTATTTATATAGCGCTGATTCACAACAGATGTAACCTCATCACACTTTACAAGAAAAGTCATTTCAATTCAGCCATACACACGATTCTATCCGTTGAAAAGTTTTCAACTTAAGGAATCTCAGCAGATTGCATCGAGTCATTGACTTAAAGTTGTTCTTTGCTAAATAACTTCATGTCAGTTGAGATGGAACATTAGTCTCATCAGTCTTTAGACAGATTCTTAATTGAATTTAGTTCTAGACTTTGAATAGGCCATTCTAAAACAAGAACATACTGTATGTTGATTTGTGGTCCTGCTGTTAGGTGAACCTCTGCCTCAGTCTGGAGCAGGGGCGTTTCCTGGCCATTTGAACATTGGGGGCTGAGCCCACACCCTCGTAGAGGAATCAGGTGGAACCTATGCAGTAAAAAAAAGGCTTTCTATTCAAGCTTTGTGAGCATTGTGGCACCTTGTTTAAAGCCAAATACAGCAATATGTGCTTAAAAATGTACTTATTTTCAAATTTAAACGTGAGAGTGTAATCAATATCTCTAAAATCAGTATTAATATTAAGTAAGACAGGATGATGAATAATTTTTTTTTCTTTTCCTGACAAGCACAAAAGTTAGTTCTGTGTCAAGCTGCATGGTGGACCTCTGTGTCTGCTGGTCTATTTTCCTCATTCTGTCAATCATAAATTGACTTTTGCAACATGATTAACATTCAAGTGACATTTATTGGGGGACATTGGCTCAATTATATAGTTTTAATAATGAAATATAATTGATGCTACTCAAGGTTAAAATGTATTTAATTACTCTTATCTCGATATTTGGATTTTATGCCTGCACGCATGTATTTGTGTATATGATACATACAGAATGCAAACCTAATGGAACAGTTTTATTTTCCTGAGAAAATCCATGGAATTGCATAGAGACACAACAGGTCATTCATTTCTATAGTAGTTAAGCATTCAAATTATCAGATCAAATGTTGCAACATTTATATCAGGTAGCCTAATCATAATCAATAATCCCATTGATTAATGAATAACTGCAAACATGAATTACAGCGGTCTTTGTAGTCAAAACAAAAGTACAATTGTGGATTTAATCAGTGCTGTAGTCTAGTTTATTCTAGTGTTTTCTTCCCAGACAACCATCAGTCAAACTGTTAAATGAATTGTTAATCAGTCAGTGATTGTAATCAGGCCCTGCATTCTGCAGCAGCTCAATCTGTTCTGAATTTATGAAGTTGCCTACACTATTACTTGTGTGGATAATATTTTAATGAATAAGACAGAGAAATAGCTTTAACCAATTAGAATTATTAATGGATTTCATGTATTTATGATGATGTCAATCTTTGACCCCCCTGTTGTGTGTCTGATATGTCATTAGGCCACGCCCCCCCTTTGTAATACAGCCCTCACTTTAGGGTTAAATACACATCAATAAAAGCAGTTAATAATTCAAACTCTCAGAAGAGGCTTTGTTTCTTTCTGACTTTTTCATGTTTGTTTTTGTTCTGCTGCTGAAAAATCTCCCCATACCTAAAGTTAATTAAGATCGAAATAATACTATAAAGTTTAGATTAGACAGCGGAGGATTCCTCGTTTTAGTACAACTCCTCTGATCGGTCATAACGTTGTGTATAAAATATGGAACTCACCAGTTTGTAGTCCAATAAATGTGACAAAACCGATCCATTTCGAACAAAAATG
The DNA here is from genome assembly GCA_963556495.2 of Valencia hispanica. Classification (NCBI taxonomy): domain Eukaryota; kingdom Metazoa; phylum Chordata; class Actinopteri; order Cyprinodontiformes; family Valenciidae; genus Valencia; species Valencia hispanica. The sequence continues at coordinate 52,932,544 of OY747712.1, read as the reverse complement.
GTCTTTTTAAATCAATGAGGGTCCGATTAAAGTCCTCCAATAAAGTGATTAGTCGCGGACAACAGCAAAACCGCTAAAAAATGTAAAACAGTAAAAATGCGTTCCCGAAATCTCTATGGCCATTTTTGTAGTCTTAACGGCTTTGTTTCCGATTCCTTTGCTTCCACTTCCGCCTACAAAGGTCACTGAGCATGCCCAGAAGAAGAAAAAAAATTCATCCGGTGTTTTCCTTACGTAGGGTAGATCTCCAACCAATGGCGCATTGATGAAAAGTCACATTATGGTAAGTAACTCGAACCAATTGCGGTCCAGAACTCTGATGATTGACGCATCAAATAGCCAATGTAATGCTGTAAACGCAGATATATAACATGACCGGGCGGACTTGTTCGCTGTCATAGTATATGACGTGCGTAAAACGTCTTATTCATGAAGAGATTACGCACAATGCGTACCAGTAACATATTGTTTCAGCACCATGTCTAAACACCCTTTATGATCAAAATACAACATTGAAGGAAGTCGTGGAGCTTTATATGGTAAGATGAAGTTATGATTCTGATGATATTTTTAATTCAGTGAGGACTACGGCATTTACCCAGGAGATGGCGCATATGGCACACTTTTGACCACCTTTGACCTGTAGTTATAGAATATTATTGAGCTATAGAATATTCATTTCTTGGTTTATTGCTGTCAAGTTTGGTGTGGATGAAGGTAATACTTTAGGCTTTAGACCCACAGTGTGTTTTAGGTCCCAACCTATTTTTAAAGCCATTTTTACAGCATGTATTTATATAAAATTATCCGACATAAAAAAAATATTTTTCAGTGTATTAAAATTCATATTGCTTGGTAACAATAGCACTCAGAGATATTTACACAGTTCTGGGATAAATTTTAGAGTGTTTGCTTTCCAAAGAGACCCCAGCCATGTCTCTACTCAAAATGGTTCAAGAACAGCTTTAAGTTAATTTTGGGTATGCGTTTAAAAAAAATGTAGGGCGGAAATTGCAGGAATGTTAAGGGGGTAAACGTATTCCTTATGGGGTGAAAAAACATTCGTGGCTTGATGGGATATGTTTGGGGCTAGAGCCGGGAATGCCCAGGCCAGGCGACGCCACTGGTCTGGAGTCTTTTAAACAATCTAATCTTCTTAATCTTCTTCCTGGGTTATCGTGTATTCAATCAATTCGGACCAGCTTCCCTGTCCCCATATCCCCCCACAGCATGATGCTGTCAACTCCATGTTCCACTGCAGGCATGGTTACTAAAAAGGGATAAAGAATGTTAATGTATTTTTCATGTTGTGTAAAACAGTTCATCTGACCACCGTTTACTACATGCTTCCCTACATGATTTGTGTCAAACTTAAAATGGTCTTCTCAGATGTTCTGATTAATGCTCTTGTTGCCCAGCTTGTCAGTTCAGGTGGATCCTAACACCTTGGTAGGTCTGGACCTCTGCTTTACTCTGTTTTCAGATAGATTGACCGAAGGAAGTTAGTTGCAGGTGATTTTAATTAAGGGTATCAGAGTAAATTGGACTGTATACAATTGGACAATACACTTTTCAGACTGTTATTTGTAAAAATGATCCATCCTGCTGCTTCTACTTTATAGTTATATGCTACATCGTGTCAGTCTGTCGCATAAAATCTCCACTCTGAAGCTTGTGGATGTAGCAAGATGAGTTCAAGTGGCATGGATCTTCAGATAATTTAGCATGGCACTGTGAAGCATACATTAAACACATTATGCTCATGATTCCTTAAAAGTGTGAAGAAATCCTTGTTTCTGCTTTAAGGAGGGGATTGTGCCAACCTGTTGAAGAACATCGGCCCTCTCCCTGTGGACATGGCCCGGATGTATTTTGCAGAGACTGTACTCGCCTTGGAGTACCTTCACAACTATGGCATCGTCCACAGGGATCTCAAACCTGACAAGTGAGCTCCCTGTACACAACAAACCTTCCTTAACTTACTGCTACTTTCCCTTCATTTCTTTCATTAGCTTCAGAGCTGCTGTCAGGACCGAATCTTTCTGAACGTTTAGCCTCTGACAATTTTGTTCTGTGTGAACTAAACAATCCTCTGAGGTCACGGTTTGATGTAATCTACTCTTGGCTCTCTCTTCCTTATTATGTGCTTCCTTCCCTGGTAGTTTGCTGATCACCTCCATGGGCCACATTAAGCTGACAGACTTTGGGCTGTCAAAGATCGGCCTAATGAACATGACAACCAACTTGTATGAAGGGCACATTGAAAAGGACACCAGGGAATTCATAGACAAACAGGTGAGGGCCTTGTCTCCTCAGGGTTTTAGTGGTGATTGGGAAACTGAGCTCAGCACTAGCTTTCCCTCCCTTCCTCTGTTGTTCTTGTGTGCAGGTGTGTGGCACTCCGGAGTATATTGCTCCTGAGGTCATCTTGAGGCAGGGTTACGGCAAACCTGTGGACTGGTGGGCCATGGGTATCATCCTTTACGAGTTTCTTGTTGGCTGTGTGCCTTTCTTTGGAGACACTCCAGAGCAGCTCTTTGGTCAGGTTGTTAACGGTAAGTAACCATCCACTTTGTCAGTCTGAGTTTTTTTAATTAATTTTGGTGATATTCTGCCATACAAAATGGAGCCAGGTCAAAGATTAAACATACAGTGGCTTGCAAAAGTATTTGGCCCCCTTGAACTTTTCCACATTTTGTCACATTACAGCCACAAACATGAATCAATTTTACTGGAATTCCACGTGAAAGACCAAAACAAAGTGGTGTACACGTGAGAAGTGGAACGAAAATTATACATGATTCCAAACATTTTTTACAAATAAATAACTGAAAAGTGGGGTGAGCGTAATTATTCAGCCCCCTTTGGTCTGAGTGCAGTCAGTTGCCCATAGACATTGCCTGATGAGTGCTAATGACTAAATAGAGTGCACCTGTGTGTAATCTAATGTCAGTACAAATACAGCTGCCCTGTGACGGCCTCAGAGGTTGTCTAAGAGAATGTTGGGAGCAACAACACCATGAAGTCCAAAGAACACACCAGACAGGTCAGGGATAAAGTTATTGAGAAATTTAAAGCAGGCTTACGCTACAAAAATAATTCCCAAGCCTTGAACATCCCACGGAGCGCTGTTCAAGTGATCATTCGGAAATGGAAGGAGTATGGCACAACTGTAAACCTACCAAGACAAGGCCATCCACCTAAACTCACAGGCCGAACAAGGAGAGCGCTGATCAGAAATGCAGCCAAGAGGCCCATGGTGACTCTGGATGAGCTGCAGAGATCTACAGCTCAGGTGGGGGAATCTGTCCATAGGACAACTATTAGTCGTGCACTGCACAAAGTTGGCCTTTATGGAAGAGTGGCAAGAAGAAAGTCATTGTTAAAGGAAAACCATAAGAAGTCCCGTTTGCAGTTTGCCACAAGCCATGTGGGGGACACAGCAAACATGTGGAAGAAGGTGCTCTGGTCAGATGAGACCAAAATGCAAAACGCTATGTGTGGCGGAAAACTAACACTGCACATCACTCTGAACACACCGTCCCCACTGTCAAATATGGTGGTGGCAGCATCATGCTCTGGGGGTGCTTCTCTTCAGCAGGGACAGGGAAGCTGGTCAGAGTTGATGGGAAGATGGATGGAGCCAAATACAGGGCAATCTTGGAAGAAAACCTCTTGGAGTCTGCAAAAGACTTGAGACTGGGGCGGAGGTTCACCTTCCAGCAGGACAACGACCCTAAACATAAAGCCAGGGCAACAATGGAATGGTTTAAAACAAAACATATCCATGTGTTAGAATGGCCCAGTCAAAGTCCAGATCTAAATCCAATCGAGAATCTGTGGCAAGATCTGAAAACTGCTGTTCACAAACGCTGTCCATCTAATCTGACTGAGCTGGAGCTGTTTTGCAAAGAAGAATGGGCAAGAATTTCAGTCTGTAGATGTGCAAAGCTGGTAGAGACATACCCTAAAAGACTGGCAGCTGGAAGTGCAGCAAAAGGTGGTTCTACAAAGTATTGACTCAGGGGGCTGAATAATTACGCACACCCCACTTTTCACTTATTTATTTGCAAAAAAAATTTCGGAATCATGTATGATTTTCATTCCACTTCTCATGTGTACACCACTTTGTATTGGTCTTTCACGTGGAATTCCAATTAAATTGATTCATGTTTGTGGCTGTAATGTGACAAAATGTGGAAAAGTTCAAGGGGGCCGAATACTTTTGCAAGCCACTATAGCTCACAGTGAGATTTTCTCCATATTCAGTAAAATGTCAACGGTTGAAGCTATCTGAAAAAGAGAAATGTATAACATTAGGGATGTAAGAATATATCGACACGATATTATGTCACGATATTGTATTGATATTCAAAACCAATGTATCGCTTTTTATTTTAGTTTTTAGAATTTGAATGGAACCATTAATGACAGTCATTGTTGTAGTAAAATTAAAAGTATGACCGCTAGTTTGTGGCTGTTTTCACCTTCTTTGTTCCAGTGGATCAACTAGATCTATTAATAAAACTAGATGTGTTAAAGTATGAAACAGGTTGGAGTGTTTAGAATGATGTGACAGTTTATCGACAGTTAAAGTGGAACTGAACCCCATGAGAAATCATAACCCCGCCCCCAGATAACAATAAAAAAATTCTACAAAGTGGGCGATGCCAGGAAGCACAGAGGGGCGTGGCCAAGTGTGGAGGATGAGCGGAGGGGGGGACGTGGGGGTGTGTTCAGGAGGACAATCACAGCTCGCTTAATCTGACACTGAAACGTGGACAATGACCAAAGCCACGTTGGCAGTTTTGCGACTGATCGATCTGATCGACGTTCATCTGTTTTGAATGTTAGCATCACCACTCAGAGACTGGACTCCTGTCTCCCTCTGCCTCAGCAGCACCAACCTCAGGCAGCGCTGACTCAGCGCCCTTAGCCAGCGGATCTCCTCCGCCGTCACCAGAGGTAGAGGGAGGCTTTATGGAGCCCAGCGGCCCCAAGCTGTATCAATTCGAGCTGCTGAGTCAGCGCTGGTGGAGACAGGAGGAGTCCAGTCTTTGAGTGGTAATGTTAACGTTCAAAACAGTATTTTAGCTATGCTAACTAAGGGCTAATGTGATAATAATGGTAACCTGAAAAACGCAATCGATCAAAACTCGCAATTCCAACTCACAACTCGCCACAGGACGAGTGTGTCTGAGAGATGGTTTTACACCCAAACCCACGGGGCGTGTCTGTGAGACCATGCCTGTGACGTAAAGAGTGGAAAAGATGTACCTCTCTCCACCAATCACAAAATTCAAATGCAGTAGCCACACTTCAACCCTAAGAGGGCAGCACCAAGACGTTTTTAGACCAAAAAGTGTAGAATTAAACAAGTTTATGATGTAATTTCTTGTGATTTTTCTACTGCTACTGAACTAATTTCACAGTTTTAATATTTCAGTTAGTAGAATGTTATCAGTAACATTTATGTAATGCTTTGATTTTCATTTGTAGAAAATTTACCGATACTGAAATTTATGACTGTAAAAGACGTCATTTTTCCGAAATGGGTATTTTCTGTGTTTTAAAAAAAGAAAAGATGTGTGTAGTTTAGCGATGCTCATGTCCCTTTAAGAAGCTGCAGTCGTACTACGTTACAGACTGGATGGGATGGAATCAGGCGACTACATGCCGTTATGTGGCTCCACCCCATCCAGTAGTTTTGCCAATTTAGCTATTTTGTTGCTATCTTTAGTAAGGTTTTAGACTCTTCTAGTGACTCTTTTTCAAAAAAGTGACAAATGTAGCGACTTTTTTGGTGTTTATGGAGACTGTTGGAGAATGACTTAAAGAACGTATCCTTGTTACTTTTCTCACCAAACAGCGGTGCTGCTGTGGGCTCCTCTCCCATCCCAGAGCAAGCGCTCTGAGATGCAGTCACAGCATGCAGTCAGTCCTCGTGCTGCAGCCCCGCTCACCCAGGCGGAGCTGCAGTCAGAGCAGCTGTTAAACCTACTGCGTCCGAAGCCGCTGCTGTATGTTCCTACCCGAGCTTAGATGTATATGTGAAAAAGATTTCTGTCTAAATTAAATGACAGCAAAATAAATAAATCACCTATTTTACCATCAGTTGGTGGCACTGTTGCCTTGCAGCAAGAAGGTCCTGGGTTTGAATCCTGACCTGGGGTCTTTCTGCATGGAGTTAGCATGTTCTCCCTGTGCATGCGTGGGTTCTCTCCTGGTACTCAGGCTTCCTCCCACAGTCCAAAAACATGACTGTTTGGAGAATTGGTCTCTAAAGTGCTCTTAGGTATGAGTGTGTGCGTGCATGGTTGTTTGTCCTGTATGTCTCTGTGCTGTGTCCATTAAAATTACAGTGGGACCAAAAAGTATTTGGCAACCAACGATTGTGCAAGTTTTACCACTTAAAAAGATGAGAGGTCTGTCATTTTCATCATTGGTACACTTAAAGTTCAAGTTAAATTTTATTTATAAATCACATTTTTTAGCTACCTAAATTGCCACAAAGTGCTGTACACACAAATATTACATGATAAAAATACTCCTTGAAAAGAATAAAATCGTAATAACAAAGATTTGTAAGAACAACAAGGAAGGGGAGAAGGAAAAACAGAATAGTGCTCAGCTGCAACGAAAAGCCAGTTCAAAGAAATGGGATTTTAGGAGGGACTTGAATTTTAAAATAGATTTGGCAGCTCTAATCTGCACAGAGAGACCATTCCATAATTTTGCAGCACAGACAGAAAAGGCTCCATCTCCCCTTGAGTTAAATCTGCAGTTCGGAGAATATATTTATGTATCAAAGTCTTATAAATCTTTAAAATGATAGTGGGGTTCAATCCTATGATAAAAGGCTAGTGCTCCACAACACTTATTTTTCTTAATCCCCCCTTCCTCCCGCAGACCCCTATGCATTTCACAGTGATGTGCGTGCACAACTGCTGCGGTAGGGCTGGAGGGAGGGAAGGGGAGGGGGAATGTTTTGGGAGGGGCTTTGGTACATCGGATTCAAAAAAATCTCTCCCCCTCAAATACTCCGGACTGCAGCTTTAAGTCTAGAAGCCCGGAACAACCAAGAGGCTTTGGGAAGAGGATCTCAGAGCCCTAGTGGGAGCATGTCTGAGTAAAAGTTCAGCCAAGTAGGAAGGAGCTAAGCAATGTAGTGCTTTGAAACAAAGCAGCAGGATTTTAAAATGAATACTATACTTGACAGGAAGCCAATGAAAAGATGCCAACACTGGAGTAATATGGTCACCATGGCCACTACCTGACATTAGATAGGCCACAGCATTTTGTGCAATCTGCTGAATAGAAGATTGATCTAGCTCAAAGTAGAGTGCGTTACAGTAATCTAGCCTAGATATAATGTGGTAAATTACCTTTTCAAAATACTTTTTTGGGAGGTACGGTTTAACCTGTCTAAGGAGTTTCAAATAAAAAAATACATTTTGAACAACTGTACTAATTTGCTTTTTTTGCAGCCATCCACATCCCAGGTTTCTTGCCTAAGAAACGCAAAACTGATCCAGGGAGCCAAATGCACTGTTTACTCCAGTTTAGTAGTCCAGGGTTTCCTAAAACAAAAATTTCAGTCTTCTTTTCATTTATGTTCAACAGATTCATTTGCTACCAGACTTTAACGTCTTTGAGCAACTAATTATTTTAGTAATGGAAGCACAACAAGAACTTACCGGGATATAAATTTGCACGTCATCTGCAAAGAAATGATAGGAAACTCAGTGCTTTTGCAAAATTGAGCCAAGAGGCAACATATAAAAGGAAAACAAAAGTGGGCCCATAATATAGCCCTGCAGGACCACATCAAAAAGGAGCAGTAGATGAAAAGAGCTGGCCCAAATTTACAGAGAATGTCCTATCTGCCTGATAAGATTTGAACCAGGTCAGCGCTGAACCTTTAATGCCTACACATTGCATAAACTACTTAAACTGTGAGAGACAATGTAAAAAAAGAACATCTTGGAAATCACATTGTATGATTTTTAAAAATTTATTTGTTTAAGGGTGCAGAAAAGAAATATTTGGTCAATAACAAAAATTCTCCTCAATTCCTTGGTAAAGTACCCTTGGTTGGCAATGACAGCAGTCAAAAGTCTTCACCAGATTTCTTCGCACTGTAGCTATCTTGGCCTATTCTTCCATACAGATCTTCTCTATTGCTGTGATGTTTTGAGGCTTTTGCTGGGCAACACAGACTTTCCACTCTCTCCACAAATTCTCTGTTGGATTGAGGTCTTGAGACTGGCTAGGCAAACTCTAGAAACTTGAAATGCTTTTTACATAGCCACTCCTTCGTTGCCCAGGCGATGTGTTTGGGATTATTGTCATGGTGGAAGATCCAGCTCACTGATGGAAGGAGGTTTTTGACCAAAATCTCACGATACATGGCGCCATTCATCATTTCCATAATCATTTCCTCAGTCATCCTGTCCCTTTTGCAGAAAAGTGACCCACAGCGAGTGGCGTTTATTCCAAAGAGTTTTATTTTGGTCTCATCTGACCACATGACATTCTCCCAATCCTCCTCTGGATCATCCAAGTGGTCTCAGGCTAACTTTAGACGGGCCTGGACATGTGCTGGCAGGATTTTAATCCATGATGACTTAGTGTGTTACTAATAGTAAACTTTGTTACTGTGGTCCCCGTTCTCTCCAAGTAATTTTGTAATAAATGATCTGATTTTAGACCACAATCTTCATTGTTTATTTTTAACAGAAACTTGGCTGAGTGCAGATGCCCCTGTTGTTCTTACAGAGGCCTCCCCAGCAAATTTTAACTTGACTTATTCAACGAGGAATACCAAAAGGGGAGGCGGAACTGCTTTTATAAATTCAACATTTTCTGCCAAACCTGTTTTATTTGAGAACTATTTTACTTTTGAATATAATGCAACTGTTTTAGCACTCCTCAGATTTTATGCAGGGCTTAAAGTATTCCGGCACCGTGCCTGATCTCCGGCATTTGACTATGATTTAGAGAGAGAAAAACACACACATAAAAACCCTGAAAAAAACAGCCCTCTTGAATGCAGCATCCCACGCGAGCCAGCGGTTGTTTCTCCTGAAATCAGAAGAATCGGCGCTAAATTCATGGAGCCAGGGGAAGACGTCGTTGTTGACAAGGGTCTTAAAAACAAGTGGCACTGGGCATGGGTAGATGAAAAGGGCGGAGATGGCAAGCCGTTTGGGAGCTGGTGCCAGAAGCTAAGGGAGACTGGTACCTGCCTTTGTGTGTTGTGCTTCAAGAAGCTAGTATATACAACTAGCGGGAAAAAAGCCCTTCACCGTCACGGACGAGACGCCGGGCATAAAGCAGCTGGCCTTGCCTCCACTGGGCGCCCTGTGTCGGTGCCTCGGTTGCTGCTGTTGATCTACCGCTGCCAGTGCAGATGGCTCCTCTGCTGGCGTTTCCTTGCATGGTTCATCTGCACTCGGCCCAATGTCCTTTTTTACTGTTGCTTTTAACTGCGTGTGTGCATGGGAGTTGTGGAGGGGGTTATAACTGTGACCATGCTTTTTAAATCTGTGGGTGAGGGATGGGTATGTGGTTTATGTGGGGTCATTTTAATCTGTAAAGCACTTTGTGATGCAATTTCTTGTTTGAAAAGGGCTTTATAAATAAAGTTTGATTTGATTGACCAGTTCCCCCCCTGTAGTTCTGGGCTGTTTCCTCACCGTTCTCTAGATCATGTGTTCCCAACAACTGAGATCTTGCATGGAGCCCCAGGTTGAGGGAGATTGTCAGTGATCTTGTATTTATTCCATTTTCCTTTTTTCTTTTTTCTAATAATTGCTCCAACAGTTGATCTCTTCTCACCAAGCTGCTTGCCTATTGTAGATTGGCTCATCCCAGTCTTGTGCAGATGTACAATCTTGTCCCTGGTCATGGTGGCGGTTGGAGTCTGACTGTTTGAAGGTGTGGACAAGTGTCTTTTATACAGATGACGAGTTCAAACAGGTGCATCAATACAAGTAATCAGTGGAGGGTAGAAGAGCTTCTTGACAAAGAAGTAACTGGTCCGTGAGGGTCAGAATTCTTGCTTATTTGTAGGTGCTAAATATTTTTTTTTCTGCACCATTATACAAATAAATTATTTTTAAAAATTATACTATGTGATGTTCTAAAATTTTCTTTTATATTTGGTCTATCACTGTTGAAGTGCAACTATGATGAAAATTACAGACCTCCTTCATGTTTTTAAGTGGGAAATCAATCGATGGCTGCCAAATACTTTATTGCCCCACTATATGTGCACATTATGCAAATGAGGTAATCACGTCATTTAGCGACTTCTTTCACTTTATTTTTATTGAATATTCATTTTTACATTTACATGCAAACCAGAATATTTGAACATGGTGTCAATGGACCTCATATAGAGTCCACTTTTCCCAGCGCTGTTTATATTTTTCTAGCTGTAGTCTGTTGGCATATGTGAGTCTTTCCATGCTGTGAATTTCTTCCACAATGTCTCTCCAGTTAGTTCGACTAGGGTGATCCACTTTGATTAAGATCTTCTTAGCAGCTTCTAAAAAAGCAATTACACCAAAATGGCACAAATATTTGTCTTAACTTTGTATTTCAGTTCCTGTTAAATTACCCAAATACATAGCAATGTTTGTCCTTGGTAGTTCGTATCCCAGTATTTTTCTGTTTTCTTCCCATAAACCATCCCAAAATTGAGATAGTTTAGTGCATTGCCAAAAATAGGCATGCCCCACCTCCTGCTCTCTTCACAGCCTCCAGCATGGCTGATGTGTAGATAATGAGGCCTTTTTAATCTTTGGTGTTATGAAAAATCTTTAAAAAAAATTCCAACAAAATATTTTCACATTTCTGGAACTGGTTGTTGTTTTTAATTATCAAACATATCATACCATGCATCATCACTTATTTCCACCAGTAATTCTTTCCTCCAATTATGTCTTACAAAAAATGTTGAAGTTTTACTATTGGACACCATACCCTGGCACAGTTTAGAAATAATCTTTTCTCCTTTGTTCTTGTACTCTTTACCCAGAATTTCAGTGATTACATTTATTTCACCTGGAAGGTCTGGTCTTATCTCCTTTTGGTAATGATCTCTGATTTGAATGTACATATAGAAGTCTGTGTGTTCCAGATCAAAGTCCCGCTGTAAATTTTGAAAGCTTCTAATTTCACTTTTCTTATTATGTGCCAAGTGTATTCAGTAATTTATTCTCCCATTCTTTAAATTTCATAAATTGTCCATGGCTTAAAATGTGAATCGTGAACCAACCAGCTAAATATCCTGATATTTTTCTCCAGTTTAAACTTAACTATCTTAAACCGAACTTCCAAAGTGAATTTAGTGATAGAATCCAATTTGTTTTAATTTTCTTTGAACATTCACCTGTTGGCAATCAAAGCTCTTACATGGGGTTCATTATTCAATTCTAGTTGTTTCCTCCTACAGTGGGGTAAAAAAGTATTTAGTCACCCTCCAATTGTGTAAGTTCTACCACTTAAAAAGATGAGAGAGGCCTGTAATTTTCATCATAGGTATACCTCAACTATGAGAGAGAAAACGACAAAAGAAAATCACATGGTCTGATTTTTCAAGAATTTATTTGCAAATTATGGTGGAAACAAAGTATTTGGTCACCTACAAACAAGCTAGACTTCTGGCTCTCACAGACCTGTAACTTCTTCTGTCCTCCACTCGTTACCTGTATTAATAGCACCTATTTGAACTCGTTATCAGTATAAAAGACACGTGTCCACAACCTCAGTCACACTCCAAACTCCACTATAGCCAAGACCAAAGAGCTGTCAAAGGACACCAGAAACAAAATTGTAGACCTGCACCAGACTGGTAGGACTGAATCTGCAATAGGTAGGCAGCTTGGTTTGAAGAAACCAACTGTAAGAACAATTATTAGAAAATGGAAAGCATACTTGACCACTGATAATCTCCTTCGATCTGGGGCTCCACGCAAGATCTCACCCCATGGGGTCAAAATTATCACAAGAAAGGTGAGCAAAAATCCTAGAACCACACGGGTGAATGACCTGGAGAGAGCTGGGACCAAAGTAACAAAGGCTACCATCAGTAACGCACTACGCCACCAGGCACTCAAATCTTGCAGTGCCAGACGTGTCCATTGTTTCAGCCAGTACATGTCCAGGCCCGTCTAAAGTTTGCTAGATAGCATTTGGATGATCCAGAAGAGGATTGGGACAGAGTCCTGTGGTCAGATGAAGCCAAAATAGAACATTTTGGTAAAAACTTGTCGTGTTTGGTGGAGAAAGACTGCTGAGTTGCATCCAAAGAACACCATACCTACTGTGAAGCATGGGGGTGGAAACATCATGCTTTGGGGCTTTTTTTCTGCAAAGGGACCAGAACGACTGGGCGTGGTCTGTGCTGTGATTGACATGTTGACAGCAGCGGCACACAGACAGCCAGAAAGATGGAGCGCAATAGCGACGCGAGCTCCATTGCCTCAGAGGGAAGCAATGTCTAGAATTGTGCTGCTCTGGGTGGCTGCATATTGGAGTGGCTCTGTTGGAAACATATACATTTTTTTTTTTATTGTATATTGGTTCCTCTGTTTTCTTGAGGAAGATGGCTTTTTTTTTTTTTTTTACCTGTATACCTTTTAGCTTTTGATGCTGTGAAGCTGGAAGGATTTTTGAGGTAAATTTTTCACTTTTTGATAACTTGTTATGATGTGTAACCAATGGAACAATGTGGTTTACAGCCGGGAGCAGCTGATTAACATCGCAAAAGCTGAAATAACACCTCAACTGAAGCTACAAATCCCTGATGAGTTGATGAGGAGCCAGAGTATCAGGAATGCAGTGTTATGTGTTTTAATGAGACGTGGCTGCAGGATCATATCCCCGACTCCAACATTGCTCTGCCAGGCTTCCTGACTCTACGAGCAGTCAGAGATCTGAAGACGAGCAGGAAATGAAAATGAGGTGGAGTAGCAGCGCTTGTCAACAGATGGTGTCATCCAGAACATGTTACTGTGAAGTGTCGTCTCTGCAGCCCAGATATCGAACTCTTGGCAGTAAGTTTATGTCCATATTATTTACCAAGAGAGTTCACCAGTGTAATTTTGGCAGTTGTTTACATTCCACCTTCAGCTGTTGCAGATAGTGCATGTGATGTCATCAGTTCCGTTGTTGCTAAGCTACAGACCCAGCACTCGAATGCATTTGTGGCAATATCTGGTGACTTTGATCATGCCTCGCTGTCGTCTACACTAGTAACATTTCAACAGTTTGTCAACTGCTCTACAAGAGAAAACAGGACCTTGGATTTGTTTTATGCAAATGTAAAGGATGCATACATGTCCAAACCAAGACCTCCTCTGGGACAATCTGATCACAATCTTGTTTTTCTCTGTTCAGAAAATAAGCCACTTGTTCAGAGGCAACCTGTTACAAAGAAAACTGGAAGAAGATGCTACCAGGAAGCTGAAGAAGCCCTGCAGGGTTCTTTTGCGACCACAGACTGGATGACTCTTTGCCAAGCACGTGGAGAGGACATTAATGCCATGACTGAGTGTGTGACTGAAAATATAAACATCTGTGTGGAAAACATCATCCCCACCAAAAGAATGAGATGCTTCCCTAATAAACTCTGGATCACCAGTGACCTGAAGGAACTGCTAAACAAGAAAAAAGAGCCTTCAAGGAGGGAGAAAGGGAATTACTGAGGATTATACAGAAGCAACTTAAGGTCAAGATCAGAGACAGCAAAGAGGCATACAAGAAGAAGCTGGAGAACAAACTACCATTCAATTTCAATTCAGTTTATTTATATAGCGCCAATTCACAACAGATGTCATCTCAAGGCACTTAACAAGAAGTCATTTCAATACATTTATACAAACATTCCAATCAGTTAAAAGTTTCCTATTTAAGGAATCCCAGCAGAGTGCGTCAGTCATTGGCGTGAGGTTGGGCAGACTTTCCAACCACAGCAATCATTCAGCAATCCCTCAAACTGAGAAAGCATGTAGTGACAGTGGAGAGCAAAAACCCCCACTTTAAAAGGAAGAAACCTCCAACAGAACCAGGCTCAGTAGGAGCGGCCATCTGCCACGACCGTCTGGGTTTGAGAAGACAGAGCTGAGACACAGAAGGAACAGAAGATCTGATATAAGAATACTTTCTATGTTACAGAAAGTAAAAAGTTGATAACCGGACACAGTGGATGTTCAGTTACTGGGAGCATCATCCCAGTCGATGCCCCCCGTCCAACAGGGCATTGCAGCCAAGCAGGATACCAGATCAGGTGTAGCTTCCATGGAGAGGAAAAACAGAGAAAACAAAGTTAACTGTCGAAATAACAGAATGTACTGTAATACAACTGGAGAGTCGTATGAGAAAAGGAAGCAGCAGAGTGAAGAAAATTGGTAAGTCTGTCCTCCAGCAGTCTAAGCCTATAGCAGCATAACTACAGAGATAGCTCAGGATGACCTAAGCCACTCTAACTATAAGCTTTATCAAAAAGGAAAGTTTTAAGCCTGGCCTTAAAAGTAAACAGTGTCTGCCTCACGGACTAAAGCTGGGAGCTGGTTCCACAGGAGAGGAGCCTGATAACTAAAAGATCTGCCTCCCATTCTACTTTTAGAAATCCTAGGAACTACAAGTAAACCTGCAGTCTGAGAGCGAAGTGCTCTGTTGGGAACATATGAAACAATTAGATCTCTGTCTACAGAGAAACAATATCAGAGATGTCTGGTCAGGAATGAAAAAGATCACAGGATTTAAGGATAGGAAGGATTGGATAGATGGAAGTCTGGACAGAGCCAATGAACTGAACACATTCTTCAAAAGGTTCAGTTCAGAAACTAGCTCAGTATCATCCTCTCCTGTTCCCAGGCAAACAGACATCCCACCCTCCTCTGACCAACAGCTCTCCTGTTACACCTCGAATGTGTTATCCTTCACCTCAGCCATGGGATTCTGCAGCACCTCTTCATCCTTAGCCTAACTCAGAAAAAGGTTCCAGTGTTGTAGAAGACATCCTGCCTTCTTCCAGTACCAAAGAGAACTCACCCATCAGTCATCAATGACTATAGACCTGTTGCCCTGACATCCCACATCATGAAGGTCCTGGAGAGACTCCTGTTGGCCCACCTGAATAAGCAAACAAGAACATATCAGGACCCGCTGCAGTTTGCTCATCACTGTGGAGTTGGAGTTGAAGATTCCATCATCCACCTGCTTCAAACAACCCACTGTCATCTGGACAAAGCAGGCAGCACTGTGAGGATTATATTCTTTGATTTCTCCAGTGCATTTAACACAATTCAGCCTGATTAGCTTTGTCAGAAACTCCTGAAGACACAGGTGGAGCCCTCATCAATCGCCTGGATCATTGACTACCTGATAAACAAACCACAGTTTGTGAAACTGAAGAATTGTGTGTCAAACCAGATGGTCAGCAGCACAGGAGCACCACAGGGGACCGTACTCTCCCCATTCCTTTTCACTCTGTACACCTCAGACTTCCAGTACAAATCAGATACCTGTCATCTGCAGAAATACTGAAGATGACTCTGCAATTGTCGGGTGTATCAGATGGACAAGAAGCTAAATACAGAGAGCTGGTGGATCGCTTTGTGACATGGTGTGGAAACAATCGTCTCACCTTGAATGTGAACAAAACAAAGGAGATGATTGTAGATTTCAGAAAAAACAGGGATAAGTCAAACACTGTTTCCATCATGGGAGAAGAAGTGGAGGTGGTTGAGTATAAATGCCTCACCTTGACAACAGACTGGACTGGAGACTGAACAGTGAAACAATCTACAAGAAGGGACAGAGCAGACTGTACTTCTTGAGGAAGCTTAGGTCCTTTAAGGTTTGCAGCAAGATGCTGCAAATCTTCTCCAAGTCTGTTGTGGAGAGTGTAATCTCTTCAGCCATCATCTGTTGGGGTAGCAGCATCAGAGCCATGGACTTAAAAAGGCTAAACAACCTGATAAAGACGCCTGGTTCTCTTCTGGGGACAACTGTGGAACATCTGAAGATGATGATGCAAAAAGGATTCTTTATCAAATCAAAAATTATGGACAACCCTGAGCATCCTCTTCATGAGACAGCCATACAACAGAGTGTCTTCAGTCGGAGGCTTCTTTAGTTTTTCTGCAACACAGACTGCTACAGGAAATCCTTCCTGCCCACAGCCATCACTATCTACAACTCCTTAAAGAATTAATTATATGAGCTACAACAACTCTTAATTTCCCTCTGGGATCAATAAAGTATTTTTGAATTGAATTGAGTTTTGAAGTTGTTGATTTCTCTCTATCTCCTTCACCAGAGGACAGGGTGAAAAGCTCTGTGGAGGAGACGAGCGGCCTTGAGCCGTATCGTTTCGAGCTGAATGCTCGTGAGTTGCCCGGAGCAACAGGTGCCGAGACTGCACCGGCATATAATGGAGCCCATCTCTGAGTGGTACATTGTTGTTAGCCATAGCTAAAGCTAAATTTTGATTATCTCCAGTAATATCGTGTGACTCTGCCTCAACAAGTGTGCCTGTGGCCACTGTACCTCATTGTCTGCAACAGAAAATGTATGTTGCAAAGAGGTGCCCAAGGTATAAATCAAAGTGCATTAAAAAATAACTTAGTCCGGATTTCATTATCCATTTACTGATATCAGTTCATCCCTTTGTCATAGGTAATGCGCAGAGGTCAGCAGTTGGGGGTAACCACTTAAATTACACACGATATAGAACAATAAACGCAACTTATCTAACACTATCAACTAAGTCTATACTACACTAATACACTGTAACTACAATCGAGGCAATTAAGACTAAATAATCTAAAATTTAATCTAAAATTCAAAAGGCCATGTTAAAGAATCTAACTAAATGCTAAGCTAACAAATCACTAACCTGATAAATGCTGTAAACACTCCGTATCCCTACTCCAACTTGCTAAGGCGGTGTGGCCTAGCCTGGGCTTGCTTTATACTCCACAGCAGCAAGAAGGCTGATGTCAGCAGAGGTGTCAAAAGTATGAAGTCAAGTTTTTTTACTCAAGTAAAAGTAAAAAAGTACTGGATTCAAAACTACTTAAAGTGTAAAAGTAATGTAATTTCAAAAACGACATTAAAGAAGAAAGCTTAAGCCACACCTTCCCACAAAAAAACTTTTACTTAAGGCCATAATAATTATGTTACATAAAAATGTTCATATTGAAACATTTGGGAAACACTAGGCTATCTGTTTCAGGTGCATGTATGTCTGTTAAAATGAATGCATTATAGTGCAATGCAAATACATTAAACAACCATATGTGGACTACTGAGCATTAATAAGCGTTTCATGGAGTGGAAGATAAGATAACCAGTTGCCTATAAATATTGTACATGCTGCATTTGGCTGAGTCTGTACCACCGGCATCTTGGAACTTGGCAACATACATACGTCTGCTTTGTCCTGGCTGGACTGTGAAGTGGTTTGTGTAATACACAGCCAGAGGTCAGCTACAATAAATTAAAAAAATCAGCATTTTTAAGTCATCAGGTGTGACCTACACACAGTTTGATATTTTTTTTTGTTTGTTTTTATTTTTAAAGTGGAACTGAACCCCATGTAAAATCAGAACCCCGCCCCCAGACAACATTTGAAAAATTCTACAAAGTAGGCGGTGCCAGGAAGCACGGAGGGGCGTGGCCAAGTGTGGAGAATGAGCGGAGGGGGGGAACATGCGGGTTTGTTCGGGAGGACAGTGACAGCTAACTTAATATGACACTGAAACATGGACAATGACCAAAGCGACGTTGACAGTTTTGCAACTGATTGATCTGATCGACGTTCATCTGTTTTGAATGTTAGCATCACCACTCAGAGACTGGACTCCTCCTGTCTCCCTCTGCCTCAGCAGCACCGACCTCAGGCAGCGCTGGCCTCAGATAATGGACTTGTGTCTGTTCTGGTTTTGTTAGATCTCAGTGCTGCTTTTGACACAGTCGATCATAATATTCTCCTAGAAAGGCTTGAACATGTTGCAGGGATCAAAGGAACAGCACTAGGCTGGTTTAAATCATATTTGTCTGATAGATTCCAGTTTGTTCATCTAAATGATAAATCTTCACTCTCAAGGGTTACTTGTGGAGTTCCACAGGGTTCTGTGCTTGATCCAATTCTGTTCACCATATATATGCTTCCAATTGGTAGAATCATTAGACAGCATGGGATACATTTCCACAGCTATGCAGATGATACACAACTATATTTATCCATAAATCCTGATGAACCCAGTCAGTTAGGTAGATTACAGGCATGTCTGGAAGACATAAAAACATGGATGACCCTAAACTTTTTGCTTTTAAATTCTGACAGACCAGAAGTTCTTAAACAGAAACTGATTAGTCGATCACTTCATCTGGATGGCATTAAATTGGCCCCCAGTAATAAAGTAAAGAACCTCGGCGTTATTTTTGACCAAAACTTGACATTTAAATCCCATATTAAACAGGTTTCTAGGATTTCTTTCTTTCACCTCCGGAATATTGCTGAAATTAGAAACATCCTGTCCAGGAGTGATGCTGAGAAACTAGTCCATGCATTTGTTACCTCAAGGCTGGACTACTGTAATTCTTTACTATCAGGAAGTCCACAAAATGCCATTAAAAGCCTTCAGTTGATCCAAAATGTGGCAGCAAGAGTTCTGATGAATATTAAAAAGAGAGATCACATTTCTCCTGCTTTAGCTTCCCTTCATTGGCTCCCTGTTAAATTCAGAATAGAATTTAAGATCCTTCTTCTTACATAGAAAGCGCTTAATAATCAAGCTCCATCATACATCAGAGATCTGATTGGTTCATATGTTCCTAACAAAGCACTTTGCTCTCAGACTGCAGGTTTACTTGTAGTTCCTAGGATTTCTAAAAGTAGAATGGGAGGCAGATCTTTTAGTTATCAGGCTCCTCTCCTGTGGAACCAGCTCCCAGCTTTAGTCCGTGAGGCAGACACTCTGTTTACTTTTAAGGCCAGGCTTAAAACTTTCCTTTTTGATAAAGCTTATAGTTAGAGTGGCTTAGGTCATCCTGAGCTATCTCTGTAGTTATGCTGCTATAGGCTTAGACTGCTGGAGGACAGACTTACCAATTTTCTTCACTCTGCTACTTCCTTTTCTCCTACTACTCTCCAGTTGTATTACAGTTCATTCTGTTATTTCGACTGTTAACTTTGTTTTCTCTCAGTGTTTTTCTCTCCATAGAAGATATACCTGGTCTGGTATCCTGCTTGGCTGCAATGCCCTGTTGGACGGGGGGAATCGACTGGGATGATCCTCCCAGTAACTGAACATCCACTGTGTCCTGTTATCAACTTTTTACTTTCTGTAACATAGAAAGTTCTCTTATATCAGATCTTCTGTTCCTTCTGTGTCTCTGCTCTGTCTTCTCAAACCCCCAGACGGTCGTGGCAGATGGCCGCTCCTACTGAGCCTGGTTCTGTTGGAGGTTTCTTCCTGTTAAAGGGGAGTTTTTCCTCTCGACCGTCGCTGCATGCTTGCTCAGTATGAGGGATTGCTGAAGGATTGCTGTGGTTGGAAAGTCTGCACAACCTCACGCCAATGACTGACGCAATCTGCTGGGATTCCTTAAATAGGAATCTTTTTAACTGATTGGAATGTTTGTATAAATGTATTGAAATGACTTCTTGTTAAGTCCCTTGAGATGACATCTGTTGTGAATTGGCGCTATATAAATAAACTGAATTGAATTAATGTGATAATAATGGTAACCTGAAAAACACAATCCAACTCCAAACTCGCCACGAGGCGAGTGTGTCTGAGAGAAACCCACGGGGCGTGTCTGTGAGACCATGCCTGTGACGTAAAGATGTACCGCTCTCCACCAATCACAAAATTCAAATCCAGTAGCCACCATTCAAAGAGGGCAGCACTAAGACGTTTTTAGACCAAAAAGTGTAGAATTAAACAAGTTTACACGAAAATGTAAAAAAAAAAAAAATCCCCAGAAACTGAAAGATTGCATTGGTAAAGACCCATTTATACAGTTTATAGGCAAAGAAAGTTGTTTTGGGGTTTAGTTACTCTTTAATTAGTTTACCTCATTAGGACAGAAAGATGATGACTCAAGATAAATCAATATCTATACAGTTTTCTTTCCTGCTGTGTGTCACCAGGTGTATAAAATATGAAGCATATATATATATATATATATATATATATATATATATATATCTCAAAAGTCTTACAACCTCAGCACAGACAAAATTGGGCTGACCCCTGCAATCTCTAATGACCCTTTTGGGGCTCACGGACCTCATGTTGGGAACCACTGTTCTACAGGCTGAATCTGTGCTCCGCTGCCACACTGGAGACTGGACCTACAAGCTCCACTTCAGCCAAAGTTTTGAAATCAGGGAACATTTCTCTGATTCAAGTGATCATAGGTCGGAATGACTCTCTGAACCCAGCCTCATATCGCTTCAGTAGCAGAAAATGTCGCAGCATGCGCTCTTTCGCTCGGGTGTTTGGCACAACACCGGGGTCTTTGAAGCGCGTCTTTAACCAGCCGCACTGAGATGATGCTCAGATGGCTTCATGGGAATCTTTTTATTATTAATTTATTGATTCAGTTACTTGTACTTGGCTCTCTCCCCCCTCCTCTGTACTTCTATTACTTGCAGCGTCCTCCTAATGCTGTCATGGGGTTGCCACCCCTTATAAAGCCTGATTGATCTTTATCCATTAATTCTATCATAAATGTCTGATATCTACTGAATAAAATTGATGCGTTTAGCGACTTCCAGTAGTCGAGTTGAGGGGGAGTGGAGGGGGACGCCGCTCCCCTTAGAAAGAAATCCGACATAACGTCCCAACAGTAAAGGTCCCATCCTCCATCTCCATCCCTTCCATTTTACAGTAAATATTGTAGGCCTATGGAAATATAAATAATAAATAGGCTTAGCCTATATAAAATAATTTCATCATCAGTAAATGTTTGGTCTCCGCATGTTGAGCGAAAATAAACAGTCTTATAAAATCCGGGGGACAGGGGCACGAAACGCAATGATGCAACATTATTTTTGACTGAGAGTAGGCCAGGTGAACCCAGTTTTCGTTTCATCTCGTTCCGACCTCTGGCATCTACAAAATCTGTTTACTTCATAAAAGTTCAAAAGTAAAAGTTCTCCTTCTGTAATGCCGCAGTTTCTTTATGATGGACGTTATAATTCGGGACTAGTTTGTTTGCACCGTAGTGAGAAAGGAGTGACACGGCTGCTAAGACCCGTTTTAGACCAAGAGATGGATTTAACATGAAATCCATGACTTGTTCATGTTTCATGGAAGTTAAATGCATGTAACACATTTTACATAGGCCTTCATGCTTTTACTCGGTTTTCTAAAAGTTTGAAAGAAGTTTTCATAATGACCTTAGCTGGCTCCATATCCACATACGTCATCACGTCGGTTAAACTTCCACCGCATTGGTCTAAAACGGGTACGTAGCAGCCGTATCACTCCTTTCTCACTGCGGCGAAAACAAACTAGTCCCGAATTAAAAAATCAATCATAAAAAAACCGTGCTATTACAAAAGGAGAACTTTTACTTTTGAACTACGTATTTATTTTATGAAGTAAACAGTTTTTGTAAATGCCAGAGGTCAGAATGAAATTCATTTTATACATACATTTTCGGGGTTCACCTTGTGACCTAGAAAGCTGCAAAAGCTGCATTACAGAAGTGCAAACATGCCCAAACGAGCGGCTGGTCAGGGGGATGTCCGGGATTTTTTTTTTTTAAGAAAAAAATTGCAGGTGAGCTCTTAATCTCAGGTGTAGGCACAGATCCCAGGATGCTACCCTCCAAACTAGCTGAGATGAACGGGCGACCCCCCACATCTCTCTTGTTAAGATAAACGGGCGACCCCCACCTTCTGTCTTGTTAATTAGCTTGCTAAAATACATGACTTGTCATTCAGTCAAGACACGCATGCGGCTTGCTGAATCTGCACTAGATGTCGACTTTTTACACATCCAGCCGTAATCGGCCTAGGAAAAAGGATCACCTTGTCAGAGCTCATCTGACAGTGCCGACATTTAGCCATAATCAGGACGAATGTGAACAAGAGCAAGAAAAACTGTAGAAAAAAAACATGATTAGGAAAGTGTTTGGAAACTGCTTTGAGCATGTGGATTAAGTGAGGGTTGTAATGAAGAAAATAGAAATGACTCATTTTGTTTGGTCTTTCATGTTAAATTAATCCAATACTTTGTTTTGTATAGGCCTAGTTTGCACGAAAAAACTTCTCCACTGCAATTATTTGCTAAGGCTTCTTCGCAAGGTGCTGGTATCGGCTTTGCTTCACAGATATATAAAGCCTCCATTTCACCCGATCTTGTTTAATTCCAATGCAGGCTATTCAGTTGTAGTCCCCTAACATTCCGGCCAATTGGGCGATACAAAATACTCTATAAATACCACCTCTTTTAAAATTAAAATCCAGATTTTTTTAATAGGCAAAAAAAATGACCATCCCCCCTGAATTTTTTTTACAACTCTAATACTGGCGACTTCTAATGACTTTTGGGACAGCCAACATCTACTTTCCATGCTGAGGAGTTGGCAACATTGGAAGAGAGAGACTGTAAGCAAATGGAGGAGGGTTCAAATATTGAATGGGTCAGGGGGGGTAGAGATGTTGAGGAGGAGGAAGAGGAGAACATGTTTTTTCTCATCTAGAGAAAAAGCTTGTCTTTAGGCAGTGGGGTAGTTATCGTCCATTTGTAGTTATCGAGGTGAACTCAATATATCCTGATGTTGTTTTGAGACCGTATCGCCCAGCCCTGGTTGATCTAAAGTGCAGAATAAACTCCCCTCCATTTATTTTCCCAATTCATCAGTTTGTCCACACACACACTCATGTACTTAAAGCTGCAGTGGGTAACTTGAATAAAAGTAACTTTTTTGTGATATTTCCTAAAACTGTCCATATGTCCTGAAAGTAGGAAATGAGATTTGTAATCTGTTAAAAAAAAAGCAGCTCAATTGGTCACGCCTACAGCCCCTACTGCGATTTGCAAGAATCCACTTCGCCCGATAGAAAACAGCCAATCAGAGCCAGAGCAGCGTCTGATGGAGTGTCTGACATCAGTCTATCACTCCTCACACACACACCGCGACCCGCCCCTCGCTACGGTACGCAACTGGCTGCGCTCTATCAGAACCAAGGTCAGAACAGCTCTTTGACTAGCGGCAAGAAGCTAGGAGTTAGCTATGGCCGAGCAACAGTCACCTAAAGAGAAACTGCCCGTACCGCAGGTGAGATTATGTTTGGCTCTTACCGGTTCGCACTCCATGTTGCTTACGCCACTTTGCTGCTTCAAGTTCCGTCAGCTGATTATCTTTGGCAGTTGTTACGCCAGTAGCACAGCCGAAAGAGGGAGGAAGGCATTGGAGGCGGGGCTTGAGTGCATCGGAGACGGAGGGGGAGTGATGTCAAGCTTGTTTGGGTTTAAATTTTCATGCAAAGTCTGCTCTCCTCTCTGAGTCACCTACTGCAACTTTAAACTATATATAGTCATTTATTTGTTTCTCGTGTACTTGGGTGGTGTTGTGAATTACAGGCATACATTTTCCATAAAGGTTCTGATGTCTCTTTTAATCTAATTCATTTGTCTGTCCTATTTGTTTGGTTCTGATCCTTTTTTGTGTCAATTGACGCTTATGAAATATCACAGAGTAAAGAGCCAGATCCAATCAAAATGACTGAGATAACTCATGCATCATTAAACCACATTTTCATATGGTGGACTGAGTCAAAAATATAAAATTACTTTGAATAATTGGTTATGAAAGCAGGTTTTTAATCTAGTCCCTATGAAACGTCCTGCCGCTGACTGCTCTATGTTGTACCTGAACAATTCTGTGATGAAATGCTCAACACTGCAAAGGAGAAAAATGACTTAATGCACATCAGCTTAAATCAGTAGTTTACAAGTAAGCATAATTTTGTGCTCAATGTTGCTATTTTTGCTTCCAGTAGCAGAAGTAAAGCAGCTTGTTTCAACTGGGTTGTCTGCAGCTTGGCTGCTCGCTGAACGCCTTTAAAGTAAATACTAAGAACTATACTAACTATTAAGAAATTACATCCAAGAGTACTTTTACTTCTCCATGCTGTTTACTTTTGCTTGAGTAATACAGCTTTAAGTTTAAGCAGCTTTAGGTTATAAAAGAGTCAGACTTGAAATGAATATTTCATGTGCTTTAATTAGAATTTCATTAATAAGTTATATATTTCTTGTTTTTCATTTATTTTATTGTTTAAAAGTAGCAGTTTGCCTATTGTCTGGTTGAATAATTGCTAACGAGTAAAATGACTTTTTCTTAAGTAACTTTGCTTGAGTAATATTAATTTTGAGTAATGCTGCTCGTACTTGGGCATCATTTCTGGCTCTTCTACACACCTCTTAATAAAGACACGTGGACGCTCCATGTGCACTGATTGATATGTACTTCCTGTGTTTAAGATGACATCATCTGGCCAGAAGGGGAAGATGCTCTTCCAGCTGATGCTCAGGATCTGATCACCCGACTGCTGAGGCAGAACCCTTTGGAGCGTCTGGGAACAGGTTAGTGGTAGCAGGACTGCCTCTTTCTAAGGGTCCAGTCAGTGCAGCCCAGGTTGGATGCAGCAGAATGCGTGTTCTTAGCTGCATAAGACGAGGAGCTAAAGCCTTGTTTCCACTGAGCGGAACGGTGCGGCTAGGTCCGGTCTGGTCTGCTATTGCCTAATTCTGACTTTACATGGGAGCATTTCCACTGCCTACTGAACTCTTCTTGAGCAGGCGGGGTTTACCATGAACGCTTACGTGGTGTCATACTGGAGGGACGAGGAAGTGGGTGTTGCGCAAAAACACAGAAAAGGAGGAGGAAGAAACGACAACAATGGAGTCATGGTTGTCTTACTTGCTTTTTGGTTTTTTTCTTTACACAAATACGACCGCTGTGTTGCGGACAGGATGGAGCCGAACCGGACCGCTCAGTGGAAACGAGGCATAAGAGGTGAAATAAAGTGCTGCTCCTCCACATAATAAAAGCTAGAACCCTGCTGATATGCTAGAAACTTAAACTGGATTTGATAGATTAGATTAACAATAGTTATACAAGGATCTTTGTAAGCCAAATAGATATGTTAGTGTCAAAGGTACAGTGTGTAATGTTTTTACTTGTTAACTTTCAGACTGTATCCTGTTCACAAACCTGTCCTTTTTCATTAATATTGCTCACAAACATCTATTCTAAGTATTCCTATTAACTTAAAATTTAACATTTTTATATACATAAACTGTGGTCGACCCTCCATAGTCATGCGCCATCTTGAAATACAGTAGCTGCTTAGGGACATACAAGATATAATGCTCTGCTTTTTGTGTTCTGTCTTGGAAACACCAATCTTTAGGAAGTTGTTGCAGTTCTCCTTCTCCCTCTAAACCACAGGTGTCAAACTCCAGTCCTCAAGGGCTCAACTTTACAATTCAGTTTATTTATATAGCGCCGATTCACAACAGATGTCATCTCAAGGCACTTAACAAGAAGTCATTTCAGTACATTAATACAAACATTCCAATCAGTTAAAAAGTTTCCTATTTAAGGAATCCCAGCGGATTGCGACAGTCATTGGCGTGAGGTTGGGCCCCGTTGATGCAGACTTTCCAACCACAGCAATCCTTCAGCAATCCCTCATACTGAGCAAGCATGTAGCGACGATGGAGAGGAAAAACTCCCCTTTAACAGGAAGAAACCTCCAACAGAACCAGGCTCAGTAGGAGCGGCCATCTGCCACGACCGTCTGGGGGTTTGAGAAGACAGAGCAGAAACACAGAAGGAACAGAAGATCTGATATAAGAGAACTTTCTATGTTACAGAAAGTAAAAAGTTGATAACAGGACACAGTGGATGTTCAGTTACTGGGGGGATCATCCCAGTCGATGCCCCCCGTCCAACAGGGCATTGAAGCTACAGTAGTGGCCAACTTGAAGTTCCAGCGGCTGGAGTGACCCCCACCAACCAGAACTCCTCCCATTCAATGAAATACAGAACATGACCAGGAG
Source organism: Valencia hispanica (assembly GCA_963556495.2). Lineage (NCBI taxonomy): Eukaryota > Metazoa > Chordata > Actinopteri > Cyprinodontiformes > Valenciidae > Valencia > Valencia hispanica. Next base: position 52,906,433 of record OY747712.1, on the reverse strand, counting down.
ATGGCGCTTCTCTCACAGAATACAGTACACACCACCAGATTTAAAGTGTGGAATTTCACATAATTCATAGAACCAAGAGGGACATACAGTCGTGGCCAAAAGTTTTGAGAATTACATAAATATTGGAAATTGGAAATGTTGCTGCTTAAGTTTTTATAATAGCGATTTGTATATAGTCCAGAATGTTTTGAACAGTGATCAGATTAATTGCATAGTCCTTCTGCCATGAAAATTCCACTGCATTTCATTGCTGTCGTTAAAGGACCTGCTGAGATCATTTCAGTAATCGTCTTGTTAACTCAGGTGAGAATGTTGACGAGCACAAGGCTGGAGATCATTATGTCAGGCTGATTGGTTAGAATGGCAGATTTGACATGTTAAAAGGAGGGTGATGCTTGAAATCATTGTTCTTCCATTGTTAACCATGGTGATCTGCAAAGAAACGCGTGCAGCCATCATTGCGTTGTATAAAAATGGCTTCAGAGGTAAGGATATTTCGGCTACTAAAATTGCCATAAATTGCCATATAAAATATAAATCAACAATTTATATGATTATCAACAACTTAAAGGAAAGAGGTTCAGTTCTTGTTAAGAAGGCTTCAGGGCGTCCAAGAAAGTCCAGCAAGCGCCAGGATCGTCTCCTAAAGAGGATTCAGCTGCGGGATCGGAGTGCCACCAGTGCAGAGCTTGCTCAGGAATGGCAGTAGGCAGGTGTGAGCGCATCTACATGCACAGTGAGGCGAAGAATTTTGGAAGATGGCCTGGTGTCAAGAAGGGCAGCAAAGAAGCCACTTCTCTCCAAAAAAAACATCAGGGACAGATTGATCTTCTGCAGAAAGTCTGGTGAATGGACTGCTGAGGACTGGGGCAAAGTCATATTCTCTGATGAAGCCTCTTTCCGATTGTTTGGGGCATCTGGAAAAAGGCTTGTCCGGAGAAGAAAAGGTGAGCGCTACCATCAGTCCTGTGTCATACCAACAGTAAAGCCTCCTGAGACCATTCATGTGTGGGTTTGCTTCTCATCCAAGGGAGTGGGCTCACTTACAATTTTGCCCAAAAACACAGCCATGAATAAAGAATGGTACCAAAACACGCTCCAACAGCAACTTCTTCCAACAATCCAACAACAGTTTGGTGAAGAACAATGCATTCTCCAGCACGATGGAGCACCGAGCCATAAGGCAGAAGTGATTACTAAGTGGCTCGGGGACCAAAATGTTGAAATTGTGGGTCCATGGCCTGGAAACTCCCCAGAACTTAATCCCATTGAGAACTTGTGGTCAGTCCTCAAGAGGCGGGTGGACAAACAAAAACCCACTAATTCTGACAAACTCCAAGAAGTGATTATGAAAGAATGGGTTGCTATCAGTCAGGATTTGGCCCAGAAGTTGATTGGGAGCATGCACAGTCGAAATGCAGAGGTCCTGAAAAAGAATGGCCAACCACAAATACTGACTCTTTGCATAAATGTCATGTAATTGTCCATAAAAGCCTTTGAAATGTATAAAGTCCTTGTAATTATATTTCAGTACATCACAGAAACAACTGAAACAAAGATCTAAAAGTAGTTTTGCAGCAAACTTTGTGAAAACTAATATTTGTGTAATTCTCAAAACTTTTGGCCACGACTGTACATGTGATTAATACCTACATGTGATTTAAGAAGTGAAATTTATAACCGACCTAGCTACTGGAGATTCGCTGGCCACTGTTTTATCTGGAGTTAAATTATTGTAGCTAATACCTCCTGTCAAGTTTCTAATCACAATTTATTTACTGTGAATCGACATATAAAGAGGAAAAACTAAGCCTTTTGGAAGATGTTTGCAGTTGCAGGTATTGAGAAGGAGGAAATGTCGTCACGGCCCAGTGCCCCTCCCCCGTCGGCCATGTCGTCAGGATACCCGCCAGAAAGGTGTTGGTATCAGAGCAGCTTAACAAATATGTGCCAGTGTTGTCTGATTGCCTCTTTGCTGTTCCGTATTGAAATAAATTCTCGAAACAACTTTATGTGGCTTACCAGTATTTATTGAGAATTATAATATATGAGCAAATAGAAATTACGAAATAAAATTACAAAAAGTTTAAACAGTAAACAGTGCAAAAGAATAATGTGCAGTACAAAAAAAATGTTTTCACCATGTGCTCTAAAGAAAGCAACATGAGCAACATAGGCGTCATTTTAGCCGGGAACATCATGTCTCCACCACTTTTCTAAACCTGATGCGGAATATATTACCAAACGCAGATTTAACATCCGCTTGTGCTCCCAGCACAATTTCCACATCAGTGTCTGAATGGACAATTATTTAAATTACTCCATTGCACTTTATTTTACAGTATACATTGCGCTTTCTGCCCAGATGTTGCAGCATTCTTTGCTGATTTTTTTTTTTTTTTTACTGCAGGTTAAAAAATATTAATTTAATACTTTTGTTTGTTTACGACTCCCAAAGAGAATGGTGTTGATATATTGTGTTTATGGAGAGACCATGCCAGAATATTCCTCCAACTTTGCGCTGGCAGCAGAATGTTCCCGCTATCTAGGCATCCTGCGCTGCCAGGGAGATTTTTCTGTGATGGGATTTGCGATTCAGGAACAGAGCGCGCAGATAAAGCCAGGGACTGTGGACAATATTTTGTTCCTCCACAGCGATCTCTGCATCAAATAAATATCAGCTGATTTAATGTAAATTATAGTAGAATCAATTATTTGTCTTTTATTGCTTTAGAATATTCCACCGGCGGGTACCTGCCCCATTGTAAGAGTCTGAACTGTTAGTTAAAGTTTCCCCACACAGAACAGCAAGGGTTGTAAAGGAAACACGTTTTATTATTGTGCATAAATGATTTATGGCTTTTGAATTCTTGCATGGTATAATAGCTGATGCCAAAAACCAAGTAATCAAGGATCTCCATGTAGGTGCACGGAGGTAAAGAGTCTAGATCTCTGTCCCATTCTGCTGCAGGGAGCTCGTATGGGTCTACGTTTCTGCTTGGCGCCGTTAGTGAGTTTCTCCACGTAAGGACCATTTTCTTTAGCCTGCTTCTCCATTTCTTCTTAATGTTATCCGTAATTTCTCCATTTAAATGCGTAATTCCAGGCGTCTTTCCTGCTCCGTTTCTGTGTTGCCCTGACAGTGTTGCCCATGGCAGCCGATAGTGTAGCCCGACAACCTGGCCGATGGGCTCAGACCCCGCCCAAATTGTTACGTGTCTTCTCATTCTCGTCACATGTCTCCTCATTATCAATTCAGTGCATGCTTTCGACCAGGGAATTAGTATTATTATTGCTCAACCTTTTGTTTTGCACTAATGGGCCATTGGTCACCCATTGTCACACAAATCTCATAGGCTACAGAGCTGGCCGTTCAACTTTGAACATCATTTGTGTTTGTTGTCAGAGCTTAAATCATGTGTATGGGGGATCGGGAAACTGCTGCTCTGTCCCGGGTAGAACGTAAGTGTGACCGCGCCCTAAGATGGGGTAATGCCATATCTGAGCTTTGGCCCAGGCCAGAGCTTTTTTTTTTCTTTTTTTTTTTTATCCCACGGTTTTTTCCCATCATTTTTCACCCACTGCTCCTACCTAGTTCCAGTCCTTGGGTTCCACTCTCCCTCTGCCAGCCCCGGGAGGGTCCCGGACTGAAACCCAAGCCTCCTTCATGCTTGGGCAGTGGGCAGGCCCTTCTTCTCACCCGACGGGGTGGGGTTTCCCTGGCTGGACTTAGCGCGTGGAAGGATCAAGTTATTCCAGGCAGATCCTCCCCATCCCTTCAGGCGCCCCGGCCGGCCAGGAGGAGGCAGTATACAGCCCCAGGACTAGTGCATGTTTTTGTGGGAGTAGCTCACATTAGCTTCTCAAGGGAACATGGGGAGAACATGCAAACTCCACACAGAAAGGCCCTTTCGCCAACCCCACCCAGAGTGTGGGTGCCGATGATGAGAACCGTGTAAAATGGCTTGGCAGAAACCATTTCATAAATATTTATCCGGTGCAATGACACAAAGGCAATTAAGTCATGCAATGCGCAAAAAATTTACTACAAACAGTGCAATAAATAAAGCAATGCCATATTCTATTTACAATGCTGTTCTATATACAGTGCAATGGTTGGAGTAACATCTGTCAGTTCTTTGTGCATGAGGGGGCAAAGCCACGGACAGTCAGCAGGCGGGTGTCCACAAGTCCCCCCCACACACATCAGGTCTTGCAACCAGCCACAGCTAAACAACTCGTAACTATCCAGTAAATTGTAGCCAGCTTTTAAACTGTGTCTGAGTGTAGTTTGATAGTTAGTCTGATAGTTTGTGATGTCGATCGGAGTGAACGTTGGAAGTGTTGAGGTCTTTGCTCCATCCTCAGGCAGCTCGTACGGATCGACATTCTCCACCTCCTTTACCTTTTCAATTCAATTCAAATTCAATTCAAAAATACTTTATTGATCCCAGAGGGAAATTAAGTGTTGGTATAGCTCATATAATCAATTCTTTAAGGAGTTGTTGTAGATAATGATGGCTGTGGGCAGGAAGGATTTCCTGTAGCGGTCTGTATTGCAGCGAAACTGAAGAAGCCTCCGACTGAAGATGCTCTGTTGTTGTGTGACTGTCTCATGAAGAGGATGCTCAGGGTTGTCCATAATTTTTTTGATTTTATGAAGAATCCTTCTTTGCATTATCATCTCCAGATTTTCCACAGTTGTCCCAAGAACAGAACCAGCCTTCTTTATCAGGTTGTTGAGCCTTTTTAAATCCCTGGCTCTGATGCTGCTACCCCAACAGATGACGGCTGAAGAGATTACACTCTCCACAACAGACTTGTAGAAGATCTGCAGCATCTTGCTGCAAACCTTGAAGGACCTAAGCTTCCTCAAGAAGTACAGTCTGCTCTGTCCCTTCTTGTAGACGGCTTCACTGTTGCGCCTCCAGTCCAGTCTGTTGTCAAGGTGAACTCCGAGGTATTTATACTCCTCAACCACCTCCACTTCTTCTCCCATGATGGAAACAGTGTTTGACTTATCCCTGTTTCTTCTGAAATCTACAATCATCTCCTTTGTTTTGTTCACATTCAAGGTGAGACGATTGTTTCCACACCATGTCACAAAGCGGTCCACCAACTCTCTGTATTCAGCTTCTTGTCCATCTCTGATACACCCGACAATTGCAGAGTCATCTGAGTATTTCTGCAGATGACAGGTCTCTGATTTGTACTGGAAGTCTGAGGTGTACAGAGTAAAAAGGAATGGTGAGAGTACGGTCCCCTGTGGTGCTCCTGTGCTGCTGACCACCTGGTTTGACACACAATTCTTCAGTCTCACAAATTGTGGTCTGTTGGTCAGGTAGTCAATGATCCAGGCGATTGTTGAGGGCTCCACCTGTGTCTTCAGGAGTTTCTGACAAAGCAAATCAGGCTGAATTGTGTTAAATGCACTAGAGAAATCAAAGAACATGATCCTCACAGTGCTGCCTGCTTTGTCCAGATGACAGTGGGTTGGTTGAAGTAGGTGGATGATGGCATCTTCAACTCCAACTCCACAGCGATAAGCAAACTGCAGTGGGTCCTGATACGTTCTTGTTTGCTTACTCAGGGGTGCCAACAGGAGTCTCTCCAGGACCTTCATGATGTGGGATGTCAGGGCAACGGGTCTATAGTCATTGATGACTGATGGGTGAGTTCTTTTGGGTACTGGAACAAGGCAGGATGTCTTCCACAACACTGGGACCTTCTCCTGAGTTAAGCTAAGGTTGAAGAGGTGCTGCAGAATCCCACAGAGCTGCTCTGCACAGGCCTTCAGGACTCTGGGGCTGACACCATCTGGACCTGCAGCCTTGTTCCGGTTCAGTTTCTCCAGCTGCCTCTTCACCTGACTTTTGGAGACAGACAAGTGGGAGGGGGAGGCAAAGGGGGTAGCAGCATTTCCTGACTTGGTTGAAGTCAAACTTGTGGAATTAGAAGAGTCCATGGCTGAGGTGAAGGATAAAACATCCGAGGTGTAACAGGAAAGCTGTTGATCAGAGGATAGTGGGATGTCTGTTTGGCTGGGAACAGGAGAGGGGGATGCTGAGGTAGTTCCAGAACTGAACCTGTTGAAGAATATGTTCAGTTCATTGGCTCTGTCCAGACTTCCATCTATCCAATCTTTCCTGTCCTTAAAACCTGTGATCTTTCTCATTCCTGACCAGACATCTCTGATATTGTTCCTCTGTAGTTTGTTCTCCAGCTTCTTCCTGTATGCCTCCTTGCTGTCTCTGATCTTGACCTTAAGTTGCTTCTGTATACTCCTCAGTAATTCCCTGTCTTCCTCCCTGAAGGCTCCTTTTTTCTTGTTTAGCAGCTCCTTCAGGTCACTGGTAATCCAGGGTTTGTTATTAGGGAAGCATCTCACTGTTCTGGTGGGGATGATGTTGTCCACACAGAAGTTTATATAGTCAGTCACACACTCAGTCATGTCATTGATGTCCTCTCCATGTGCTTGGCAAAGAGTCATCTAGTCTGTGGTTGCAAAACAATCCTGCAGGGCTTCTTCAGCTTCCTGTGACCATTTTCTCACAGTTCGTTTTGTCACAGGTTGCCTCTGAACAAGTGGTTTATATTCTGAACAGAGAAAAACAAGATTGTGATCTGATTGTCCCAGAGGAGGTCTTGGTTTGGACGTGTATGAATCCTTTACATTTGCATAAAACAAATCCAAGGTCCTATTTTCTCTTGTAGAGCAGCTGACAAATTGTTGAAATGTTGGAACTGTAGTAGAGAGCGAGGCATGATTAAAATCACCAGCTATTGCCACAAATGCATTGGGGTGCTGTGTCTGTAGCTTAGCAACAATGGAACTGATGACATCACATGCATTGTCGGCAACGGCTGAAGGTGGAATGTAAACTACTGCCAAAATTACACTGGTGAACTCTCTTAGCAAATAATATGGACGAAAACTCACTGCCAAGAGTTCGAGATCTGGGCTGCAGAGACGACACTTCACAGTAACATGTCCTGGATGACACCATCTGTTATTTACAAGCACTGCTACTCCACCACCTTTCCTTTTTCTGCTCGTCTTCAGATCTCTGTCTGCTCTTACAGTCACGAAGCCTGGCAGACAGACGTTGGAGTCGGGGATATGATCCAGCAGCCACGTCTCCGTAAAACACATAACACTGCATTCACGGTACTCTGGCTGAGTCCTTGTAAGGGCTTGGAGTTCATCCATCTTGTTAGCCAGTGATCTTACGTTACCCATTATGATCGATGGAAGAGATGGCTTGAACTTCCTCTTTCTCTGTCTCCTTTTCGCTCCTGCTCTGCATCCACGTCTCCTCCTTATCAACTCATCGGGGATTTGTGGTTTCAGTTGAGGTATTATTTCAGCTTTTGCGATGTTAATCAGCTGCTCCCGGCTGTAAACCACATTGTTGCCATGGTTACGCATCATAACAAATTGTCAAAAAGGGAAAAATTTACAGCAAAAATCCTTCCAGCTTCACAGCACCAAAAACTAGAAAGTGTACAGGTCAAAAAAATGCAATCTTCTTTAAGAAAGAAGAGGAACCAATGTACAAAAAAACAAAACTTAATATGTAGCCAACAGAGCCACTCCAACATGCAGCCACCCAGAGCAGTGCAATTCTAGAATTGCACATATATCCCACATATATATTTTACACATATATATTTTGCACATATATATATTATATATATATAAATATATATATAAATATACACATATATATAAATATACACATATATATATATTTTGCACATATATCCCTCGCAGAAGCAACAAGACTATCTCGGTAAACATCCCTTTCTTTTATCTTACTCCTCCATTCTTCAAATCAACATCACAACCAAGAGCAACCCAACAACAACCTTTCGAGTTCGCCTTCGTCTTTGACTTGGCTGGCATTTGAATTACCTTAGATACAGTGAGCCCCTACTGATGCTTAGGTCGCTATGGAAAAGTCACGTGACTGACATTGTCGTGACGTATCTCCACGACCACAAAAAAACAAAATGTCTAATCTATTTTTTTTTGTAATGGAATAAACAGTAGATATTTTTTTGTTTATTTAGGTGAAAGTGTATGTAGCCTAACCTACAAGAAAAATTTTTAAAAGAACAAATAAACAAAAAACTTGTGTGTTCAATTTTGTTCCACTTAAGAAAAGCCATTGCGCTGTTCTTCTGGGTCCACTTTTCAGGGGCTCCTCAACCTCTCGTTGATTCTGCTGCCACTGGTCCGCAGACAGATCTGGGAAGTGCTGGGTCGTATGACTGTAGATGCTCCTTTTTTATGTTCTGTGGCAGTGACATTTTCCCGTTTGAAATGAATGCCCGGGCTGTACAGCAGAAAATCAGAGCAGATTTAGGTGTGCAGCTGAGTTTGACAATTATACGCCGTGCTCGCAGACAGATGGGCTGGAAACGTGGCAAAAACTCGTTTCTGCCCAATGCTGAAGGAGCAGAACAAAGATGCAAGGCTGCAGCAAGCTTCACAGTGGAAGGCGTGTGGGGAGACCTGGCATAATGTACTCCTCACGGATGAAACTACTGTCGCATTAGAGCATTGTGCAAGGCAAAGTTTCCACAGAAAGGATCACTTTGTTGCCAAACCGGAGCCTAAGCACCCGTTGAAGCTGCACGTGTGGGGAATGATCTCCCGTTACGGAGCAGGTCCCATGGTCATCTTCGATGGAATAATGGACAAAAAGTACTTCGAGGACTGCATCATTAAAGAATTGCATATTATTGATTTGTTTCATTCAAAGACCCACAATACAAGGACTTAGTGGTGTGTATCCTATCTTTCCTCATGCCAGCTTTGCGCTCCCCCTTCGTGTTATTCACTTCCACCCAGAACTTAAATAATAATAATAATAATATTAAAATAATACATTGCATTTATAAGTCTTCAGACCTCCAACACATAAATAGACAAGGAATAAATAGAAATGAAGAAAAAAAAAAAAGAGGGAACCCACAGCGCAGATTTGAATTAATTAAATCCTGGTAGGTTGATTTATTTCTACCCCATCCAAATAAATGTTTCTATTTCTTTTGTTTTGAGTTTCTTCACCCTGGTTGTTATTGTCAGGCAGCTGAAAAGGCTAAACATTAAAGTTTTGTATATTAAATGCCGCAACATCTTCCATCCCTGCAGTCATCACTGTGACGAACTCGTCCAGCTTGGCTACACCGCTCACTGTATAGCCGCCCATGAGATATGAAGCTCTCGTCTGACCACCAAGTCAGTAATAAGATGGACTCAGCCAAGTCAAACACGCCTGCAGTCACAAAGATCATTCACTGTTTTCAGTGTATATTCACGGAGAAGTTGACATGTTGTTTATGTATTCGTTGGGCTTTATTTGTGCACCGTATGTGTCAAGTCCTATCCCACTTGAGAGGGACAAACATCCACCCACAGTTTGAAACTGGATTCCACTCAGTCACCACAACAATGCTTTACTACTTTCTTTTAGGTTTATTTTTCAGTATGTCAGGTGAAAAACCTTCAAACAAGCAAACGATTTTAAATTAGTTTTAAGTATTTTATTTAATTAATTTATCACTTACTTATTTTAGATGGCACTACTCTTATACACCATCAAATATTTGTTAGTAAAAATACAAAATTCAATCACAATTTACTTAAATATCTACCTAAATATCATTAATCTACCATCTTTGAATTACTACTTAAACCAGAAATTAATACATACATATTGGAAGCATATAGAATGCAGTATTGAACAAACCACCACAATCAATCCTTTTGATAATATCAATTCAATTACTAAATATGTAACCATCTCACAAATTTGCTAATATCCACAAACAATGTAAGGTTAAACCAAGCAAACAGATCAATCAGCGCCTCAATTGTTTGGGCCACGCCTAGTCAAACAATCAGGTCAACATTTCTCCATGTCCAATAGCTGCAAAGTCCACACACCACCAGCAATATAAAATAATCCTATCTTACCGGCTGCCTTTCTGGTGTTTGTAGATGTTTTCTCTAGTTCTGCACAGACTCAATCATTGTGATTAACTCTAACCACCATGTTCTCTATCCAAGCTGCCACTCAGAGAGTGGTGCATCACCTTTGTCACTGTGCAACCAGTTGGCTGTAGATGGTTCCTACCCTATGAGATCCAAGTTTGACTTGACAGTATGCTTCAGTGTTAATACTAAAACCACCACAAGGCAAACATTTATTAGAATTAAAAAACTACCATTAGGACTTCCGAAATTGACAGAGATTTTCTGGACTCAGACATTACTATTGAGGAAATTAAAGGGGTAATTAATGCTTTAACATCAAATAAAGCTCCTGGTCCAGACGGCTTCACTGGGGAATTTTTCAAGAGCTTTGCAACCGAGTTGGCTTCTCCTTTTACTAGAAGTGTATAAGGAGGCGCTTGGGGCGGGGGTACTGACACCGACTCTGAGACAGGCCCTTATTAGTCTCGTTCCTAAGAAAGGTAAGGATCTGGATGAATGCAAGAATTACCGTCCTATTTCTTTAATGCAGATGGATGTTAAAATAATCTCAAAAATTCTAGCTAACTGATTAGACAGTGTGATTACATCATTGATCCATGTTGACCAAGTGGGGTTCATTCATGGTCGTAGCTCCTCAGATAATATTAGACGGCTTGTTAATGTTATGTGGTCGCTCGCCGACGCCCAGTCCCCAGTTGCTGCAATCTCTCTTGACGCCGAAAAGGCGTTCGACATGGTTGAATGGGGTTTTTTATTCCATATTTTGGAAGAGTTTGGATTTGGCATTACTTTTATAAATTGGATTCAGGTACTATATAAGTATCCAGAAGCGGCTGTACAGACTAATGGACTTGTCTCTGATTATCTTGTTAGGGAGAGGAACAAGGCAGGGATCGCCCCCCTCCCCCTTTTCTGTTTAGCCATTGAGCCTCTCGCAGCAGCCATACGTGAGGCGGCTGATTTCCCAGGGGTCACTATAGGTGGGATGGTACACAAGCTGATGCTTTATGTTGACAATATTTTATTACTGGTGTCTGAACCCAGCAGATCTATACCATGTCTTCTTGGAATCATACATTCATTTTCAAAATTCTCTGGCTACAGGGTAAACTGGTCCAAGTCTGAGGCACTCCCCTTAACATCTTATTGCCCTTCTACTGTCTTCCGTCCAGGTGCATTTCAGTGGCCTAAGCAGGGTATCATGTATCTAGGTATCCGATTTCCTAGACAGCTGAAAGATTTGGTCAAAGTTAATTTCGACCCATTATTACAAAAAAATTCTTATGTTGAGAGATGGGCAACTCTTAATTTGTCTATGGTAGGCAAAGTTAATGTTTTGAAAATGAATTGTGTCTCCAAACTTATCTTATTCAGTCCCTCCCCTAGGAAATTCCCCATTGTTATTTTAATAGGTTTGATAGGATATCCAGGATATTTATTTGGAATAGAAAACGCCCCCGTTTGAACCACAACAAGTTACAAAGACAAACTGATAGAGGAGGATTAGGGCTCCCAAAGATGTTGTTTTATTATTAAGCTTTTAATTTGAGGCACTTGGCCCATTGGTCTCTCCCTCCGGAGAGGCCCCCCCCCCCCCCCCCGTGGTACGGTATGGAACAAGCTGTAGTGTCCCCTGTCACCCATGCAAATCTTGTCTACTAAATTAAGTAAAAAAGCAAGCACGCATCCAATAATCTCTCATCTTAATTGTATTTGGACTAGGGTTTCTCGAATATTTAAATCTGATCCCTTTCTTAATGTCTCTTCTAGTGGTTAAATCCTAAATTACGTACTGGTAAATTCCCTATTTATTGGAAAATTTTACAAGAGAAGGAAGTGGTCAAACTCTGGGATCTGTATTGCGACGGTTCCTTAAAATCTTTTGGGGAGTTGGTGCAACAATTTAGTATTCCTGCATCTCACTTTTTTAGGTACCTACAGCTCCGACATATGTTGGTGGGGGGTTTTGGACCTAGTGCATCGGTTCCCCAAAAAGCGGAATTCCTTGATGAAATTCTGAAGATATACAGAAAAGGACATGAGGCAGCTGTCTATCATTCTCTGTTGATTCGTTCTCATGGTAATGGGCCTATGTCAGCGCTGCAGAAGACATGGGAAAGGGATCTGAACCTGACATTCAGTGATGAAGATTAGAGTAGAATCTATGACATCAAAGTAGTATCAAGGGATGCCAGAGTACGCCTTATCCAATTCAAAATTATACATCGGTTTTATTGGACCCCTTCCAGATTATTTAGATTAGGTTTATTACCCACACCAAATTGTTGGTGATGCAAATCTGAGTAACGTACTTTAATTCATGTTTTATGGTCCTGTGACAAAGTCCAACAATTCTGGGCCATTGTTTATGATAATCTGTGTGAACAGAGACACAATTCCCATTCAACTTTACCTTATTTGTTTTGGTTGATCATTCAGCCCTGACAGGACAGGATAAACATATCAAAACTTTTGTCCAAACTAGTATTATGATTGGCAGGCAAATAATTGTCGGGTGGAAGACAGGGGGTGCCCTCTCTGCGAGAGTCGGCTATGGAAATGGCACGGGTTGCAGCATTTGTGAAAATGACATATAAACAATTAGGTAGACTGGATCTATATGAAGCGACGTGGAGCAGATATTTAAATTTCTTGAAGGGCTCTTGAAATGGGGTTATATAGTGGGGAGACGCAAATTATTTAGCTATTTAGCCTTTTTTTTATTTTTTTTTTATTTATTAATTTTTTTAGTTATGGTGGATTCTTACATGCCTGCGATGCTGCCTTATATTTCTGTATGAATTTTGTTTAGTCTGCTGTAGTAGCTGTATATGAAAGAGCACAGCAATGGGTGCTGGCAACCAGAGAGGGATTAACATAGATGGTGATGATTTTATGTGTTGTTGGGGGGGGTGTTAAAGTATTTCTGTTGAAATAATGAAAATGGAAATAAAAATGTTAATCATAGAATGCAAAATCTGTAGACAAGTAAACTGCGAGTGATAAACATTTTTATTTGTGCTGTGTTTATGTATCTTTGAAGCTACTTGCTGTACTATAGATCGCCTATTTTGGAGGCAATTTGTCTGAGCGAAAAAAGAAACGAGGAGGAAAAGTGATTGACGATAAGCGTGGCTGCGTTCACCTAGTCATCGCCTGGGATTAAATTTCCCCACGGACCAATCACGGTCCTGCAGAGGTCCTCCCAAGGAATCTGGGGAACTTCGAGTTGGCTACTACTGTAAGGAGGATACCAGACCAGGTGGAGCTTCTGTGGAGAGAAAACAAAGTCAACAGTCCAAATAACAGCAAATAATACAACTGGAGAGTAGTATGAGAGAAAAGTAGCAGAATGTGGAAAAGTGGTTCTTTTTCTAACTTCTCTCTGTGTTTCACTATGGGAATCGCCTTGGCGTGACCTACTACGGAAGCTCCAATGAAATCACGTCTGTCTGTGACAGGCAGGTTGAGTCTTGGCCATGGCTCTGCCCACCATCCAATATTGCGGCCAACCTACCCCTCTCAACCCATTCTTGCTTTCTTCCCGTGAGAAACTAAAGGCTGCTGAGTAATCCCTTTACGGTGAAGTGTTCTTCTCAACTTAAAACAGTGTCCACGTAAAGGCGAACTGTTAGTAGCTCTCAGCTACAAGTTGTGAAGCTAAGCTAACGCGTCAAGGTGAGCTTAATTTTCTTTCATGTGGCATTAACTTGCTAGTGTAGTTGTTGGCGCTCAGCTAACGTGTTGTGACGAACTGAACCTCAGAGGCCGAACTCCGTATTTAACTCAGTTTTCAGTGCCGTTCGACAGCTAACATAATGTTGGCTACTGCTACTCCCGCTAGCGGACCGCAACCTAACTCTAAAGAGGCTGCATCCCGCCGTTGCCCCGCGTCATGGGCCTATCTCGGGCGGGGACCCTCACCCTATGTGCATTGCATGCATGGACACTAAACACGCCCAGGCATCACTGGCTAACCCACAAGGGTGCCAGCACTGCCCATTGATGCCCGAAAAAATATTAGAGAGGCGACTCCGGGTAGCTGTGGCTAACAACCAGGACCCATGTCTCAGCTGGTGCAGCTGCGGCTGCAGAAAGCACCCATCTGCCGCGAGCTACTGCGAGCTGGGCGGACATAATGGAGGAGGACTCCCCGTCCATGCCACCGCTGTTTGAGGGGCTTACGGACAGTGGGGAGCTTGTGGGCATCGACGAAGCAGAGGACGACGCCAACTCTGACCTCCTTGACATGGATGTCATGGAGGAGGAGGATGACGACTCTGCCTTTCCAGCACCAGTCTCGTGGCCTCCTAGCGGAGCCGGAACGACATCCCCAGTGGACAGCGACCTGTACAAAGTCTGCAGGCGTGCTGCAGCGAAGCTGAGTATACCCTGGCCGATGGCACAGGATGCAGAGGGGACGGAACGGGATCTCTATGATTGCAAGAGGCTTTCAGCAGCTCTGCCGGCAGCAAAACAGCATTTGCCCGCTGTTCCTGTACGCTGTTCTGGTCAAGCCCATTCAGGATCAAGCTTCCTGCCAAGGGCTGTTCTAAGCTGGAGATCCATGGCATGGGTGAGCTGGGGTTGGCCAAACCCCCAGCATTGGAGCCTTGACTGGCCTTCCACCTTCACCCTAACCGCAGGTCTGTTTCAGTTTCGTCCACCATCTCTCTCCCTTCTAAAATTGATCGCGTCACTGCATCTATTTACCAGTCGGTGTGTTCTCTCAATTCAGTCACACTGCTGGCAGCTTATCAGGCCGAAATTCTGGAGGAGATGGGGGGCGGGCAGCTGGACTCAGGGTCACCTAACCCTCCTGTGGGATGAAATCTGTGTGGTGAACGATCTCATCCTTCGTTCCGCCAGGGGAGCGGTACAGGGATGCGGTCGGGTGATGGGTTTGGCAGTCTCAGGAGAGAGGGGCTGAACCTGTCAGGCCTGGGGGACTCACAGAAGGCTGACATCGTGGATGCACCCTATTACCCCACCAAAGGCCTCTTTGGCCCAGCTTTGGAGAAGATGAGGGAGACCAGCACCCTCAGGAAACAGGAGGGTGAGGCTTTTAATTTGTGTCTGCCACGTAAGCCAAACTCTTATCCTTCCCAGGCTCTCAAACCAGGCTTCGCAGCCACGGCTGCAGCAGCCATAGGATGTCAAGGCGGGGCTAAGGGCCAAAGGCAGTCTTCCAGCCAACCGGGTCAACAGAAACCTAATAAACCCGAGACCGTGGAGAAAGCATTCTTATGCAGCGGCGGCCGCCAAGGGCCGCCCATCCCACCCTGGCGAGCAGAAGAAGAAGCGGGCCACCTAACCCACTCCTCTTTTCTGCTTCCTCCTTCACCAAAAAGGAGAAGGCTGCTGGAGAGAAGCCCCCCCACCTCGCCGCTCATTGTTCAGAACTACTGATGGTTCAAAGTTCACCAGAGGTCCAGTTTTGTTCTCCCTCTCATGTTCAGAGAGAACCAAAAGCAGGGCGAGACACAGTTTGTCTCAGGGCTGTAAGTTTTCAAGCACAAAACAGCATCTTGTTAGTGTCACCAAGCAATCAGGAGAACCCCAGCACACACCTGGTTCAGGGGGAAATGTGAAAATAAAGAAAGCTTTTCTGCAGCCAGGCTCATTGCAGAGGGCAGAACCCCTCCGCCCAAAAAACACAAAAAATAAACCAGTAAACTGAGCCCTGCCTGGCTCCGTTTTGTCCACAAGAGGGCGCTGGTGCCCTTCTTGAGGCGAGTGTTGGCACCTGCGGGGTCAGAGTGACGTCATGCGGGGGGTTCCCTCCCTGCACACTCGGAGGAATGGCGCGCATGCGCAGTCCCTCCATGGGTTCAGACCACAATTTCCCGGGGCTACAGGCTCCAATTCGCCGCGAAACCACCCCGGTTCCGGAATACGAGGTATGTCGAGGTTTGTACTCACTCTATTTCCTCATTCCAAAGAAAGACGGAACGTCACTCCGTCCCCTTCTGGATCTGCGCGTGTTGAACAGGCACTTACGCAAGTACACTTTCCACGCTTTTCTCAGTGGGCGTGTCCCTGGGCGCTGTAACCTTCAGGGTTACCATGACGACAGACGCCTCCCTGACAGGCTGGGGCGCCTTACAGCTTCACAGGCTGGCCAGGGAAATAATTTTGTGGGGCAGCACTCGTCTCCTTTCAATCTGGGCGACCCACATCCCAGGTCTTCTGAACAGGGGGGCGGATCTCCTGTCCAGGGGGAACCCACTGTATGGAGAGTGGAGACTCCACCCTCAAGTGGTGGAGCAGATCTGCCAGAGGTACGGCCGAGCCACCGTAGAGCTCTTCGCCTCATGCGAAAACGCTCATTGTCCACTGTTCTACTCCCTGTCAGAAGCAGACGCTCCCCTAGGCATGGACGCCCTGGCACATCAATGGCCGGACGTGCTGCTTTATGCGTTCCCACCTCTCAGCCTGATATCCTCCACTCTAACCAGAGTGAAAGAACAGGGACTGTAGTGGAAATTTTAGCAGTGAGCACCCGTGAGAGGTGGAATTTGAATGCGTCAGGTCCCCCTCCAGAGGTCATCGACACCATACAGAATGCAAGGGCTTCTTCTATTTGCTCTCTTTACTGTGGTAAATGGCGGGTTTTTGAGGAATTCAATTCAAATTCAAAAATACTTTATTGATCCCAGAGGGAAATTAAGTGTTGGTATAGCTCGTATAATTATTTCTTTAAGGAGTTGTAGATGATGATAGCTGTGGGCAGGAAGGATTTCCTGTAGCGGTATGTATTGCAGCGAAACTGAAGAAGCCTCTGACTGAAGACGCTCTGTTGTTGTATGACAGTCTCATGAAGAGGATGCACAGGGTTGTCCATAATTTTTTGGGTTTTATGAAGAATCCTTCTTTGCATTATCATCTCCAGATGTTCCACAGTCGTCTCCAGAACAGAACCAGCCTTCTTTATCAGGTTGTTGAGCCTTTTTAAGTCCCTGGCTCTGATGCTGCTACCCCAACAGATGACGGCTGAAGAGATTACACTCTCCACAACAGACTTGTAGAAGATCTGCAACATCATGCTGCAAACCTTGAAGGACCTAAGCTTCCTCAAGAAGTACAGTCTGATCTGTCCCTTCTTGTAGAGGGCTTTACTGTTCAGTCTCCAGTCCAGTCTGTTGTCAAGGTGAACTCCGAGGTAATTATACCCCTCCACCACCTCTACTTGGAATGGTGTAGCGAAAGACAGGCCATTCCTTTTCAGTGTTCGGTGGCGGAGTGCTCTGATTTCCGCAGAGCCTCTTGGAAAAGGGCAAAGTCTTTTCTACAATTAAGGTTTAGCTGTTATCTCAGCTTGCCATGTAGGATTCGGTGACAAATCTGTGGGGCAGCACCCCTTGTTGTGCCGTTTCATGAAGGGGGCACGGCGTAAACTGAGAGTAAGAGAGTAAGTGAGTTACATGCACTGTCTGTCAGTCCTGCCTGCTTACAGTGGGCTCCTGGGCTCTCAAAGGTGTGCTTGACGCCCAATCCCGCTTTTGTGCCCAAGGTGATGGAATCATCCTACAAGTGTTCTATGGTAGAACTACTGGCATTCCATTCACCTCCATTCTCTTCCTTGGAAGAGCAGATGCTTAATTGCTTATGTCCAGTGAGGACTTTGAGGGTCTATGTGGACAGGACAGCTGGTTTTAGAAGAGCTGACCATCTGTTTGTGTCTTGGGCCACGACCCATAGGAGCAAACCTGTCTCCCATCAAAGGTTAGCGTACTGGATTGTGGAGGCTATAACTCTGGCATATAAATGTGCAGGCTCGGAGCCCCCTAAAGGGGTGAGGGCCCATTCTACCAGGGGCATGGTCACTACTTGGGCTTTCTTCCGAGGGGTTTCAGTTAAGGACATCTGTGCAGCAGCCAGCTGGGCAACTCCACAGACATTTCCCCACTTGCACAGACGGTGCTTGAAGTGGGGATGTCAGGATCCACCTGAGGCCCAGATTAGATGGGCTGCCATGTATGGCTTCGGGGCCAGCATGCAATTTGGAAGTGGGCCATATCTCCCATAGTGAAACACCGAGCGAAGTTAGAAAAAGAACGTTGGGTTACTTAACTTAATCCCTGGTTCTTTGATAACAGAGTGAGGTGTTTGACCAACACATCCCTTCTCGCATGGGCACGGAAAGAAACCTGCCTAGAATGAGTTGAGAGGGGTAGGTTGGTCGCAATATTGGATGGTGGGCGGAGCCATGGGCAAGGCTCAACCTGTCTGTCACAGACAGACGTGATGTCATTGGAGCTTCCGTAGTAGGTCACGCCGAGGCGATTCCCATAGTGAAACAACTCACTCTGTTATTAAAGAACCAGGGATTACGTTAAGTAACCCAACGTCAGTCTGTCCTTCATCAATCTAAGCCTATAGCAGCATAATTACAGAGATAGCTCAGGATGACCTAAGCCACTCTAACTATAAGCTTTATCAAAAAGGAAAGTTTTAAGCCTGGCCTTAAAAGTAAACAGTGTCTTCCTCACGGACTAAAGCTGGGAGCTGGTTCCACAGGAGAGGAGCCTGATAACTCAAAGATCTGCCTCCCATTCTACTTTTAGAAATCCTAGGAACTACAAGTAAACCTGCGGTCTGAGAGGTAAGTGCTCTTTTAGGGACATATGGACCAATCAGATCTCTGAAGGATGATGGAGCTGATTATTATGGGCTTTATAAAGAAGAAGGAGGATCTTAGATTCTATTCTGGATTTCAAAAGTGCTATTTATAGGCAAGGCAATGCAATTTTATTTGTATAGAACACTTTCAACAACAAAGTAGATAGAGGAGCTTTACATGATTAAGGGGTCAAATAAAAATAGCAATAAAACACAGACAAAGCTTATGACACCAATAGATCAAGAAGCAAACACAAAACATGATAAATGAAAGCATTTCTCAAAGGCAGCTCTAAACAGATACGTTTTTAGCTGGGATTTAAAAGAACTGTGTTTCAGCAGCTTTGCAGTTGTCTGGAAGTTTGTTTGGGGGGGAGGTGGTCGGTAACAGTAGATCTTCAATATATTTTGGTGCTAAGCCATTCAATGATTTATAAACTAGTTAAAGTATTTAGAAGTCTATTCTCTGAGCTACAGGGATCCAGTGTAAAGACTTTAGAACTGGGGTGATGTGCTCTACTTTCCTGGTTCTAGTGAGGAACAAGAGCAGCAGCGTTCTGGATCAGCTGCAGCTGTCTTATTGACTTTTTAGGCAGACCTGTGAAGACGCTGTTACAATAATCAATCCGACTAAAGATAAACGCATGGATGAGTTTTTTGAGGGTCCTGTTGCGACATTAGCCCTTTAATTCTAGAGATGTTCTTCAGGTGATAGAAGGCTGACCTTGTTATTGCCTTTATGTAACCCTGGAGGTTCAGCTCTGAGTCCATTACTACACCTAGATTTCAGGCCTTATCAGTAGTTTCTAGCTGTATTAACTGAAGCTGTGTGCTGACTCTTGATCGTTCCTCTTTAGGTCCACAAGTAATTACTTTTGTTTCTGTTTTGACCGACCGGGGCCACTGCACCGCGGATGTGTATGCGAGGAGTTATGACACTTACCTCAACTTGATGTCAACGTTTTATTATGAACACACCAATTCAACATCTTTCTTCGACAGAATTGCAGACTGCACAGATGTTACCTTCCCAAAGGAAAAAGTACTATAGCTTACTAGGGTATATAGTAGACTCAATAATATTTACTATATAAGATAATGGATTTCTATACATTTAACAGATGACCACTTTAGTTGTAAGATTCAGATAATAATTTATTAAAAGCTAGACATTTTAAATGAGAATTAGAAAGAAAAGTATTTATTTGTGCCCCCCTTTCCCTGTCAATGCCCTAACTGGCCCCCTCGCAAAACTTTGCTAGAGCCGCCGCTGCACAGTTGTACAAAATGATCCTGGTGTGATTTGTCTCTCAGAAACAGTTCATAACTTCCCTTCAACTCATTAATATCACCTAAAATGTAAACCTGTTTCTCAATCACCCATTCAGCTCTGATGATTCAGTAAGAACATCTCCTGGTTTCATCTTCAAGTTTCCCTGTCACCACATATCCAAACCTAAATCATGACCACTTGACCAGCAGCTTTTACAGCTGTGGCTCCAGCAAACATCAGCTGATACTAGAAAGTCATATTAAATCAGTTCTAACAGGTTTTTTTTTTTCAAAAGTGGCTAAGTCTGCCACTTTTGATCTAGCTACAAAATGGGGAAGTCAAACGCAGTTTGAAACAACCAGGGCCAGAAAAGTTAAGCATCATTTATTTATTTATTTATTTATTTTTTATGTGTCCTGTTTGGCAGTGTGGAGCTCAGAATTGGTGTCTGAGTACCAAGTAGAAGCCCAACAGATTTACTTTCACAAGCGGAGCAGTACAGCTTTTGCTGTAGTCCTCCACTTGATATGTGTGAAAAATCTTTATTATGAATTGTTGGGGTTTTTATTTCCTGATGTTATGGACACGGAGTTGGAAAATTAAGGAGAAGAAAGAAGGAAGATGAAGAAGAGAGGTAGGAAATAAAAAGTCAAGAGAGAGGGTGAGTTGAAAATACAAGAGAGGAAGGGGAACAAAGAAAACACAGGAAGACATTGAAGTCTGCCTCCATACCCACAGGACGGCAGAGAGACAGAAAAAACAAAACAAAACACGAAAAAGGAACATCGACAAAACAAACCAAAGATTGTGAACTAAGAATTACACAACCACATCACACAAAAATAGATATAAAAATACAACAACAATGTCACAGAAAAACTCATGGTACCGATTAATCAAGCTCTAGTAATGATAACCTCAGCCCAAGAATATATCCTTTAACACCAGAGACCCCATATCTATGTGTGTGTGTTAGCATGCTGGTGCATATAAGGTTTCTCCATAAGAGTGTTCGATAGCTGGTGTGAGCAGGCATCAATCCGTCTCCCAGGAATCGATGCAGACATGAAGGAGATCGGAGCAAAGACGTCCAAAGGACCCCCAGAGCCCCAGGCGGACCCGGGTGGGGCCGACCGCATCCCCCAAGAGCAAAGGAGAACCCCAGGGGAACATCCAGCGGCCACTATGCAGGGGCCCGGGGGGCAGCAGTGACGAGCCCACGGGCCCCACCGGCCAATTGGCTGCGCCAGGGCAGTGACGCCACTGACCGGGAGAGCCGGGGCCCAGGGGCACCCCACCCCCCAGCAGGGACCCGACAAGGGACCTGCCGACGAGGGGCCCCCGGCACTGCAGGGTCTGCGGCCGGCCGCCACGCGCCGCCTCCACCCTACGCCAATCCCCACCGCCAACATCCCAGCGCCCCACCGATAGCCGCAGGGGACAGACAGCATCCCCAGGCCGGGCTCAGCCAGCATCTGGACACCAAGTTGTACCAGCTCCCGGGTCCCGATCCCGCGCAACGCAGGGCGCCGAGACCAGGTATCCAACGAGGGCCAGGGCCGGTCCAACCTGCCAATGAACCGGCCACGCACGGTGCGCACAGAAGTCCGACCGAACCCGGCCAAATGCCCAACCCCAGCGCCCCAACAAAGACCAAGACCCAGGAGCCGAGTCCAGCGCAAAAAAGGACTGATCCGGCCCAGAAACGCCACCCAGCCGCCGCAACCAGCAGCCAGGCACCCCAACCAGCAAACAAGGCGAGACGCCATACAGGGACCAGCGATGACAATCAGCCCAGAGAAAAAGAGAGAGGCGCGGCTGCACATGCCGGCCAACGGCCGGCCCCGACCGCCACAGCCAACAGAGACCCCACGCAGGCCAACCCCCAGCCAGGACCACAGCTAAGGGGCGCGGCGCCCCCGAGCCCCGAATCCCCAGGCCCAACCCAGACCCTACCCAGGCGCAGCACGGCCACCAGCCCAGTAACCCGTGTCCGCCAGTGCAACCCCCCCAAGGCACCGTATGCAGCCATCAGGAGTTAGCACCCAAAGCCCAACCCCAGGCCGGCCACGACGTCCAGCGCCCCATCTGCCCAGTGATCCCACCCCCGGGGTCCCCCCCAGGCGCCTCCAACCCCCAAACCCCCACATCAGCAACAGTGTCCCAAACGACAAAACCCAGTGCCCCCCACCCCCACTAGGTGATGGAGCCGATCAAAGGAGCCCAGAGAGATTGATCAGATATAGAGCCAGAGGCCGTCTCAAGACCAATATGGTCCAACAAGAGATTTCTATACTGATTAATATTAAGAGCTTTTTTAATTTTCCAGTTCAAGAGGATAGTTTTCTTAGCGATGCATAAGGCAATGTGAACCATTAGAACTGACTTTGTGGCCATGGTGACATCATTTAAATTTCCTAACAGGCAAATTGAGGTAGATGGTGGGATGTTACATTTCAGACACTTTGATAAGTCCTCACATATTTGGCACCAAAATTTCTTAACAGGTGGACAGAACCAAAGCACATGAACATAAGTATCTGGTATATTGCTTGTGCATTGTAAGCAGGTATTAGACGATGTAAAACCCATCCTAAACATTCGTTGACCTGTATAGTGTACTCTATGAAGGATTTTGTATTGTATTAATTGCAAATGAGGATTTTTTTGTTATTTTAAAGGTTCTTAAACATATCTGAGACCAGACGTTTTGGTCAAAGCTGGCTGATAAATCCACCTCCCATTTTGAAATAGGGATGGCTATTGATTCATCTAATGTAGATAAAGTTTGTATATTTTAGACAGCAATTTGGGGTGGTTGAGATTAAGAAAATCTAAAACTCTTGCTGGAATTTGTAATTCAGCTGTATTGAGCCTAAATTTACCTTTAATAATAGATTTAATTTGTTGATATTCTAAGAATTTGTTTTTATCAATTCCATATTGTGAAATTAATGTATTAAATGGGATAAAGTCTGTTCCTTCAAATATATGTTCCAGGTATTCAATTCCATTGCACCTCCAGACTGGGAAATTTATCATAAATTTTTTTTTGCAAGATGTCGGGGTTATTCCAGATGGGTGTACGTCTGCATGGGATTATTGTGGGCTCTGTCATTTTTAGAAACTCCCACCATGCTGTCAGAGAGGAGCTGATATTTATGCTTTTAAAGCATTCATATTGTTTTATATTTGAGCTAATAAATGGTAGGTCTGAAAGTTTTATCTTATTACATAGTGTCTGTTCTACGTCTATCCAGGACTCGTCTAGGTAGCTATGTTTTAACCATCTTGAGATGTATTGGAGCCTGTTGGCTAAGAAATAATGATGGAAGTTTGGTAGATCTAGACCTCCTTTTTCTTTGGTCTTCTGCAGTGTTTTTAAGCTGATACGTGGGGGTTTATCTTTCCAAAGAAATTTAGAGATAGAGTCCAGAGATCTAAACCAGTCTAGTGATGGTTTACTTGGGATCATTGAGAATAAGTAGTTGATTCTGGGCAAAACCATCATTTTTATTGAAGCAACCCTTCCCATAAGTGATATGGGTAGGGATTTCCATCTAGCAAGATCATCTTCCACTTTTTTTAAAAGTGGGATGTAGTTTAGCGTTATTAAATCTGCCAGTCTTGGTGAGACATTGATACCTAAATACTACTACTAACAGGTTATTTAACGTGCTGCTGTTGTTTAGCGCAACATCTGCTGGTTTCCTCTTTCCGTGCAAAGTGGGCGATAAACAAACGAGAGTGAGAGACGGGACTTCCGACAGAAAAGCCTATCAGCTCATTGATCAGTTTCATGATTGAAGGAGCAACAGGAGAGGGAGGATGAGAAAATTAGAGAAGAAAAGGCAGCTGCACGGCTTAAAGACACAGAATAACTCCACCTTTGTGTCTTTTTTTCCTTGTAGCTGAAGTACGGGAAAAAACGCGTTCCTTCTTACCTTAATACGGGACGGTTGGCAACCGTAGCTACGGCCTTACCAGTCAATGGCTACAGCCGATTACTTAAAAATACAATCGTGAGCCCTGCTCATCAAAATCTTTGATGAAATGCCTGTTTAACTTGTAAAATCAAAAAGCTATTTAACCACAGCTACCTTCTCTCTTGTCCTTTTACGCTTGTATGATGCGCTCGACCTTCACTTGACGAGACTGAAAGAGGATCATTTATGCCCCCTCCCGCGCCTCTCTGCACGCTTTGATGACGTGCAGATCTCTGACAGTAGAGAACCCCTGCTTCCTCAGGAGGAGATTAAGAAATAATCACCTCGTCCCAGTAAAATAATTTATTTTTTGCATTTTGTCGCCGTTGCGCTGAAAATGTAGCCACAGCGCCACAGCTAAGCCTATGTAGGGGAAACACTGGAGGATTTTCAGGGTGGCAGAGAGAAAATGGAGAAGAAATCAAATCACAATAAACCATCAAATATACACAGAACTTCTCAAATCATAAATAACGCAGTCAGAAATTCAAAAAATGCATGCTTTTCAAAAATAATCTCTGATCATAAAAATAATCCCAAAATTCTTTTTTCCACTATTGATAAAATTTTTAACTGTACTACTAATGCATTTCAGAAAACCCCCTCAAACAATCTTTGTGAGGAGTTCGCAGACTACTTCAGAGGGAAGGTAGACCCCATCAGATGTAATAATTAATCTTCTCAGAGTCACATAGTTTTAGACAAATCTGATTGTGTGTCTTTACCAGAGGAAACACTGGACAATTTTGTCCTGGTAGAAGCTGGGACTCTTGATAAAGTTTTCTTCTCAGTGAAGCCCACCACATTGTAGGCCCAGTGCTTTTTAAACTTTATATGTTCCCTCTTGGCAGCGTCATCAGAAGACATGGAGTTAACTTTCACAGTTATGCTGATGATACACAGTTGTACATCTCCATGTCTCCTGATGACACACAATCAATGGATGCACTTTTTAACTGCATTTTAGACATTAAATCCTGGATGGCAGAAAACTTTCTCCAGCTCAACCAGGACAAAACTGAAGTTTTAGTCATCGGTCCTGAGGCTCAGAGAGAGAAACTTTTACCAAAACTACAATCACTGTCTTTTAATCCTTCTTTACAAGGGAAGAACCTGTGCATGATTTTTGACTCTGAGCTGACTTTTATTCCTCACATTATAATTTAACTAAAAGAGGTTTTTATCAACTACAGAACATTGCCAGAGTGCGCCCCATTCTCTCTCGGGCCAACACGGAGACACTGATGCTTTTATCACCAGCAGAATTGATTACTGTAATGCCCTGCTTTCTGGTCTTCCCAAAAAGAATATATCAGGTTTACAACTTCTACAAAATTCAGCAGCACGTGTCCTGATGAAGACCAGGAGGCGGGAACAAATTCAGTCTTAAAATCACTGCATTGGCTCCCTGTATGTTTTAGGATCAATTTGAAGGTACTTTTAATGTTTTTTTTTAAGTGTCTTAATGATCTTGGGCCTTCTTATCTTTCAGAACAGCTTTTACCATATAAACCTTCATGGTCTCTGTTCTCCTCTGGCAGCCGTCTCCTTGTTACCCCAAAAGTCAGGACACACACGCATGGCGAGGCGTCTTTCCATTATTATGGCCCTCACCTCTGGAACAGGCTGCCAGAGAACCTCAGGACTGCAGAGAACGTTCATGTTTTTAAGAGCAGACTCAAGGTTCACCTTTTAGCCAAGCTTTTAACTGATTATTATATATTATAGTCTGTTTAATTGCTCTGCACGTTTTTATATGATTATATTTTATCAGTGTTTTACTATTTAATCCCATCATATCCATAGTTTATTTTAATATTTTAACCTGTTACTTTAATCTTCCTTCCAGTGTTTCCTCTATGGGAGCCCTCTGCCTCGGGAGCTGTGGTCAGCTGTAGCTTCCTGGGTGCTCTCCAGGTAGCGCTTGGGTGGAGGTGGGGGTCTTGGCCTCGCCTCCTCTGGGCACCCTGGGTCAGTCCCTTGGCTGCTGCAGTTGATGTGCAGCTGCGGTGCAGATGGCTCCTCTGATGGCGTTTCCTAGCCTGGCTCATCTGTACTTGGCCAGATGTCCTTTTATTGCTGCTCTTAAGTGTGTGTGCGCGCATGAAGGTTGGGTCTGGAGGAAGGGGGTATAACTGTGATGGAGTTATAATTATGTGGGGGAGGGATGGGAATGTGGTCTTTGGGACGACTATGGCTCAGGTGGTAGGAATACGTCCCGTAATTGGTGGGTTGCTGGTTCGAATCCCCGCTCTGTTCGTCTCGGTCGTTGTGTCCGTGGGCAAGACACTTAAACCTGTTGCCTGCTGGTGGTGGTCAGACGGCCCGGTGGCGCCTGTGTCCGGCAGCCTCGCCTCTGTCAGTGTGCCCCAGGGCAACTGTTGCTACAATGTAGTAGCTTGCCACCATCAGTGTGTGAATGTGTGCGTGGGTGAATGACTGAATGTAGTGTAAAGCACTTTGTGGTCCTGACTAAAAAGCGCTATACAAATGCAGGCCATTTACCATCTTTGTGGGGTAAGGCACTTTGAGCTGCAATTGTATGAAACACACCATATAAATAAAGTATAATTGATTTTAACAGGGAGCCAATGAAGGGAAGCTAAAACTGGAGAAATGTGATCTCTCTTTTTAATATTCATCAGACCTCTTGCTGCAGCATTTCGGATCAACTGAAGGCTTTTAATGGCATTTTGTGGACTACCTGATAGTAAAGAATTACAGTAGTCCAGCCTTGAGGTAACAAATGCATGGACTAGTTTCTCAGCATCACTCCTGGACAGGATGTTTCTAATTTTAGCAATATTCCAGAGGTGAAAGAAGGAAATCCTAGAAACCTGTATAATGTGTCCTCTGCCTGTCTCAACTGACGCAGAATTGTCTGATGATATCGGAGCCCATTTACAGAGTGGAAAAAATTACTACAGACTCCACTACCTTTTAGATATCCAAAATGGCTAATATAATCAAATAAATAGCCTCAAATATATAAAATAAATGAAACTAAATAGTTTTGTTACATTAGCTTGGAGTCATTACAAATTTGCTAGTTCTTTTTGCCATGAAATGCAGCAAACACAATTAACATCGACATAGCTAACGTAAAAAACGCTGTTTTTATAACTCAACATATGTTAAGATAAAATTTAAAAAAGGATACAGATAAAAAAACCGACCTGGTTGACCTTTCTGAAAGTTATTGACATATTTCCTTTTGCGTGCGTGTGGGCTACCATAGCTGCAATACCTACTCTGAACTTCGTGGTGCTAAAGAGTCAAAAAAAAATTACACACTGTACCTTTTTAAATTGAAACAGTTGTACGGTTCTTTTTCCTACTCCTAGTGTGCAAGGCTAAAATAATATAGAATGTGAACTCTGCGTATTGTAGTTTTAGGGACACATTTATCCCTTTCTAATAATAATTCATGTTTTCTCTTGACCAGCTGGCACCACAGAGGTGAAGAGTCACACGTTCTTCCTGGGCCTGGACTGGAACGGCCTCTTGAGGCAGAAAGCGGAGTTTGTACCTCAGCTGGAGTCTGAAGAGGACACCAGTTACTTTGACAGTGTGTAGCTGATTTCAGAAACCCACTGAAATGGGCTGATGTAAAACTATTACCCTAGTAGGTATGGTAGCATGCCATGTTGTCTTGTCTGTTTTCTGCAGCACGCTCAGAGCGTTACTGCCATCTTGGCTCAGATGATGACGAAACAAACGATGAGGAGTCCTCTCTGGAGCTCAGACAGTTCTCCTCAGTGGCTCACCGCTTCAGCAAGGTAGACCTCGCTCTACTAGATGAGAACTGCTGCATTTCAGTTCCTCTTTATGTAAGGAGGAATCAATATTGAGACTGAATCAAATGACATGTTTTTTCTGATGTGTAGGTGTACAGCAGCACAGAGCACCTGTCCACCCCATCCAACCACAGCCTGTCGTCGTCAGAGCGAAGCCACAGTGAGGAGAAGGAGGACCGCTGGGACGGCAGGGGAGTCCTTTCACCAGGAGACGGACACAAGAACTTGGCTGATGGAGATAAGAGGACAGATGGACACAGAGGGAGGTGAGTGCCAGAGACCAGACAGAGATCCACATGTAGAACCAAATAAACCCACAGCTCTGGCGCTGGCTTTTAGCTCTTATTCCAAAAAGATAACAAAAATTTATATGCCTAATTTTTTTAAATAAATGAAGCAGTGGACTATGGTCGTATTGATGTAACTCCAAGTTGGACTCCGCCAAGGTTGCCTTTTGTCACCGATTCTGTTCTTAACTTTTATGGACAGGATTTTTAGCCGCAGCCAAGGTGTTGAGGGGATACGTTTTGGTGGCCTCAGAATTAGGTCTCTGCTTTTTGCAGATGATGTGGTCCTGTTGGCTTCATCGGAACGTGATCTACGGCTTTCGCTGGAGCGGTTCGCACCTGAGTGTGAGGCGGCTGGGATGAGAATCAGCACCTCCAAACCAGAGACCATGGTCTTGAGCCAGAAAAGGGTAGAGTGCCTTCTCCCAGTCGGGGACAAGGTCCTTCCCCCAGTGAAGGAGTTTAAGTATCCGGGGGTCTTGTTCACGAATGAGGGAAAAATGGAGCAGGAGATCGATAGGCGGATTGGTGCGGCGTCTGCAGTGATGCGGGTGCTGCACCGGTCTGTTGTGGTGAAGAGAGAGCTGAGCCGAAAGGCGAGGTTATTGATTTACCGGTCGATCTACGTTCCTAACCCCATCTATGGTCATGAACTCTGGGTGGTGACCGAAAGAAAGAGATTACGGATACAAGTGGCTGAAATGAGTTTCCTCCGGAGAGTGTCTGGGCTCTGCCTTAGAGATGGGTTGAGAAGCACGGTCATCCAGGAGGTGGCTCAGAGTAGAGCCACTGCTCCTCCACAGCAAGAGGAGTCAGTTGAGGTGGCTCGGTCATCTGGTCAGGATGCCTCCTGGACGCCTCCGTGGTGAGGTGTTCCAGGCGTTGTCCCACCAGGAGGAGACCCAGAGGAAGACCCAGGACATGCTGGAGGGACTATGTTTCTCGGCTGGCCTGGGAACGCCTTGGGATTCCTCCCGAGGAGCTGCCCCAAGTGACTGGGGAGAGGGAAGTCTGGGTCTCTTTGCTTAAGCTGCTGCCCCTGCGACCCGACCCCAGATAAATGGAAGAAAATGGATGGATGGATGGAAATGAAGCAGTGGACTATGGTCGAAACTCTACAGAGTCAGCTTTTTCTTCTGAAGCCTATTTAAGTTACAGTAGTTATTGTGAGCATAGTGGAGATTAACACATTATCACAGTGCAGAATGCTGAACATTACTTTATTTGCGGCTATAAATATGATTTGATTCTGCTACAGAATCCAGCTTGGTCTTAAAATTATTTCAAACAATTGAGTTTGTTTGCATTTTCCAGGTCTGGAGAAAGTCTTAACAAAGAGGAAACCACATTCTTTCAAATTCGTCATATCCATTTTCCAAGACAACCATCTAAGTCATTTGTTTTTAAAGAAAATTTTTCAAGTCGTTTTGTTAAGATTACGCTAATTACATTTGAAATATGGATGTACGATGGATTACAGGATCAGACTTCATCTGCAGTTGCTCCTCCTCATCCATATACAAACTTAGTCTTAGTGAAAAAAAGTCATTTTTCAAAAAAGAATTCGAGCAAACACTTTCCAAAGTAAAGTAAATATTTCTAATTATGGCTGCATCTAATAAGCAGCATACTGTCAGGCCATTTCAATTAAATATATACAGTTATCTAAGAAGCTTGATGTGGCCCACAGCTGAACATTATTGAGTTACTAAGAGGAAAAAGTTGTAGAAAATGCCAAACTTGTTTTTTTAAATGTTCACTACTAATACTAGTTCAGGAAAACCCAAAAGATTCCCTGTAGAGTTGTGTTCCTCTACTAATTTGACCTTTGAGCCAGGAATACTGAAGGATGCTTGCTCTTTCGGTGCAGGTGTCGTTTCAGTCTGTGTGCAGATGTTCAGTAGTTGTTGTGCTTTGAATGCAGCTCACTTTAACAAGATCTGACACACACCGACATTTTGGTGGATAAATAATATCATCCAAAGTCAAGTGCTGCTGATACTGACTTATAGATCTCAGAAACTGAACATTTTTGGTGACATTTAGGTAAAAACTTAATTATATCCATCATTCACCAAAATGTAGTAGTAGTGTTTATTTTATTTTTTAAAAACATTTCTTTTCACAAGTCAAAAACACACAACCCAGAAAAAACTAACAAAACAGAATTATTAAAGAAATAGATGGCGAAGGCAATTTTATTTGTATAGCACACTTTCAACAACAAGGTAATTCAAGGTGCTTTACATGATTAGGGGATAAAGTAAAATAGCAATGAAGCATAGAACACAGAGCATATGACACATAAAAACATTACTCAAAAGTAGACATGAATTCAGGATAAAGTAAAAACAGCAATAAAGCTTGAAGCACACAAAACATATGATACATGAAAACATTACTCAAAGGCAGCTCTAAACAGATGGATTTTTAGCCATGACTTAAAAGAACAGTGTTTCAGCATCTTTGCAGTTTTCTGGAAGTTTGTTCCAGATTAGAGGAGCACAGAAACTGAAAGCTGCTAATCCATGTTTGGTTCTGATTCTAAACTCAGCAAAAAAAGAAACGTCCTCTGACTTTCAACTGTTTTTACTTTCAGTAAACTTAATGTGTGTAAATATTTGTATGAACACTGAAAGAGTCAACACCATAAGACATAAACTAAAAATGGTTCACAGACATGTGACTAACAGAAATAGAATAATGTGTCCTTGAATGAAGGGAGGCTCAAAATCAAAAGTACCAGTCAGTATCTGGTGTGACCACCAGCTGCTTGAAGTACTGCAGTGCATCTCCTCCTCATGGACTGGACCAGATTTGTCAGTTCTTGCTGTGAGATGTTACCCCACTCTTCCACCAAGACACTTGCAAGTTCCTGGACATTTCTGGGGGGAATGGCCCTAGCCCTCACCCTGCGATCCAACAGGTCCCCGACGTGCTGAATGGGATTGAGATCCGGGCTCTTCGCTGGCCATGGCAGAACACTGACATTGGTGTCATGCAGAAACTCACGCACAGAACGAGCAGTATGGCTGGTGGCATTGTCCGGCTGGAGGATCATGTCCGGATGAGCATGCATAAAGGGTACCACATGAGGGAGGAGGATGTCTTCCCTGTACCGCAAGGCATTGAGATTGCCTGCAATGACAACAAGCTCAGTCCGATGGTGATGTGATATACCGCCCCAGACCATGACGGACCCCCCCACCTCCAAACCGCTCCCGCTCCAGGGTACATGCCTTGGTGTAACGCTCATTCCTTCGACGATAAACACGAATCCGTCCATCACCCCTGGTGAGACAAAACTGTGACTCATCAGTGAAGACCACTTTTTGCCACTCCTGTCTGGTCCAGTGAAAGGTGGGTTTGTGCCCATTGTTGCTGGTGATGTCTGGTAAGGACCTGCCTTACAACAGGCCTACAAGCCCTCAGTCCAGCCTCTCTTAGCCTATTGCGGTGTTGTGCCACAGACAGGTAGGTTTTGGCTATGAATAATTATAAATAATTGCTTAGGGCAATTATTAATCAGATTAATAATTTTATGTAAAAATTACCACGTTTAGGGCACCACCTGGATTCCAGGAATATCAATAGCCAAATTGTTCAGTTTGAGTTTATGTTTATGATTACCTGCCTGATAAGGCTGAGGTAATTAAACAGTATATGAAGGAATAAGTTCTTGGCGTACCTGAACAGCAAGTTACTACACATGTAGGTGAAATGACAACATTTTTCCAAAAACAGTTTATTAGAAAAAGAATTAACTTTCAGTTAACATACTTTAATCAACAAACTCACCAAACTAGTAACACACAACTAAACCACTAAGAAAAGAATAACGATAATAAAACTCACACTCGGAAGTAAAACAGTAAAAGTGATAAAAATACACAGAAATAGAAACAACAATAAATTGATGATAATGTCACAGTTCAGAATGAATGTTTGCTCAAAACCAAGGCTTTTATTGAACAGTGTTGGGAATAAGGCTAAGTTAGTTTTAAACTAATTGTGATTAAAGTAAGACTACTCAGCACATTCTGGTTTGTTTTCAAACCACCAATTCACAATGCAAAGCAGAAGTGAAGAAAAACATTGTTTGGAAGAAGCAATGTTTCATTAAACCATTTGCTGAATTAGAAATCCACAACCTTTAGATAATTGATTCTATTTAATGCATCGGTCACCGCTGTGATTGATCTAATTTGATATTTAGACTTTATTTTGACGTTAACGGCAGTACCAATTATGTCGATAAAATTTTGTATTTTGACTTACCAAGAATGCGGTCTCAAAAATTACTTAAAAGATTAGTTTTAGTGTTTAAACTATCCGTTTTAAAGTCAATCTCTATTTGAATAGCATTAACGGCAGTCTTTATTGTTCACAAATAAAAAGCCTTCAATATCGGGCCCATGTGGTACGCTAGAGCATGTAGCTTACAGCTAACTCACTTGGCGCTGCTTAAAGTCGCTCTGGATCATTTATTAAATATCAAACAAAGGAAAACTGTCAGATTGAGTAACTCAGGTTGCAGGATATAAAACTACTTTCCATCGGAAACCTCGAAAATCACTGTTTAAACCTCCAGGCCGACCGGCCTGTTTGTACCCGAACAATAAATGAAATCTTACACAAAGGAACAAATCATAGTGAAAATAAACAACCCTTAAATCTTGTTTAAACTAACCTAATCTTGCCTCTGCCCAGACAGACCTTAATGAACGGTTAAAGTTCTCCAAGTCGCTCCGTGGATGATGGGCGAAGCTAACGCAACGTTAGCCGGCAGGCTAGCAATAGCTGCGGTCAGTTAGCAATGGTAGGCAGTATGGCTGTTGTAGCGTAGCAGCCATGGAGCTGGAACGTCGTCGTCCTCTCCCGCTTGCTTACACAGCGATCAGCTCTACCCTCTTTCACTGAAAGTACCTTAGTCCGCAGCTTCCAGCACAGCGTTCATCTTACATAAGCTCCGTCGGCGGTGGATGTAACGGCTGTAGTCTGGACTCGGCTCTGCGGCAACAGTAGCTGGTTAGCAGTTTGCGTCCTCACGGTAGCATCTGAAATTCAGAGAGTTTCTGTAGGGCTCAGGGCAGAACAGTGGGGTTTGTCTCAAGACACTGGGGTTGCGATTCACCTGATTGATCAACAATCTTGTTGTCCTGGAAGTGGGTTCCTCCCAGAGCTCGCGTCTTTTCCCTCGCCAGCGAAGGAAACATGGATCTCTCCTGGCGCTGTTTGGCTGAACGCCAGAACTGGAGAGAGCGTGAAAATCTGTGGCGGTGCCTTATGTAACCTCTGGTCTTCTTCTCCTGTCGGAGCTAGAATGTGGGTTAGCGCCACCCAATGGCTGTGTGTCCCTAACAGCGGACAGTCTGAGCACTGATTGATGGATTGTGTGTTCCTGGTTTGACTCGGACAGTTGTTGTGGCCATCCTGTACCTGTCACGCAGGTGTGATATTCGGATGTACCGATCCTGTGCAGGCTTTCTTTCACGTGGTCTTCCACTGCGAGGATGATCAGCTGTCCTTCCTGTCTCCCTGTAGCGCTGTCTTAGGCGTCTCACAGTGCGGACATGGCAATTTATTGCCCTAGCCACAT
Organism: Valencia hispanica; assembly: GCA_963556495.2. Taxonomy (NCBI): domain Eukaryota; kingdom Metazoa; phylum Chordata; class Actinopteri; order Cyprinodontiformes; family Valenciidae; genus Valencia; species Valencia hispanica. Next base: position 52,872,863 of record OY747712.1, on the reverse strand, counting down.
GAGCAGTCCTCATGCCTCCCTGCAGCATGCCTAATGCACGTTCACGCAGATGACCAGGGACCCTGGGCATCTTTCTTTGGGTGTTTTTCACAGTCTGTAGACAAGTCTCTTTAGTGTCCTGCGTTTTTAGAACTGTGACCTTAAATGCCTACTTTCTGTAAGCTGTTAAGGTCTTAACGACCATTCCACAGGTGCATGTTAATTAATTGACTATGGTTAATTGAACATGCATGGAAAACATTGTTTAAACCCTTTACAATGAAGATCTGTAAAGTTATTTGGATTTTTACAACATTATTGTTGAAATACACAGGTTTTTTTATTGCTGAGTTTTGAAATGTTAAGTAGACTGGAATTAGAGGACCTGAGTGTTCTGGGGGGGGGGGTTGGTATAGTGACAGATCTTCAACATACTTTAGTGCTAAGCCATTTAATGATTTTATAAACTAGTAAAAGTATTTTGAAGTGTATTCTCTGAGCTACAGGGAGCCAGTGTAAGGACTTTAGAACTGGGGTGATGTGCTCTACTTTCCTGGTTCTAGTGAGGAACACGAGCAGCAGCATTCTGGATCATCTGCAGCTGTCTGATTGACTTTTTAGGCTGACATGTGAAGACGCTGTTGCAGTAATCAATCCGACTAAAGACAGATAAACGCATTGATTAGTTTCTTGAGGTGATAGAAGACTGACCTTGTTATTGCCTTTATGTGACCTTGGAGGTTCAGGTCTGAGTCATTTACTACACCTTGATTTCAGGCCTGATCAGTAGTTTCTATCTGTATCAACTAAAGCTGTGTGCTGACTCTTGATCATTCCTCTTTAGGTCCAAAAGTAATTACGTTTGTTTTGTTTCTGTTCAGATGGAGAAAGTAATGGGACACCATCCATTTATTTGCTCGATGCATTTACTTAGGGTTTGGATGGATTCAAAGTCACCTGGTGACATTGTAATGTAAGGAAAACTGTGGGTAGGATATCAAGACAGCAAGAGGAGGAGCTTAATTGGTTAATGATTTCTTCAAGGTTTTTTTGGTTGAATATATGGAATTCTGACATTTTTTCTACATTGGTGTTGATTGGGGATGACATTGGTAGTGGGTTCGGTACTGCGGTACAGACCGACTGTCTAATTGTTAAGTCTTTCCAGAGAAAATGCTGCCAAATCCATTGCTGTCACTAGAGGATTAGTTAGTCTTTCCACTGTTGCAAACAGAGTGTGTATCCTTAATGTTTCTGTTAATGATTTCAGAGAAGAAAGATTCAATAGCATCTTTTAAAGTTATCTGATATCTGTTCAGTCTCTCTTTGTAGATCTCTCAGTGAACCTGGATTTAGGTTTTACACCATTTTCTCTCAGCTCGTCAACACTCCCTTTTTTTACTACGTACTAGTGGATCATTAGTCCACAAAGACTTCCTTCTACCTGGGACTATTTCACTTTAGTTGAAGCAATGGCATCAATGAGGTCTGAGATTTTAGCAAGGAAGTTATCTACCAGCTTGTTTACTGAGTTGGAGTTGGGAGACCAGGGAGATGTGGGTGGAAGGGTTAATATGTTTAAAGGTTTCTACTGAACTTTCCCCAAGAAAACACTTTTTTTTACAGTTATCTCACTGTGGCTAGATTTTTTAGTAGAGATGATACTTTCAAAGAAAATACAGAAATGGTCAGATAATGCAATATCAATTACCGAGATGTCAGATGTATTTAAGTTTTTGCTGATATTTAAGTCCAGAGTGTATCCTCGATTGTGTGTTGGTTGTTATGAAGAGTGTCACCTAATGTTTTTGCTAGTCTATCTTGGGGGTTGTCGGTATGGATGATGAAGTGCCCCACAATGAATAATTGGTCATAGTTGATACATATTGCGGAAAGAAGGTTGCTGAAATCATTAAAGAAGTTAGAGTTAAGTTTTGGGGGTTTATATAAACTTAGAAATAAAGCTTCAGTGTTAGTTGTGTCCCAATTCTAATTTGTCCCTTCAGATTATCTGAGAAATTTCTAAAGGGGAGTCATTTCGTGTAGCCAGATGACGGAATGCATAGAGAACTCTGTGTTGAGCGCTGTACGTCTTTGCACGCTGCTGGTGCAGTCATAGAAAAGGTAGGAAGTGTTTGTTCTCTGTTATTCTCTGCGGGTCGTGCATCTGTTTGTGTTGGTGGCGTCATCTTTGGGGAAGTGTTTGTTCTCTGGTAGTATCCAGGGGTTAGCCCTCGAGTGCTTTATGAAGTGTTTAGCTTTCTGATTCAGATAGCAGAACGTTTTTGAGGTCAACAGTCTCACTCCAGCTTTGTTGAGATAATGTCGGTTTTCCTTGAACAAGTGCTTGGCACATCCAATATATTTTAAAATTGTTAATAAATGGAATTGATTTTTCAACAGATTTTCTCTTCAAACATTTATGGAGCATCCAAAGTCTTCTGTACCTCATCATTTTCTTCAGGGATTGGTCGGATGATATAGATTTTTATGTTAAGTATATCAAGTCTTTGTAGCAGATCAGAGATCTCTCTTCAGAATCTCTGACTGTTTTTTGGCTACATCAGTTGATCTTGCGTTGATAACGAGCTTTTCCAGTTTCGGGTGTTGATCTATGATTGTCTGGATTTTTTCTGAGATTTTGCTCACTGTATTATTGGAGCAGCTGAAGACACTAGTGTTCTGGTTACAGAAGTCTTCGATCCCATTTATTGAACCATCACGAATTATCAGAACTTTTGCTGGGGGGGCTCTTACTTTCTTATGTGTTCGCTTCATGTGGCTGGATTTCTCCTGGTGACTGGTCCCGGGAGCTGTGTCGTCTTTCGGGGAACTGAGGGCTGCGAATCTGTTTTTCAGCGGGATTCCAGGGGGAGTAATATCTTTTGTTTTGGGTTGGAATTTCTTTTGTTTATCTGAGCAGGTGTAGATGTTTCAGTGCCTTTTAAGCCGGCCAGCGTTCATCAAACCCGTTAAGCACCTTTTGGCTGAGGGAGTAGTGTTGTTCCTTGGCTTCTGTGCGAGACTGTTGGACCGAGTTAACACCAGGCAGCCAGGTTCTTGCTCCCTGCGTGTAGTCATGGGTAAAGTTGTCTCATTTTCATATCCAGTGTTTACTTGCATGTTAAATTCAAAGCAACCTGGTTCCGGTTTTGAGAGGATGGTAGCCTAAATTTTTAGCTCCCCAAAGGTTTTATAAATTAACCCTGATTTTGTTAACCCTGTTGGGCATTTATTAAAAAGAATGAGGAAAAGGGTTACTACTAGAAGTGGATTAAGCATGGCTGTGACAGAAGATGACTCAGACTCGAGGCACAGCCCATGTGCGGAAGATACCCCCGAAGCTAGCCTGAAAGTATTCTCAACAAAATCAGTGAATTTTGTTGAGTGAATTCAAAAGTCAGAAAAGTCATGGTAAACATAGATACAAATGCTGTCATAGTACACTTTTTTCTGCCATGTTCTCTTTATCACCTCTTCTTTGATCCGCCAGCTGCCGAACTTGACCACTATAGAACGAGGTTTTGCCTGTGAGCCGGTGGGCTTCGGAGACAAAGCCCGGTATTCCAGTTCAATTTTGAGGTCTCTGTCATGCGGCAGGTCGAGTGAAGTTTTCAGCAAGTAATCCTTCCAATTCATTCCCTAAATTAATGACACTCCTAGGAAAATTCGGTTATTACTCAGGATATAAATTAAATATACATAAGATAAAAATTTTGACTATAAATTATCAACCCACAAAGCAACTTGGGGATAAATTCCATATTAACTGGGATCAAAATTCATTAAAATATCTAGGAATAAACTTGCCGAAAAGGATCCTAACACTGGCAGAGACAAACTACAAATTGAGTCCATAAGAATAAATATTCTCCCATGATATCTCTATTTATCCCTATAGAATTTTTTTCTAAACAATTTTCTGAAATGAACAGGATCCTTTCCAGATTTATTTGGCTGGGTAAAAAAAAAAACAGAGTTGGATTTAAAATTTTACAACTTACCAAATAGGAAGGGGGAATGTCACAACCTAATTTTAAAGATTATTATTATGCAACTCAGATTAGACCCAGGGGTGGACTGGCCATCTGGCATACCGGGCATCATCCCAGTGGGCCATTGACCCAATGTGGGCCAGTCGCTTTTTTTTTTTTTCTCTCTCTCTCTAAATTCCCTCCAATTGGGCTGGCCAATTGGCTACAGAGGGCTAGCAGTGTGTTGCCAGCATCAACACATATTATTGGTCTATGTTTGTCATCGTCAATCAAACATGGGCTGACAGCCTATGAGAGCCATGACAGTGCTGTCAATCACAACACAAACCAGGGTGGGCGGGACCTCATGACATGGGCCGGAGTGGTGGGACGGATGCTGCTGAGCTGGAAATGACGCTGAAAAAGTGTGGCTCAAAAAGCTGAAATCTCTGGAGGTGGAAGCTGCTAAATGTTTAAGGTTGACAGACCTATTTGGTGCCGGGGTCCCCACCCCAGCAGCAGGTGCTGCTGCGCGAGGAGCAAGTGGAGACATGCATGGTAAGTAACGTTAGCGTGGGGTTGGCTCGGCTACATTTTGAGACATGCCCAAAATAAAGTATAAAACGGTTTTACATTGACTGTGATGTGACCTGAATAACTGAATACTTGTGACAACATATTAGCCCAGAGTTTAAGGGCTGACTGTTGGTAGATGCGGTTAATTTAGTTAAATATGCCAAATTGTGACAGCTACTAACGGCAGCAGTCTCTGGTTGCCATAGCAACAGTAAACATTAAGGGGAGACAGGTGAATAGGAGAAAAAGTTAGCTTCAAGATACCTTGATGAAACTTGACAAACTTAAAGACCTCATGACACGAAGTTGACATTTTTAAACATAACATAAAATAAAGAAATCTGAACCCAATGGACTATGTCAAAGTCATAAACACGCCTTGTATAATCCTACTGAGAGCAAAAAACCGCTGCGGTGACTAGCATTTTAGTACTGTATCACTGCACTGAACGAGCAGAAAGCCGGAAGTGACGTAAGCGAGAGAACGCATTCTGTTTGTTGACACATTAGCCAGCAGCTGTTCAGCTGTGACTGGGACCGCTATTTTCTATTTTTGACAAAGAAAAGTGATCGCAATGCCTTCGTGTTGTGTTGGGGGATTTTGCTCCTCCTCCTCTCTTCTCTGTTCGGAACATTTTGAGCAGAATTGTTTTGATTACTATGATAAAGGAATCCCTGGGTTGTTTAGTTCAACACAAGCGTGTGTTGCTGCCGGTAGCTGTACCTGCAGGTACCGTGGTGGTGCTCGTGGAGTCCGATGCGACACTGACAGCGACAGCATCGCTACTCCTACAAGCTCGACTTCCACTGACTGCCCAGTTAGATCTTCTGTTTCCAGAAGCATATAGGCTCATTTTAGCCGGGGACATCATGTCTCCACCACTTTTCTAAACCTGATGCGGAATTTCTTACCAGCGCAGCTCCAACATCTACTTGTGCTCCCAGCACAATTTCCACATAATCAGTAACTGAACGGACTATTATTTAAATGACTCCATTGCACTTTCTCATACAGTCATGGTTTCTTTCTGCGCAGATGCTGCAGCATTCTTTGCAGTGGATACATCAAGGTTTTAGTCCGTATGCAAACACGTTCAGAGCAGAGTCCTGCAGTGCCGCTGGTACCCATTTCAAGATGGAATAACACATCAATTAAATTTCATGGCTCTAACTGAAGTTTCTTTACTGCAGGTTAAAAAATATTAATTTAATGCTTTTGTTTGTTTACGACTCCTAAAGAGAATGGTGTTGATATATAGTGTTTGTGGAGAGAACATCCCAGAATATTCCCCCAACTTTGCGCTGACAGCAGAATATTCCCGCTATCCTGCGCTGCCAGAGAGATTTTTCTGCGACTGAATTTGTGATTCAGGAACGGAGAGCGCAGATAAAGTCAGGGACTGTGGACAATATTTTGTTTCTGCACAGAGATCTCGGCATTAAATTAATTTCAGATGTACAATGTTTCAAAGAAATAAAAAGGACTTCATTCATTGTAATATAATTTACAATCACTTGGGGATTGTGTTATTTTCCGTCTTTGATCGTTTTTTTAAAACTGTAGCCTAATGGAAAAATGTAAAGGCCGTTGTTAAAGTGCATCAGGAAAATCGTGTGAGAAAATGAAGCAGGGCATCACACAAAAGTTCCCTTTCTGACTCAACTACTCCACTACTCCCATCAGGTAGTGAGTGCATTCACAAAAAGGAACAGCATCTGAAGAGTGTTTGTGTGATGAGCTTTTGCCGTCAGTTTATTATGACGCAACCTCTACTCATCAGTCAGTACAATAATCAGAAACAGCTGCGGACCCAAACTAACAGCCGTCCTTCATTTTGAAAGTTTACAATTTACGCCACTGACCACTTGATGCAGACGCACAGTCATTTTCAACTTTACGCACAGAGTTTAGGAAACTGAATCAATCAAAAAAGATTCTAATGAGAGCATCTGAGCATCATCATCATCAGACCTGGACACTATACTCAATGCAACACTATTTCATCCGGCTGAGGCAATAAGGAAAGTCCCCGTTGAGAAAGAAGTGGCGCTTGTTATTCCAGTCTGAAGTCTGCAAGCGGAGCGGATTCAGCCTCCTTAACGCACAAGTTGCACAATTCACGTCTATAGACCATGAGAAAGTTGTGAGACTGCAGGTAAAACGTTCATATTTACAACATGTTTTCATCTGCTCCATGTGTGATGGCATAATGGAGATTCTTTGTTCAGATTGTTCGGGCTGAATATTAACTAAAATGAATGAAGAATTAAATAATATTGATTGTTTCAGATTTTTTTCAAAATTTAAAAAAAACTTTCAAAGACAGAAAATAACGGGATCCCTGATTAAATGTAAATTATAGTAGAATTAATAATTTCTCTTTTATTGCTTTGGAATATTCCACCCGTCCCGTTGCAAGACTCTGAACTGTTAAAGTTTCCCCGCACAGAACGGCAAGGGTTGTAAAGGGAACGCGTTTTATTACTGGGCATATAGCCTATGTAGCCAACGGCTGAATAATTATAGGCTATATGAATAATCAATAATTGTCCCCAGAAGTTTTAAAAACAAACTGACGCCTTGTCCAGAAGAGACAGGTACATATTCAAAGCAGTTTTGCTATAATTATGAATAATTCAAACTCTATTTAGTGAGTCTGACAAAGAAAATAACGTGTTTCACCTGAAACTAATAATTTGGTACGATAATCATAAATAAGAATTCTAATGAAGTAAGTCTTAGGCTACTTGCTTTGTCGTTTGCCTTGAATGTTTGCCTACAATATGATTTTATTTTTCCGATATCAGTCTCAGACCTTATAAATAAGTATGTCTGGATTAGTTTATTATTTTTAGTTTTAAAACTGATTTACCATATTTACATTATGTAGGCTAATGTTTATTTTTCAGGTCACTACTAAAATCACTACACGTTAATATTATTATGCTCATTTATATCATTTTGTTAATTTTTTTTTTCTTAAAAGAAGCCACGATTAAGTTATTTCTAATCCTTACCAACCTGTGTTTCCCTGACGTCACTTCTCCCGCTAGCTTCTCTGACCCGCTTTCTTCTCCCATCTCATTCGTTGTGTACGGCTCTGACCTGTATGGTTCGATGCCCCCACCACCACTAGAAGCACCAGAACTGGCTGCATTTTCCACCTCTAAAACCATCTCAAGGCTAAAACTGGAGGAAGAATCTTCCGAGCCTTCAAATATGAGCGCCACCATCAGGCCTGACAGTGGTAGTTTTCGGACTGTCCAGCCTGAGCGGTTCTGTCGCTGACGTCACATGGAGACGTAGCTTTAAAGCCGCGGCTAAGCTAACATTTTTGAAACTCTAATTATCGCGTAAAATCAAGTCTGTTTGGCTCATAAATGTACACAACCACATACTTTGACAAGATGCATTATGTCATAATACATTTACAATAAATCAGCTTCGTGTCATGAGATCTTTAATCCTAGTATTAAAACAAACATCTTTTGTATTAGAAGTTTTGATATAAATTTTGTTTAGATATGCAAATGAGTTGTAATCTAGTTTAAAATGTGCTAATTTGCATATATTTTTAAATGTATCTCAAAATTGGCGAGAGACAGATTGAATTTTTCTTTAATTTTCTAATCATATATGTTATATGATTAGAAAAAAAATCAAAAGCTTTTTACAGAGGGCAATAGTTTTATTTCATTTCATTAATTCATAAATCAAGAAGCAGTGCAAGTAGCTCCAAAAAACTAATTTTCGGCCTGTTTTTTTTACACAAAATAGCACATATATATTTTTTAGAACGATGTATTGACAAATCACTCTGTAATTTTTTTCAGCTCATAGCATAGAACAATGGTGGAAAGTTTGGTGAATATAGGTATAACTGATTTCAAGATTATTCATTTTGAATGTTGGAAAAAACTCATTTTGAGAAAAACACAATTAAAGATTTGCATTAGATAATTCAATCCAATGTGAAGTACAAATGAACCTCGAATCCCTCGCTTCGTGTTTGTGATTGGTCATTAATTTAAACAGGCATACCATTTTTGGACTTTTTTTCTTTTTTGGGGGGCTTGTTCTCTCACTGCCTCCACTTCCCTTTTTGGCTACCACTGAGACGTCTCTGATTTGATTATATCATGTGTCTTATAATGTTTTATGAATTCATACTTGATTTGTTCTCTTGACACTATAATGAATAAATACTGAGTGATTGATTGCCATGGCTGTCAGTTTTAGTCCTTGAGTTCACAGTGTTGGGCTTTGTTAACTGCTATCAAGGAATATGATTCTCATTTGTACTGTAGTATGCATGAGAGGAGATGCTGCGAGATTTGTGGACTTTTATGTAGTGTCGGCTGTTAATGTAGTGGGCTGGTCTGGACAGAAAATGCCAGGGCTGAATTTTTGTCCCAGTCCACCCCTGATTAGACCCCTAATTAATTTATGTAACCCATCCTTTCAAGATGGATGTGAAGATATAGAATTATCTAGTCTGGTTGATCCACCAATACAAGCAGTACTACCTTACAAACATCTGGGAAGACTTGTAGATAAGATACAGAACCCGTGAATCAAAACACAGTTAAAAACTTGATGAGGGATGAGTACAAATTAAGTAATAAATTACAGATAATCCAATGGTGTGCCTACGATCCAGAGTTTAAGCCTAACACAATAGATAAGGGATTTAGATCATGGATTTTGAAAGGAACAACGACATACTAATCCCTTACAGAGAAGGGATAATTTTAAAGCCTTGAGAAGTTGAAAGAAGACTAAGACATAGACAGAACTGATTTTTATTTATTTTTTTAGGTTCCTCCAGGTCCGTAATCGTTTTGAACATATCAGTAAGGAAATAGACCCTAATAATGACCCGATTTTAAATATCTTTATTGATGCTTATCAAACCAAACCAAAAAAGGGTGTCATTTCCGGAATCTATAAAGGCCTATTGTCTAAAAAGTCGTACAGATTATGTTAGGATAAAATGGGAAAGAGAGTAATCTATTTATATCTAAAGAGGATTTGCTGGACATTTGCCAATCACAGTGGAAATGCACCAGTTCTCATGTATGGCGAGAGTTCGGTTGGAAGTGTATGATCTGTTTCTTTGTTACACCTTAACAAAAAGCACATTTTACTGGAGGGGAAGCTACGTGCTGAGGGCAATGCGGACACCAAGAAGCCAGTCAATGGCATATCTTTTGGGAATACCCAGTGGATAAACCCTTCTGGACAGAGCTTCATAAAGTAAGAAGTGGTCCATTTAGCACTAATCTACCTATGCAGTTTCCCATTTTATTTTAAACTGTACTTGCGGATCGGGACGGGTAATGAATATTTATTTGATGTTTTGATAAACGCTGGTAAAAAAAAGCCCTTACAAGTCATTGGTTACTCCCCGATCCTCCCACAATACAGTAGTGGATAGGTATCATAAATGACATTTACTTTATGGAAATGATTACCTTCTTCCTCCGCTTTCAGAAAAATACATTTATTAAATGGTGGACCAAGTGGGCTAAATATGCCGGCCTTGAACTGACAGATAGCCCTGTAAAAATTTTATTAATTTTCATTATTGAATGTTCTGTTGGACTTAAAGATCAACCTGTATCACTTATATCTTAATTCAAAACTCACTGGTAGACCTTTATTAAAGCATAAGTAAAGAAATGTCTTATCTTTCCCACTTTGTTCGAAGTGTTCAACTGTATTATTGTTTTGTACGCAAAAAACAATTGTGAGTTGTGGAAGTGACGTTGTATGCCAGTAAAGTAATTACTGTACTGTAATGCTCTAACAAAATAAAAATCCAAAAATGAAAAGATTCAAAGCGATGTATCTTTATCTCCACTGCTTCCATTCTCTGTAGCAGTTTGTCAAAGTCCTCAGCTGAGCAATTTTGTTAATCCACAGTCCTTCAAAGAATATTCCAAAAACGAGATCTGTTCTAATATAGTAACTGCAAAGGCTGGGTGTATAAAGTAAATAAGGAAAGAGAATAGGGTGAGCGATCAGGAGAGGCTGCTCCTCCTCCAGTAACCAGGAACAATGGCCAGATAATCAATAATAGTTGAATCCCAGTATACAGTTGTAGGTAGAGGCTACGTTTTTTATTTCTTCGTCTTTTGTAACATACAGCATTATCTAATCAAATGAGCACAATCTTTCCTGTATGGGAGTTGGGTTGGGGTTAGGGGGATATAACTGTGACCATGCTTTTAAATCTGTGGGTGAGGGATGGGAATATGGTTTACATTTTAATCTGTGAAGCACTTTGAGTTGCAACTCTTGTATGAAAAGTGCTTTATAAATAAAGTTTGATTAATATTATCTTATATCTTTGTTCTGAAACATGAGGACAGGTTTTGTTTCTCCAGATCTCTACTCAGTAATTAATGTATGGAAGTTTTAGGCAACAGTATAACTTGTAATGTATTTTTAAAAATCAGATAATTAATTGTATTTATTATTGTTTGACATTTTTGCTTTTATGTTGTTGATATGAGCCTACCCATGCAATTTGAAATCAAGTCTTATAAATCAGATTTTGTGTCATGATTCTAAAGCCAAACTTTTAACAAAGTCCTCCAAATGTCAGTGAAATCGTAACCTTTCTGCTTCCTGTTCTCTCTGCAGTATCCGTCCCCGTGCTTCCTCCAGCAGCTCTCACTCAGAGCGCAGCGGCAGCCCGTTGTTCATCAACAGCAACCAGAGCCCGGATGTCTCAGCTCGCTTTGCCATCCCTGCTGAGGAGGAAGGTAAGGCTTCTTTCTCTACTTTACTTCCGACTTATTGTTGGAACGCTAACTCTCTGCACCCCGGATTACAGACGGGATTGTTTCCAACCTGAAGCGGATTCGACTGCGAAGCAACAGCACGGGGACAAGGCCGTCGTTCCGCAGAGGGGCGTCGCGGCGAATCGCTCACCAGCTGGAGACCCCGGAGAAACCCAGATCCCCCGCTGGAAATGTCCCCAAGTCTGCTTCAATCTCTGGCTTGTCCCTCATCATTACCACAGGTCGGACCATGATGCACTGCAGCAGTGTTAGCAGACTCTTTAACTTCATGATTGTGTTGTTAGAAAACTGAGACACTACTGCCAGGCAGGGTGGAGATTTTCTCACTGATGATGTAATACTGAAATCCTGGTTAATCATCAGCCTCTCCTGTCTCTGGAGTTTTTTTATCCTCCACTGATTTTTCTTTTCTGTTTTCTGCTGTGGAACCAGATGACTCATCTGGTCCTCCTCTAAGTCCCAAATCATCTCTGTCTCTGTCGTCCAACCCCTCGTCGCGGGACTCATCTCCCAGTCGGGACCTGCCCATCAGCATCAGCTGCCTACGGCCCCCAGTGGTCATCCACAGCTCTGGCAGGAGGTTTGGTTTTGCACTGCGAGCCATCAGGGTCTACATGGGAGACAGCGATATCTATACAGTTCATCACATGGTCTGGGTAGGGCTCGGTTCTCTAAATCCCTCTACACAAACTCATCAGCATCTGTTTGTTTATTCAAGTTCAAAGTTACTTTGACATTCAATTCAATTCTAAAATACTTTATTGATCCCAGAAGGAAATGAAGTGTTGGTATAGCTCATATAATTAATTCTTTAAGGAGTTGTTGTAGATGATGATGGCTCTGGGCAGGAAGGATTTGCTGTAGCGGTCTGTGTTGCAGCATATACAGTATGTAAACTTCTCACTGCCACTGTAGGCATGTTGGTCAAATTTTAATGTAGCATCTAAAATCCTATATCAAAATCAGTGCCAGCCCACCTCTGTGGTTTGATGTGTGTTTTATATAATGAAATAGTGGTTATTCAGGACTCCCGACAGTCCTCCTAACTGAAGGTAGTTGTTCATACATGACTAAATATCTCTGTTCTGTTCTTTTTGGGTTCAGTCTGTGGAGGATGGCAGCCCAGCACACGAGGCAGGCCTGAGGGCGGGAGACCTCATCACCCACGTCAATGGGGAGTCGGTCCAGGGTCTGGTCCACACTGAGGTGGTGGAGCTTCTGCTCAAGGTACAGGGAGAACATGGAACTTCTTCCTACAGATGATGCAGTGTATGATGTCTTATTCCTGTAATAATGAAGTATCTCATTTACCTTGAATTTAGATGTAGGAATTAATGTCTAGTTTAACTATGTTCCAGTTGCATGTCATATTTTAACATTAACACTGTTTAGATAGATGTAGGACTGTATGCAACTGAATAAATTGGGTACAATCAGTTGCTCTAATAATTTAGTATATCACCTATTTTTAATTGTTAAGCATGCAGCAGTTATATGAAGTGTTGGTGGGAAACCTTTGAGTTTTGACCCTTAGAAATGGGACTTTTGGGGCTCCCTCTCTCTCTGATTTTTCTTTTCCAGAATGTGACACATCCAGCTTCTTCGTATGTAAGGCCTGGTTCACACAGCAGGACCCTTAGGCCGATTTTGCCCCAATTCTCCCCTTCCAACACACCCCGATTATCGGGATGCCTCTTAAAATAAAGATATTCCTGCCGTGTGTTTAGAGCACTCTATTCTGCTCGGAAGGACGTTGAGTCCGCTCCGATCAGAAATCAGGGTTTTTCAACATGTTTGATTGTCTTGAATGAATGAATACTTTATTAAACCCAGAGGGGGAATTCCGTTTCCAGTACAAGCCGTCCAAGACAGGATGAGGTATACTCTGGTAGCAGCCAGCCAATGGTGGCGCTCCATATCACAGCGTGTGGTGTGTTGGGAGGGAGGACAAACGAGCATGCAGCCTGTTGAATGTGACGTGTAGCCAATCAGAAAGCGAGGTGACAGGCAGCGATACACCTTAGAAGAGTAACATTATTTCAAAGTGTCGGCCCACTTTACCCCAGTCCACAAATCCATAGAAACAGAGATCAGTCAAAGCAAAGTGTATAATCAGGGGTGCACATAACCACCAGGAGATGGTGTTTGGTACTCATCCCATATGTAGCGTGGTCTTAATAAATGCAGTCTTCCTCACTGTCCTCCTCAGAGTCACCCCCACTGTCCTCTGCTTCAGCTCCCTGCATGGTAGCTGAAGATGTTGCAGATGCACCTCCCTGTCATTGGTTGAGCCTCCGATTAGCTGTCTCCATCCACAGGTCAACAGCATGCTTTGGGCCAAATGTCTCTGTGGTCTGCTTTGACAGGTGTATCTTAAACAGGACTGAGAGACGAGCATGTGACAGACAAGATCTGTACTTGGTTTTTAATATGTTGAGATGTGAGATGTGTCACAAGCTGCACTGCTTAAAGGCAGTGTAAGAGACAGCTTAACCATTTTGTTGATGTTGGAGTGAGCATCTGGGCTACTTGTATTTCCTATTTGGACCAAGTCATACACAGAAGAGTCTCCAAGGGGTTTTCCTACCTGCTTTAAGCACATCCATTCTGTCACAGTGGTGTCTTTGTCAAGTTGCAATGTGGCCTCATATTTCTTGAGAATGCTACAAACTTTTGCATTTCCGAAACTGTAGAGGTCTTGCATTTCCCGAGGCCATGTTGAAGGATCAAATACTAAGAAGTGATCACATGATTTAAAGCTGCAGTCCAGAGAATAGTTTTATGTATCAAAGTCTTATAAATCTTTAAAAGGATAGTGGGGTTCAATACTATGATAAAAGGCTAGTGCTCCACAACACTTGTTAATCTTCTTAATCCCACCTTCCTCCCATAGACCCCTATGCATTTCATACTGAGTGCCGAATGTATTTAGCCAATAGAATTCAAGTTTCCGCATTGTCGGCTGTTAATCAGTTTGTATGCGGATCGTGCAAACATGTGAACATGGGGCCGCGCACACAGACCGCTCCGTGTCTTCTCGCTTACAGTCGCCATATTGTGAGAGAGCATCAGTCCTCTAAAATGTCCATAGCAAAAATACAATCGGGTGGTGCTCAATAGACGCTTGCTGCTTACTTCTTTGACTCACTGTGTCGACACAGGTGATGCACGTGTACAACTGCTGCGGAAGGGAAGGGGAGGGGGGAATGTTTTGGGAGGGGCCTTGGTACATCAGATTCAAAAAAATCTCTCTCCCTCAAATACTCCGGACTGCAGCTTTAAGTGGGTCATATCTGATTTCAAACTCTTCAATTAACCCCCTGAGTAACTTTGTCTTGTCTCTGTCAGCATCAGCATTAGAAACAGTGTGTGCCCTGTGGCCTTTACCATCAAGCAGAAGCATGAATTGTCCAATGGTCAACATGAGTTCATCCTTAAATTCTCCAATGGTCTTCAAAATGTTGCCAATGTCAAACATATTTGACAGAAAGCACTGAAAATGTTCTGTGCAGATATGCTGCAAGTCACTGTTATCACTTGTAGCCAGTTGCATTTTAATGGCTGGTAATAGAAAAAGTCTTTTTCGGCTCTGACTCCAGTTGACATTTCTTCGTAGGTGGCGAAACGCCAAAGAAGCTGCTTAATGTCTGTTGCTTTTTGGACATCTCTGACAGTATAACTTAGTTGACAAGCAACATGTCATGTGTAAGGTTAGATGAAAAGATTGGTTAAGTTTGCAAAGGCGCGGAGTAACACTAGTCGCATTACGCATTCCTGAATTTTGTCACCCATGTGTACCTGCATACCAGTTATGTGCACCCGTGTGTATAATGACGTTTCCCAGTGAAAACAAGCAATAATCACCTCCATATCTTTGTATAGAAAGTAGAGCTCCTGCTGTGTCCACTCCTTCATCCAATGCCAGGATTTCTTTAGTTTTTCTGTTAACTACTCCACAAACTATTGCCAAAGCCTCGTCATCCATTTTTATTTACCCTTTTGGCTTTAGTCAGGTTTTATATCATGAGGTTTGGTGAGATTTTCCGTCTGAGGTGGGAATGTTTGTGAGTAAAATCGTCATCGCCGTGTGGCCACCCACTACCACACGCTGTAGGACCAGAATAGGAATATCCCGGATTCTTTTTATCGCCGTGTGTGTGTGTGGTCTGAAACCCTTGGGCCAATTTTTAAATCCTACCGTGTGATCCAGGCCTTACATGTCTTGTTTTCCTCTGGACGCCACGGTCCAGATTTTCTAATACTGCCAGTTTCAAATCTGATCAGTCATTTTAAACTACGCAATGAACATGGAGGAGAGAATGAAAGCAGTGCAGAGCCTGGAGTCACACAGGCTGGTTAATAGTGAGATGGGAGTCATTTACCAAGAACATGGAAAACCTTGAATCAGTTAAAATTCCTGCCCTATTTTCATTCTAGCTCAGTCTTTATACATCCAAGTCAACAGAATCAACTGGCTTCTTTATCTGTTTCAGTAAGTGTCAGATCTTTTTAAATGATGGACATTCAGGTGGGATATTTGCACTGATTCAGGATCAGTGTCGTTCACCAAAGAAGCCTATCATTTAGGAGCCGTCATGAACCTTTTTTGTTTGATGTTAACCACCAATTATGGTTTATACCCCATTAATATAATATAATATATAATATAATATAGATTTATGCTCTCCTTTATTTTGTTACACTAAATTCTTAATTACGAATCTTGAATTGATCTTGGTTGCTCACCCGGTGTTTGACCCACAAAATAAAAATGGGGGTGGTGACCACGCCTCTTAGTTCAGCATCAACAGCCAGCATGTTGGCTAACATGTCCTGTTTCTTTTTGTTTTGTTTTTTAAAATCTTTTACATCATTTCTAAAATGCATATTCTTTATTTGATATTAATTAGTTTGTGATCAATGATCGAACCTTTTGTCAAGATTGCTGGAGGATAAAGATTTTATCATGACCTTTCCACCAAAATAACCTAAGCTCTTATTCTAATTAGAACATTTTTATCATGTTAAAGCAAAATGTATAAATGAAGTAAAAATAGTTTAACCAATCTGCCCTCTGTGTAAAGCTTTGACTTTCCCTTCCTCGAATGAGTCCACGTTCCTCCATTATGCCTGGTAGTCCTGTGTGCACCACTAAACTACTGATCTAGTGAACATTTGTTTGTTTCAAAAATTTGAAGACCATGTTTCCTTTCTCCTTTTGGTTTTGTCTTACCTTCTGTTGGTCTATCACATGAAATCTTAGTTAGTGGTAATAAAACAAGCTGAAGGCGTATGAGTACTTAGTGCAGAGCCTGCCGTGTAAACCTGCCTCTTCTTTAGGTAACATCAGTTCTCTGTAGGTGATGAGAACAAGAACAAAGACATGGAGATCAGAACTCTCAGTCTCTAACTTAATGCTTAGGCAGACTTCTTTCTATTGGCTACGGAATGATTTCACTCAACTGTTTTCAACAGAGCGGCAACAAGGTGACTCTCCAAACGACTGCACTGGAGAACACATCGATCAAGGTGGGCCCTGCCAGGAAGGCCAGCTACAAGGCCAAGATGGTGAGGCGCAGCAAGAAGAGCAAGAAGAAGGATGGACAGGACAGGTGGGTGACTCCCATGGTATCTGGAAATCTTAAGTTTAAATGAAAGCAACCTGACTTTTCTTGTTGTTTTGAAAATGTTTCGTCTCTCATCCAAGAGGCTTCTTCAGTTCTGAAAACTGGATTGGGAGTATCAGATTTATAAATCTATGGTTAAGGCTCACTAATGGGGCTATCGTTAAACCCAACGAGGCTATTAGGGTAGCGTAAGCTTCTAAGCACTAAGCAATCTTGGTGATGTAAGAGTCTTTAACGGTGAAACGACCCCAGTTATGTAACTATGTGCTGTTTTGGTCACATGCCTCAATGTGTGAGTTTTGGTGAAACTTCTTTGGTAGGCAACTCAAAGGTGCTTTGTGTGTGTTGGAAAGGGGGAATCTCAAACCACCTCCTCTGTCTGAGAAGACAGATGGTTTGAGAGGGGAGTGAAAGAAGCCATCTATGTAAAACATGTGAAACCAACCTTGAACAGGAAGAAGAAGCCTCTTGGATGAGAGACGAAACGTATTCAAGACAAGAAGAAAAGTCCAGTTGCCTTTATTTAAACTCTCAAGAATATCCTGTCATGACTGAGAATCTACATCAACGTATGGTACCTGAAAGTCTCAGGAAGCGTTAGAAATAAAGAATTATCACCTTAACTCCAAGTTTTCCCCCAGTACTAGGCGTCGCATCTTTAAGAAGCTATCGAAGCACACAGCTCTTCCCCCGATGCAGAGCAGCCGCAGCTTCTCCTCTGGCTTCCCCCAGTCGTCCAGCGACAGCCTTTCCGGTTCCCCCACCCAGAGTCTCTCCCCTGGGCCTTCCACACCATGTCCCTCCCCAGCCCCTGACCACTCTGGAGGTGGGAGATTAAGTCTGTTGAAGTTTGTTGTAGAGGAACCATTTCTGCTCAACCTGAACTTCTTCTATTGTTGACTTTTTCCACCAGATTCCAGTTCGTCTCCTTGTTCCAGTTCCCCCAACTCACCGGTACCTCAGGCTCGTCCCAGCTCCCTTCATGTTCACGGCCGCTACACCAAAGCTGGTCGCTGCAAGTCCACCAGCAGCATCCCTCCTTCGCCTCTGGCCTGCATCCCACCACCTCAGCCTCTCTCCCCTCAGTGCTCTCCATCCTGTCTCCAGAACCATCCCAAATCCCTCCACGGGTTCCACGGGAAGACGTTATCCCCTCCCACTGTTGCTCGTCACTCTGTGCGTCCCCGCAGCATAGAACCACCGCGCTCACCCTTGCTCAAGCGGGTACAGTCAGCAGAGAAGCTGACCGGAGAAAAGACTGGTAAGGGAGGTTACCATGGAGACAGGAAGGCATACAGTACCCGCCGACACACCATGGAGATGCCTCTATCTGAAGGGGAAGGACTGGAAGATGAAGAAGGGGACACCACAACGAGATTCGTGTGTGTAGGTGAGCACGGTCGCCAGGGGCTGAGCATCGGGGGGCACAGGGAGTCCCACGACCCGGTTGGTGGAGGCGGTAACCACCAACGGCCGGCCGGCTCGCCTCAACACCGGGGAAGCAGCCACCGTCCCAAGGAGGTGATGAGAAAGCTGGCTCTGTCAGAGCGCAGGGATTCGTTTAAGAAGCAGGAGGCAGTGCAGGAATTAAACTTTGACCTGGAGGAGATGGATGAGACAGCGAGTCCAAAGCCTCCTGTCACCCAGCCGGAAGCATCCAAAATATCCTGGATCAAGCCTTCCCAGCCTGAACCCAGAGGGAAACCAACAGGAAGTGGAGCTCAGTGTACCACTCAGCAGAAAGCAAAGAGTAAAGGCAAAGAAGGGTTTTAGTTTTTTCCCAAAGGATCCATTCGATGGCCTTGGATGAATCCAAAAAACTGACCAAGTCGAGAATATTCCATCAGAGATCTGCCGCCCTCAAACACTGACTGCTGAACTGTTTATTCCTCTCTTAGTTCTCAGATCACTGTGGCGCCTGTAACTCTGTAAATAGTTTATTTTCATTGAAGAAACTTATTTATGGCCTTTTAGGCGTGTTTCTCTTTCTTTCTTTTTTAAGAGCGGGGATGCTTCAGCCAAAAAGCAAAATGTTGGCCAACAGTCAGAGACAGGAGAGAGAGAGGAAGCTTTTAAAAAGAACTTCTTATTTTCACATGTACCATCTGTAGAATGTCACATCATGCTTTCTGCATCCTCCTTTAATACATCTGTTGGCTAACACCCTGTTATTCCTGAACACTGTGTATGCATCACCGTATGGTATCTGGAGGCGTAGCGTTGTTGCCAAAGCTTCGTTTAACCCGATCATTCATTTGTAAAGAGGTACTGTAGATGAAGGCATCATGGAAACATGGGCTCCTCCACCTCTCACTGTTAGCCAGGGCTGAAACTCTGAGGGAGCTGCTGTTGGTGCTTCCAGCCTGCTTCTCATGCATTGCTGCCATAAACAAACATGGCTGTTGGCTTTTATTGAGTTTTTAATGTGCTTTATGAAAAATTGTTTACTTTTTTGAACAGGAATGTGTGGAGTTGTCCTGGTTCTCCACAGGTGGATGAAGGACCAGGTGAACTTTTTGTATATTTTGATATGGAACTGTCTTGTTTCAGTGCTAATAATAACCTATGCTATGGACTTATACTGTATAAATGATGGTGGACCTTAAAAGCAGCTGTGTTAAGGTGGTGTTCTGTGGCCTTGTGAGAGTAGATGGAGTCAGATGAAATCGGTCTCCCTTTGCCATTAAATTTCTGTCCCATCTGTTTTTCTACAGTTACTTTAGGTGTAAATCATTTTAAAGGTCACTCACCATCCTGAGACATTAATTCAGATTAAAATGTTCTGTATATGTTAACACATGGGACTTGGTCGAATTTTCTCCATGATCCTGTTTTCTTTTCATTCAGAAAGTGTTTCATTAGTCCTATCTCCACTATTGAATGAACAGAGTTGTTTCCCGGGTAAAGGCACATTAACTTGTGGGGTTAATAAAAAAAAGCTTCAAATGGTTCAGGATTAAAGAAACCTTAGTTTTTTTCCACACGGTGTTGAAGGGTGGGAATGTGTGTTGGTGGGAGCTGTCATCAGAAGTTCTTGCAGTGCAGTATCCATGACATGTTAATCCATCTGTATTTGAAATCTTTTTTTCTTTTTCTTTGGTGCATCAGTATCACAGCAGTCTGCTTGTATCTGGAACACTTTCTTATGTCACACAGAACTTTTCCACTTGTATGTTGGTGAATTAAATCTGTTCCTGTGTACCACATGGCTGTCTGCTTCAGACTGGTTTGGCATTGTTAAATATTAAGTGCTTGAAATAAATTAATTGAAAAGGACTCAAGTCCTGGATGAAACAAATCTTTTACCCTGTCATCTCTTCCTCATTTTATATTTATTGTGCTTAGATGAAGCTGTGGTTTTTTCCCCTAATGAATGAATACTTACAGTTGAAACCAGATATTTACATACACTTCAGAAAAACACTTTCTTTACTGTCAAACATAAAATCAGAGTACATTTTTTTTGTTTTTGTTTCACATCAATAAATATATTTTTTTGTATTTGTGAAATGTCAGAATAAAGAGGGAGAGAGCTTCGCGTATATATGGTGGATTACGGTAATTGAATACTGGAGCGCCCTTTCAGGCAAAAACTGAAAAAGAGAGAAATTAAAAGGATTAACCATAAGAAATATTTTTTTATTACCTACATAATACTTTTCCAATGTGGAGGAATAAATGAACGACACAAAGGAGCTAGGTTCGATCACCTCTTTATCTCAACTCCGACATGACACTGAACAACGGTAAGTGTAACGGTAAGTGCTTAGGGCCAGGTTCGAGGATCCTGAAAGGGCAAACTTAGAAGACGTTAAGTGCTGTTGGACAAATGACTGGGGCAAACAATGAAGTACAGGACCAGGAACGCGAAAAAAAAAACATGCCTGGAACAAGTACCGGCTGACCTAAAACCAGTTCAGCTGGGGAAGCACCAAGGTCCTCTTTAGCTGTGGACCGCAACCCAAGCATAACCCATGGGAGGAGGTCAATCCAGTTGCCATCGGTTAGAACAGCACGAAGCGCAGCTTTTAATGACCTGTGAAACCGCTCGCATAACCCATTAGCTTGTGGATTGTATGCAGTGGTACGGTGGATCTTGACCCCCAGGCCATCAGCCATGGTGGACCAAAGCTCAGACACAAACTGTGGTCCTCTGTCAAAGTTAATGTCTTAAGGGGGGGCAAGACGTGCAACCCAGGTTGATAAAAACGCCCAAGCCACCACTGCAGATTGTGGATGCCAGCGGAACCACTTCTGGCCACCTGGTGGCACGGTCGATCACGGTCAGGAGATGAGTGAAACCCTGCAATGGAGGCAAAGGATCCACTAGGTCTACATGGACATGATCAAACCTCCGACTGGGAATGGGGAATGGTTCAAAAGGTGCTTTTGTGTGCTTATGAACCTTGGCACTCTGGTACTGGACACATGCTGCAGCCCATTCCTTCATATCTTTCCGCAATCTGGGCCAAACTGACCAGTTTCACTGAGGCACGAACACCCAGATGTGAGAGCGTCAAAAACGTAGCAGCACCACAAAGGAGGAACCAGAGGGCGGGGACCGTCAGTAGAAATGTCACATAGCAGATGAGGACCACCTTCCTGCACCTGTTTCTTCCAACGTAAAGCTGGTAGGCTCAGACTGCAGCTTAAGGATATCAGCATCACTGCACTGATCTGCAGCCATAGCAGATAAATCAATCCCCACATAAACTGGAGAGACCAGTGCATGGGACAGACAGTCAGCCAAGTTGGATTTGCCAGCCACATACTGAATGCTTTTTGTAAACTCAGACAGCAGCAAGGTGGCGCTGTTGACATCCAGACCAGGGGTCAGAGATTTTAGACGTGGCAAATACTAAGGGCTTGTGGTCAACGTAGGCAGTAAATGGGCGGCCCTCGAGGAAAAACTGGAAATGCCGTGTAGCCAGATAGAGCCTGCAACTCCCTGACTGGCAACCCGAACTGGCATTTTGCTCTGTTGACGATTAGGCGTTGAAAAACCTGACGTAAGTGGGACGTGCTGTTCGGTAGAGCTGTTGGCCACCAGGATGTCATCCAGATAGACGAAAATGAATGACAACCTGCGCAAGACTGAATCCGTCAACCGCTGGAAAGTTTGGGCGGCGCCTTTAAGACCGAAAGGCCACCGTAAAAACTCAAAAAAGGTCAAATGGAGTAAATACAGCTGTCTTGGGGATATCCTCCGCACGAACCGGAACCTGGTGATAACCGCACACCAAGTCATAAATTTTTTAAATCCAAACGTCCTGTTCTGTGGGTGTGAGTGGAGCCTCCTGGTGGTCCGCCACACCATACTTTATATCCCAAGTACATATTTAAAGGGGGGGTGGCACGTTCTTCATATGCAGAAAGAGCAATTCTGAGGTCCAGTACATAAATAATTTTCCTGAAATAGATCTGTAAGTTCAATAAATGATTTATACTACCTATTTGACATTTTGCACTCACAGCATGTCAGCACTGAACTCCTTGAAATTAGCTGCATGTCTCTTTAAGAGTCTCGGACACACCCCTTCAACACGCTGCCGTCAGCGTCATCACAACATTCTCCAGTCTCATGGGGATGAAGCATTACAGTACTGTAGCATCGGTGCGCCGGACTTTTGGAAGATAGGCATATCTTTGGGTTTACTATGGCCACGCAGGACTTGGTACAAGCATATGCATTTGATCCCGTCTCTGACCCTGAAAGTGAAATATTGAATGAACCGGAGTGTGTTCAGCAGCTCGTTCAAGATGTGTCTGCTTGGTAAAATATTGATGTTTCATTCACAAGAAAAATCGAACTTGTTACTTTTTTTCCCCAAGTTATTAATATCTGTAGTAACAAAACTTGTAAACATGAAGCCATCCGAATGCAATTCCTTTTTGCAATAAAATCAGTCTATGTTTAATTTTTTTTAAAAATACAAATGTATGTAGAATGGTTGCTACCTGATTGCTGCTGACGACGCTCTGCTTTAGTGCTCTGGGAGCGGAGGAGGGAGGGCTGTGGAGAGACGTGGGCGGTAATCAAAATTTAGGGGCGTTCCTAGGAGGACCCTGGCGTTCAGTGCTCAACATGGCGGCCACGAGAGTTTATAGTTATAACTCAAACATACATAAATAAACCTAAGAAACACTTTAGGCATGTTTTTAAGGGGGGAATGGCATAAGAAGGTGATGAAAAGCTTTAAAAAGTGAATTTTACATGCCACCCCTCCTTTAACATAATTTACAGCATGTTTTTGAGAAATACCAAGTCAAAGTACAGTGAAATGCCTTTCCAGAAATGGCATTTGTGTCATTTTCAATAATTTATTTCTCCAAAATACTAAGAGGTGACAACAAACTCTATTCAGATTATGGTCAAGGGTGTCATATTATAACCAGAATAAATATTTCAAAATTTTACTGTAAAATTTCCTGGCCTTAAAAGTAGACAGGGTGTCTAAAACTGGAAGCTGGTTCCACAGGAGAGGAGCCTGATAACTAAAAGATCTGCCTCCCATTCTACTTTTAGAAATCCTAGGAACTACAAGTAAACCTGCAGTCTGAGAGCGAAGGGCTCTGTTAGGAACATAAGGAACAATTAGATCTCTGATGTATGATGGAGCTGATCATTATGGGCTTTGTATGGAAGAAGGAGGATCTTAGATTCTATTCTCTTGCTTTATTGTGTATCGTGTAATGTGTGTTTCTTTTTACTTTTAATGTTATATTCCATATCTGTTTTTTTTTTTGTTTTTTTTTAATCACCAAATCATGTAAAGCACCTTGAATTACCTGCTGTTGAAAGTGTGCTATACAAATAAAATTGCCTTGCCTATTCTGGATTTTAACAGGGAGCCAATGAAGGGAAGCTAAAACAGGAGAAATGTGATCTCTCTTTTTAATATTCATCAGAACTCTTGCTGCTGCATTTTGGATCAACTGAAGGCTTTTAATGGCATTTTGTGGACTACCTGATAGTAAAGAATTACAGTAGTCCAGCCAACAAATGCATGGACTAGTTTCTCAAATATAAACTACACTATGCTCCTAAACATATTCTGATCCGTTCAAATTTGAATAGTGATTGCCGAACAAAACTGTTAAATGATTAAAAACATGTAACTCATGCAAGTATCCATCAACTTTTTATAATGCCTTTTAATCTGTAGTTTAGTAGACTTTAGTGATGTAGTAGGCTAGGTGTAAAATATTGAATAAAATGTTTTGCTGCATGACTGGCTTCATTTTCTCTCACATGTAGCTTTATGACACACAAATTTACAAGTGGATTGCCGATATCGTCTCCAAGTGAATTTTGGGTAAAACTCGTCACCAGCCGTCAACTAACGTCATCTGTCACTTGTGAACAGATAGCAAACAAGGTGTATTATTTTTTACAGACTAAGTTACCATGAGTTGTACTTATAAGCATGAAAGTGGATCGGCAAAGCGAGAAGAAAAGGAAAAAAGAGAGCAAGAAAAAGCCAAGTTACAAAAACTGGACCCATATTTTGTTCGTTGTCCTTAAGATGAACCTGACTGTTTTTGTTGGCAGCGATTCAGGCCCTCCAAAACTTTCAGGACAGCCAGGGAGTCAAGTTAATTACATGTAGCAGGTCTAAAAATAACTGTAAAACAATATGTGAGCTAGTTCTAAATTGTTGGTGGTTGTAAATTGTAGTAGCCCAGCTGCCTAGCTTATATCCCCATCTTTCTCTCTCTGTGATATAGCGGTTGCTAGTTGCTCCAGGGTAGAGCCAGACCTGGTGCCTGACCAACAACCCCCCTCCTCATCTGTGCTGGACACTGGAAATAAAAGCAGCAGCAGGTCTCCTCCCACTGCAGGTGACACGCAGACCGCGGATGATGAAAACCCTCCTCTGGAATGTTTTCCGACTGATCGGGCCGAATTTGCTGAAAACATCTAGGAGGCCAACATTAAAAGATACACCCTTAAAATGGGCCCATGCAGACCCAAAGGTCCATTTTCCACTGATAATGACAATCTGTGTTTTTCGGAAAGTTATTACAGCTCTACCACAAAAGTTGGAATGAAACTTCCCCGTAGCTGGATGTGCTCCATCCATTCATCCATTTTCTTCCGCTTATCCAGGGTCAGGTCGCGGGGACAGCAGCTAAAGCAAAGACACCCAGACTTCCCTCTCCCCAGCCACTTGGGCCAGCTCCTCGGGAGGAATCCCAAGGCGCTCCCAGGCCAGTCAAGAAACATAGTCCCTCCAGCTGGATGTGCTATTCCCCCAAATTAGACTGCTGTTCCTGTGAGCCTTGCTGGCTTTTTTACCAACCGTAATGCCACATATTACAACAATGCATGGGTAAACAGAATTAGAGACTGGAAACATCTGTCTGCCAAAGTTGAGAAGCATGAACCCACGCAAATACATCTTGGTGCATGGATAGTATACAAGCAGTGGGAACTCAACAGCACAATAGACGCTGAAATGGAGAGGAATGTGTGCAATGCAGCCTTGTTTTGGAGACAGGTCCTGGAGCGCATTGTAAATGTAACCTTAACTCTGGCTTCATGCAACCTGGTATTCAGGGGGCACAGGGAAGTTTTAGGTCAGGGAAATCCTGGCAACTTTCTGTCAATAATTGAGTTATTAGCTCGCTACGACCCTGTCTTGGAAGACCTAATCAACCGACCAGAAGGGTCAGTGAAATACCTAAATCACCAGATTCAAGATGAGATTATTTACATTCTGTCTCGAGTGAAAGCTGACATAGTTAATGAAATAAACGAAGCCCCGTTTTATTCCATTATCATGGACACAACGCAAGATGTGTTAAAGATAGACCAGCTGAGCCAGGTGTACCGTTACGTAACTGTTAAGAATGACGTGGGTATTGCAACAGATATAAAGATCAATGAAGTGTTTTTTGGGTTTTGAAGCGACTGTGGGCTCATCAGCGTCGGAGCTTGAAAACCAAATCCTGAGCTAGAAAAAAAGTGGAATAGATCTGTCAAAATGGCGCGGACAGGGCTATGATGGGGCCGCAAATATGAGTGGTGCGTATTCAGGCGTACAGGCCAGAATAACAGAGAGAGAGCCCCTTGCCCATTACGTTCATTGCGTTGCTCTTAACCTCAACCTTGCTTTCAACGACTCTGTTAAAAATGTCCCTGGAGTGAAGCAGTTGTATAACACTGTAGAGAACCTGTACAACTTTTTTGGTCACAGTACGATGGGCGCTCCTCAGGGAGTTAATGACGCCAGAGAGCAGAACTGTCACATTAAAACGCCTCTGTACCACTCGCTGGTCATCTCTACATGATGCGCTTTTTGCTTTAAGGCACAGATATGGAGACATAAGAGCCCTCGTCAAAATATCCCTGACCATTGACAAAAAACAGGAGCGTATTGAAACAAGTGCGCTCAAGATAGCCATAAGCACATTTTCTTTCATATTTTTGGTCAACATGCAAACCAAGATTCTTGAGTGTATAAACCCTGCCTCACAGTTCCTGTAAGCTAAGAACGCAGATATTCTGAAAGCATCTGTTCTTCTGCAAAATCCCATCAGTGTTTTGATGGAGTTTAGGGAGCATTTTCACCTCAGCCATGGACTCTTCTGATTTAACAAGTTTGACTTCAACCAAGTCAGGAAATGCTGCTACCCCCTTTGCCTCCCCATCCCACTTGTGTGTCTCTAAAAGTAAGGTGAAGAGGCAGCTGGAGATACTGAACCAGAACAAGGCTGCAGGTCCAGAGGGTGTCAGCCCCAGAGTAATGAAGCCCTGTGCAGAGCAGCTCTGTGGGATTCTGCAGCACCTATTCAACCTTAGCCTAACACAGGAGAAGGTTCCAGTGTTGTGCAAGACATCCTGCCTTAATCCAGTACCAAAGAGAACCCACGCATCAGTCATCAATGACTATAAACCTGTTGCCCTGACATCCCACATCATGAAGGTCCTGGAGAGACTCCTGTGGCCCACCTGAATAAGCAAACAAGAACATATCCGTTTGCTTATCGCTGTGGAGTTGGAGTTGAAGATTCCATCATCCACCTGCTTCAACCAACCGTCATCTGGACAAAGCAGGCAGCACTGTGAAGATCATGTTCTTTGATTTCTCCAGTGCATTTAACACAATTCAGCCTGATTTGCCTTGTCGGAAACTCCTGAAAACACAGGTGGAGCCCTCAACAATCGTCTGGATCAATGACTACCTGAAAACAGACCATGGTTTGTGAGACTGAAGAATTGTGTGTCAAACCAGGTGGTCAGCAGCACAGGAGCACCACAAGGGACCGTACTCTCACCATTCCTTTTCACTCTGCACAGCTCAGACTTCCAGTACAAATCAGAGACCTGTCATCTGCAGAAATACTCAGAGGACTCTGCAATTGTTGGGTGTTTAAGAGATGGACAAGAAGCTGAATACAGAGAGCTGGTGGACCGCTTTGTGACATGGTGTGGAAACAATCGTCTTACCTTGAATGTGAACAAAACAAAAGAGATGATTGTAGATTTCAGAAGAAACAGGGATAAGTCAAACACTGTTTCCATCATGGGAGAAGAAGTGGAGGTGGTTGAGCAGTATAAATACCTCAACAGACTGGACTGGAGACTGAACAGTGAAACCAACTACAAGAAGGGACAGAGCAGACTGTACTTCTTGAGGAAGCTTAGGTCCTTCAAGGTTTGCAGCAAGATGCTCCAGATCTTCTACAAGTCTGTTGTGGAGAGTGTAATCTCTTCAGCCGTCATCTGTTGGAGTAGCAGCAGCAGAGCCAGGGACTTAAAAAAGGCTCAACAACCTGATAAAGCAGGCTGCTTCTGTTCTTGGTACTACTGTGGAACATCTGGAGATGATGATGCAAAGAAGGATTCTTCATAAAATCAAAAAAATTATGGAGAACCCTGAGCATCCTCTTTATGAGACTGTCATACAACAACAGTGTCTTTAGTCGGAGGCTTCTTCGGGGTTCGCTGCAATACAGACTGCTACTGGAAATCCTTCGTGCCCACAGCCATTATGATCTACAACTCCTTAAAGAATTAATTATGTGAGCTACACACTTACCTTAATTTCCCTCTGGGATCAACAAAATACTTTTGAATTTGAATTGAATTTGATGAGGCTAAGTCTGCCACTTTTGATCTAGCTACAAAATGGGGAAGTCAAACGCAGTTTGAAGCAACCAGGGCCAGAAAAGTTAAGCATCATTTTTTTTTTTTTTTTATGTGTCCTGTTTGGCGGTGTGGAGCTCAGAATTGGTGTCTGAGTACCAAGTAGAAGCCCAACAGATTTACTTTCACAAGCGGAGCAGTACAGCTTTTGCTATAGTCCTCCACTTGATATATGTGTGAAAAATCTTTATTATGAATTGTTGGGGTTTTTATTTCCTGATGTTATGGACACAGAGATGGAAAATTAAGGAGAAGAAAGAAGGAAGATGAAGAAGAGAGGTAGGAAACAAAAAGTCAAGAGAGAGGGTGAGTTGAAAATACAAGAGAGGAAGGGGAACAAAGAAAACACAGGAAAACATTGAAGTCTGCCTCCATACCCACACTAAGAATTACACAACCACATCACACAAAAATAGATATAAAAATACAACAACAATGTCACAGAAAAACTCATGGTACCGATTAATCAAGCTCTAGTAATGATAACCTCAGCCCAAGAATATATCCTTAAACACCAGAGACCCCACATCTATGTGTGTGTGTTAGCATGCTGGTGCATATAAGGTTTCTCCATAAGAGTGTTCGATAGATGGTGTGAGCAGAATCGATGCAGACATGCAGGAGATCGGAGCAAAGACGTCCAAAGGACCCCCAGAGCCCCAGGCGGACCCGGGTGGGGCCGACCGCTTCCCCCAAGAGTGGAGCAAAGGAGAACCCCTGGGGGTACATCCAGCGGCCACTATGCAGGGGCCCGGGGGGCAGCAGTGACGAGCCCACGGGGCCCGCCGGCAACCGGCCGCGCCAGGGCGGGCCGGTCAATGGACCGGGAGAAACGGGGCCCAGGGGCACCCCACCCCCCAGCAGGGACCCGACAAGGGACCGGCCGACGAGGGGCCCCCGGCATTGTAGGGGGCGCGGCCGGCCGCCACGCGCCGCCTCCATCCTAGGCCAATCCCCACCGCCAACATCCCAGCGCCCCACTGACAGCCGCAGGGGATGGACAGCATCCCCAGGCCGGGCTCAGCCAGCATCTGGACACCAAGTTGTACCAGCTCCTGGGTCCTGATCCCGCGCAACGC
Source organism: Valencia hispanica (assembly GCA_963556495.2). Taxonomy (NCBI): domain Eukaryota; kingdom Metazoa; phylum Chordata; class Actinopteri; order Cyprinodontiformes; family Valenciidae; genus Valencia; species Valencia hispanica. The sequence continues at coordinate 52,843,666 of OY747712.1, read as the reverse complement.
AGTGCGCCGAGACCAGGCATCCAATGAGGGCCAGGGCCGGTCCAACCCGCCAATGAACCGGCCACACAGGGTGCGCACAGAACAAGTGATCAAACGAGCCTAGACGCCGGATCCGCATCCCACCGAGCAGGCACCACCCAACAATCCCAAACCTGGCACCTCTAAAAGAGGTGCTCCAACCAACCAAAGGAAGATATCGGCCCAGCGCATCGGCCGACCGACACACCGGCCCCCCCAGGCCCGGCCAGGCACACACCGGATTGACCGCCGATGCACTAGCAGGCAGGGGGCCCCGTCACCGGCGGGGAGTGACGGAGGGGAAATAGGCCCCCCATTAAGTGTAAGGCCTGAGGTGCGCCAGGCGAGGGGGCAGACCAAGATCCAACCTGACAGGTAGACAAAGACATATAGACACAGTCATACGTTCCCTCCCTCTTATTATTATTCAAATTCTTTTATTGCTTTTAAATTTAAGAACAATAAACATGAACCACAATAACAATGAAACAGCAGTCGGTGCTCACAAAGACAAGAACAGATGAAACAGAAGGGAAATGTCCGATAATTGAGCAAAAATGATCATCAGTAATAATCAACAAGAAAATAAATAACAGGGTTACATACATGATACAATAAGGGAGACAAAAAATAAATAAAGAATTGTGGGCTATACATTGAAATCAGACTTTAAAAAATTGAGGAATGGTTGCCAGATCTTGTAATATGATTGGAGGGAGCCATTCACAGTGTGTCTTAAATGTTCTAGTTTTAAGTGAGACATGACTTCCTCCATCAGGCGCTTTAAAGAAGGTGGGGTGTTTTTTTTCCAGTTGAGTAGAATCAAGCGTCTTGCCAGTAATGTTACAAAAGCTATAGCACTGGCCTGGTGCACCGTTACCAAAATATTTGGTGGAACAACCCCAAACAAAGCTGTAACACAGTTTGGTCCAATATTCCTCTTACATACGGATTAAATTACTACAAATATTCCCCCCCAAAAGGGATTAAGTGTGGGACAACCCCAAAACATATGACATAAGTTGGCGGGGCCATAGCCACACCTTGCGCAACACCAACCAGCACCTGGATACAATTTTGCAATTTTACTAGGGGAGAGATGCAACCTGTGCAGTATTTTGAACTGTATTAGACTGTGCCGAATGCAAATGGAGGATGAATGAATTCTTGTAACTGCCGCCTGCCAAGTATTGTCAGTAAATTGTTCACCTAATTCTTCCTCCCATTTAACCCTTAAACAATTCAATGATGGAGATGCAGCATTCTGAATTTTGTTGTACAAGGCTGACACCAGGCCCCTATCAGATGGGTTGAGCTCTAAACATTCATCAAGCCACGTTTTTGGGGATAAAAGTAAAGAGAAAGTTGCCTTAACAAAACTGCGAATTTGTAGGTATCTAAAAAAATCTGACTGTAATATACTGAAGTCCTTTTTCAGCTGCTCAAATGAGACAAATTTACCATTCTTAAAAAGATCCCCAACACACGATAGACCTTTCGTATGCCACTGTTGAGAAGATGGATCAATAAGCGATGGGGCAAAGTGGACATTAGAATGAATGGGAGTTGCCGCTAAGGCACTTCTGAATTTGAAATGAGTTCTAAACTGAAACCATATTCTCAAGGAGCCCTGGACAACTGCATTGTTTGACCAATGGCGTTTGCTCAGTGGTAATGCACTACATATTAGGGAGCCCAACAAGACTGGACTGCTAGAATATTTTTCCAAGTGGACCCAGACTGGAGATTCAACGTCCAACTCGTCTGCAAGCCAGAATAACAGTTTATGAATATTGGTGGCCCAGTAGTAGTAGAGAAAGTTTGGTAAAGCTAGCCCCCCGTCCTCCCTCGGTCTCTCCAAGAACTCTCTTCTGATTCGAGGGATATTTTAATTCAAGATGAACATAGACAAGCATTTGTTCAGTTCTTTGAAGTAAGATTTAGGAATGAAAACCGGCATGGTTTGAAATAAATATAGAAGCCTAGGCAAAATTATCATTTTTACTGAATTAACCCTTCCAACTAAAGACAAGGGGAGTTTTGACCACCTATCCAAATCTTGTTTGGCTTTATCTAGTGCATTTGTGAAGTTTTTGTCAAACAGAGATCCATAGTTGTAAGTGACACACACACCTAAGTAGTTAAAATGGTCTTTATGGATTTTAAAGGGAAAGCCTTGTAGAGCCAACTGTTGAGCTTTTTTATTTATTGGAAAAAGTATACTTTTGGACAGATTCAGCTTGTATCCCGACACTTGCCCAAATTTATTGATAAAGGTAAGAGCAAGAGGAATAGTTTTGTGTGGATCGGAAAGAAAGAGGAGGAGGTCATCGGCATACAGAGATAATTTATGAGTTTGTCCTGCTCTTTTTTTTTTGTCTCTTATTCCAACCAACTGGACCATTTGTCTCAGCGTAATTGCCAAGGGCTCAATGGCAATATTGAAAAAAAGGGGGCTCAATGGACAGCCCTGCCTTGCCCCACGGGAAAGAGGAAAAAAGCTGGACATAACCTTGTTTGTTCGTATAGATGCTTGGGGTGTTGCATATAAGATACTGGTCCAAGAGCGGAAAACAGGACCGAATCCAAATTTTTGAAGTGTAGTAGACAGAAAATTATATTCAACTCTGTCAAACGCTTTATGCGCATCAAGAGAAATTACCACTTCAGGCACAGTGTTATTGCGCTGATAGATCACATTAAACACCCGACGCAGATTGCTAGATATTTGCCTACCAGCGATAAACCCGGTTTGGTCGGGATGTATCACTTTTGAAAGGACCTTGTCAAGTCTACCAGACAACACTTTTGCTAAAATCTTATAGTCACAATTCAGAAGACTGATCGGACGATAAGATTCACACAGCAGTGGATCTTTCTCTTTCTTTAATAAAAGTGAAATTGTAGCTTGGGTCATGATTTCAGGTAGAATTTTTTTAATCAAAAATCTCTTTGAAAACCTTACACAACAGTGGAACTAATTTGGAGTTAAATTTTTTGAAAAACTCTACTGGATACCCATCTGGACCAGGAGCTTTACCGGACTTCATCCTTTTGATGGCATTATTTATTTCCAACTGTGTAATATTGGACTCCAGCATACTTGTGTCGGATTCGTCTAAGGCGGGCAAGGTCACATCACTAAAGAATTCTTCCAATTGGATCGAGTCACTAGCTTCAGAGGAATATAGCTTCTCATAAAATGATTTAAACTCAGAGTTTATGTCCTTTTGGTCTGTTAACACATGACCATGTTCATCCTTAATTGCAGCTATGAAACCTGCAGAAGATGACTGCTTTAGTTGGTGAGACAATAGTTTGCCAGCCCGATCACTATGCTCGTAATGGGTGAGGCGAGACCGCAAATGAAGGTCAATGGCCTTAGCGTTAGTGATTGAATCGAATTCTGTTTGCAGTAGAATTCTTTCCTTTTATAGATCAGCACAGGGTGATGTTGAATACAACTGGTCTACTTGTTTGATACGATTTATTAACTCTGACGCTCGTTTTGTCTGATTTGCATTTTCTGCTGCAGAAAAAGATATCACTTGCCCTCTTAAATATGCTTTTAGAGTTTCCCATATTGTAATATAACCCATCTCAGGTGTCTCATTTAATTCCATGAAAAATTCTATTTCTTTGTTAATAAATTCAACAAACTTTTCATCCATTAGGTATCTGGAATTAAGCCTCCAGGAAGAAAAACTGGAAGTGTTTTCCGGAAAACTTAGTTGCAACATCACTGGCACGTGATCTGATATTACGATACCTCCATAATCTATTTTTTATTACGCTTGATTGGATTATTTAATTCACGAACATTCCAGCTCACCAGAGTGTTTGGATTAAGGGCCGCATTAGAAGGTAACATATATCGGTTTCAGAAATGAACGTATTGAGAAAAGATATAACCCATAATATTGGATAAATAAAACAAAAAACACAAAGCAAAACCACAAAGCCACAAAGCACCTGAACTGCTCACAAACAAAACAAAATAGGGGAAAAAGTAAAAAAAGTGAAAAATAACAGCTCAAAAAATACAAAAATAAATAAACCAAAACTGGTCTCACGTGGAGACAAACATGCTTCCTGGTCCCCAACTCCACTGCTTACCATGCTAGCTCCCATGGGAACCTACTGAATATAAATTATATTGATAATAACACAACACAATGTAACCCCCTTAACTATGGACAATTGAATAAACCAAACAAAATCGAAATAGTGTTGTAAAGAGAAAATAGAAAATACTGGGGCTGTGCCCCACTGTGGCTTTTGTTGGTAAAGAATTAAGCTTGTGTCCTATACCTGACAATAAATGGCGATCATCTTCATTGTTAGGGAAAAATAATAATGGTGTATTATTATTTTCTTAGGGTGTTTTTATCACATAGTTCAATTCAATTCAATTCAGTTTATTTATATAGCGCCAATTCACAACAGATGTCATCTCAAGGCACTTAACAAGAAGTCATTTCAATACAATTATACAAACATTCCAATCAGTTAAAAAGTTTCCTATTTAAGGAATCCCAGCAGATTGCGTCAGTCATTGGCGTGAGGTTGGGCAGATTTCCAACCACAGCAATCCTTCAGCAATCCCTCATACTGAGCAAGCATGTAGCGACAGTGGAGAGGAAAAACTCCCCTTTAACAGGAAGAAACCTCCAACAGAACCAGGCTCAGTAGGAGCGGCCATCTGCCACGACCGTCTGGGGGTTTGAGAAGACAGAGCAGAACACAGAAGGAACAGAAGATCCGATATAAGAGAACTTTCTATGTTACAGAAAGTAAAAAGTTGATAACAGGACACAGTGGATGTTCAGTTACTGAGAGGATCATCCCAGTCGATGCCCCCCGTCCAACAGGGCATTGCAGCCAAGCAGGATACCAGACCAGGTATATCTTCGATGGGGAGAAAAACACTGAGAGAAAACAAAGTTAACAGTCGAAATAACAGAATGTACTGTAATACAACTGGAGAGTCGTAGGAGAAAAGGAAGTAGCAGAGTGAAGAAAATTGGTAAGTCTGTCCTCCAGCAGTCTAAGCCTATAGCAGCATAACTACAGAGATAGCTCAGGATGAACTTAGCCACTCTAACTATAAGCTTTATCAAAAAGGAAAGTTTTAAGCCTGGCCTTAAAAGTAAACAGAGTGTCTGCCTCACGGACTAAAGCTGGGAGCTGGTTCCACAGGAGAGGAGCCTGATAACTAAAAGATCTGCCTCCCATTCTACTTTTAGAGATCCTAGGAACTACAAGTAAACCTGCAGTCTGAGAGCGAAGTGCTCTTTTAGGAACATATGGAACAATTAGATCTCTGATGTATGATGGAGCTTGATTATTAAGGGCTTTGTATGTAAGAAGAAGGAACTTAAATTCTATTCTGGATTTAACAGGGAGCCAATGAAGGGAAGCTAAAACAGGAGAAATGTGATCTCTCTTTTTAATATTCATCAGAACTCTTGCTGCCGCATTTTGGATCAACTGAAGGCTTTTAATGTCATTTTGTGGACTTCCTGATAGTAAATAATTACAGTAGTCCAGCCTTGAGGTAACAAATGCATGGACTAGTTTCTCAGCATCACTCCTGGACAGGATGTTTCTAATTTTAGCAATATTCCGGAGGTGAAAGAAAGAAATCCTAGAAACCTGTTTAATATGGGATTTAAATGTCAAGTCTTGGTCAAAAATAACGCCGAGGTTCTTTACGTTATTACTGGGGGCCAATTTAATGGCATCCAGATGAAGTGATTGACTAATCAGTTTCTGTTTAAGAACTTCTGGTCCAAAGACAGCAACTTCTGTCTCGTCAGAATTTAAAAGCAAAAAGTTTAGGGTCATCCATGCTTTTATGTCTTCCAGACATGCCTGTAATCTACCTAACTGACTGGGTTCATCAGGATTTATGGATAAATATAGTTGTGTATCATCGGCATAGCTGTGGAAATTTATCCCATGCTGTCTAATGATTCTACCAATTGGAAGCATATATATGGTGAAAAGAATTGGTCCAAGGACAGAACCCTGTGGAACTCCACAAGTAACCCTTGAGAGTGAAGATGATTTATCATTTAGATGAACAAACTGGAATCTATCAGACAAATATGATTTAAACCAGCCTAGTGCTGTTCCTTTGATCCCTGCAACATGTTCAAGCCTTTCTAAGAGAATATTATGATCGACTGTGTCAAAAGCAGCACTGAGATCTAACAAAACCAGAACAGACACCAGTCCATTATCTGAGGCCATGAGAATATCATTAGTAACCTTCACCAGTGCTGTTTCAGTGCTATGATGAGCTCTAAAACCTGACTGAAACTCTTCAAACAGCTCGTTACTGTTTAGATGTTCACAGACTTGATTAGCAACTATTTTCTCAAGGACTTTGGATAAGAAAGGAAGGTTAGATATAGGTCTGTAATTCACTAAATCATCTTGATCAAGGGAAGGTTTCTTGAGTAAAGGTTTAATTACAGCTATTTTAAATTCCTGTGGTACGTATCCGTTTACTAAGGATAGATTCATCATATCCAAAATGGGGCCAGGAACCAAATGGAACACTTCTTTAAATAATTTGGTTGAGATTGGGTCCAAAATACAAGTTGAAGGTTTAGATGAGGCTAATATTTTTGATAATTCTGAAAGCTCGACTGAATCAAAACAGCCTAAGCAATACTGAGGTTCTACAGTTCTTTCCGATACTGACTCATTTACTGAGGAAGAAGTAATCATGTTTGGGAGGGTGCCAATGATTTTATTTTTAATAAAATTAATTTTATTTATGAAGAATCTCATAAAATCATCACTGCTAAGAGCTGGGGGAATAGTTGGCTCAACAGAGCTATGACTCTGTGTAAGTTTGGCAACTGTACTAAAAAGAAACCTAGGATTTTTTTTTATTCGCCTCTATTAATGATGAAAAATATGCTGTTCTAGCTTGTCGAAGGGTCTTTTTATACAGCAGTAGACTGTTATTCCAGGTTAAATAGGAATCCTCTAGATGTGTAGAGCGCCATTTTCTCTCCAACTTCCTAGTATTCTGCTTTAAAGTACGCAACTCTGCGTTAAACCAAGGAGTCAGCCTCCTATGGCTAGCCACTTTCTTTTTTAATGGGGCTACACTATCTAATGCCAAACGCAATGAGGACGTAACGCTGTGAACCAGACCATCAATTTCTGAAGGGTTAGAGATAGAATTGCTGCCATCCACTGTGTTACTCTGAGACACTGAGGAAAGTAAGAATGGTACAGATTCTTTAAAAATTGTTACAGCATTGTCTGATAAAGTTCTACTATAATGAAATTTTCTTTCAGATTTAAGATGGTCAGTTAAAGTAAATTCAAAAGTTATCAAGTTATAGTTCTAATGTACTTTTTAAATGTCATTTTGGTTTCAGTCACATGCTCTTGTGCATGACATCCTGTTCTTTTAATATGTTAATGAAGTGTGACTAAATAAAGAGAGTCTGCAGAGGTGAGACCCTTTGAGACCAGTGATGAGATCAGTGGGAGACGAGTGACAGGAGCTGATAACAGACAGACACGGTTGGCTCATTCCTTACCGTATTTTGCTGGTCTCCCTCTGCAGAACTGATTGAACCACATCTACCTCTGCAGAGCTTATTGTCTAAATTATCTCCGACTTTTGTGTGTGACTCGTTTTTAGGTAAACCACAACAATTACCTAACATCTTGGTGCCGAGACCCGACGTACGGAGCACTCCCGCAGGTGGTTTCCGTCGAAGGGCTGTTTTTGACATCCAGATCGCTGAATTGCTGCACTGGCCGGCTGCATAACTTCCACGAGGACCCCCTGCGCGTGCTCCCGTGCGATCGATTCGGTTTGAGTCACTCGCATAGGGCAAACATTGTGAGTACGTCTTTTTTGTGCACCTTTACATTTAACAAAACAAATTCTAAGATAGTCAGGGTATATTCTGCTGTTTGGGCCTAAAGAACGCTTTAGCCTCTCTGATAAAATATCAGGTGTTGATCCGTAACTGTTTAGTGACAAAAGAAGGGTGTAACGGATCTGGTTTGCGAACCGGTCCACCTTAAAAAAGGGGTGTAACGGGACAGGTCTGCGAACCTGACCACCTTCAAAAATACAATTTGAAAAAAAAAAAAAAAAAAAGGGTGTAACGGACCTGGTTTGCGAACCGGTCCACCTTGAAAAAGGGCGTAACGGTACAGGTCTGCGAACCTGACCACCTTGAAAAATGTACGGTTGTAACGGGTTAGGTTTGCGAACCAATCCACCTCGCTGGGAAATAAAGCACGCCAGTGTATGGAAGTAAAAACACAAACAGCAGAATCAAAACGAAATACCGCACCCTAAGTGGGTATAAGAAAGATTAGACACAGGACATAATCTTTATGTATGCCAGTCCAACCTGAAACCTAACGGTGTTAACGTACGGTTTGAACGGGCACTACAAGAGACGTTCTGTGTGGATTTATAGGTTACACAACACATCCTTAGATTAGGAAAGCCATAAGACGGCTCAATCTAGTTGCACAAGAGAGACACTTAGAGTAAAAACTATACGATCCAGTTTTAGCAGAAATTGAGTACAAGAAAAAAAATCTCAAATAAATGACCAAAAACAAAAACAGATTACTTTAATTAATTAAAGAATAAATCACTAACTTTAACTCATCAACAGACTAATTTCATAGTTCTTGCTTTTTCATTCACCTTAACCTTAATATTAATTACTGTTGTTATTCCCATAGAACTATTTGGTATTCTAACAACAGACTTTACCAGACCAATTAATAGAACCCATTAAGGCTTATATAAAAACAACGCAAAGATGGGAAACGATGTTTCCACCGACAAATTAGAAGGCGATTCAAAATATATGTATAAAAAGAACCCCGAAAATCTTCAGTTTCTAACAAAATGGCGCAAAAAGTATAAAGTAGATGGGAAGCTTAAAGGAAGCCAATGGAGAGAACTTGTATGTGTTCTTGAAGCAAAAACACTTATCGCTAAAGGTAAAAAGAAAAAACTTAAACAGACACAGTTAAAAATAGCACGTGTGTGGGCTGATGAAACAGAGAAAAGGAAACAAAATATGAAAAACAGAAAAGAGAGCAAAGGTGCTAAAGATGAGGCTCTTCTTATGAAAAAGCTAGGTGACTAGCTCACACTGTGCCCTCCCCCTTATTCACCACCACCTACAGCTCAGATAGACCCCCCTGGGGCTGTTGGAGGAGAACCTTATGCACCTCCACCAGCACCCCCAGCAGACCAGCCGGGGGCTTTAGGGGAAGGTCTATATCCTCCTGTTCCAAGAGATCAATTTGCAATTGAAGAAAAAACAAATGGTACCACAATAAAACAAAGACTTAGAATTACAAAGAAGTCAGGTCCAAAAAAATCTGAGGATAAATCTTATGAGAGTGAACCAGAGGACTCAATAAATATCAACCCTATGATTCAAGTACCATCTGCCGATGGTACTCCGAGATATGTTTTTAGACCATGGTCACTTAAAGACGTTAAAGAGGTTGTAGAACAAATCACTAGCCATAAGGAGGATCCAGAAAAATGGACAGAGGATATGGTTGATGTGGTCAAATCCTACCGGTTAAACGGTCATGAATTAGGACAGGCTATGGCTGCATCGCTGGGGAAAGACTGGCACCATGTAGCTGGAAATTACACAGGAAGAGATGATGCCGGAGTTGTGTTACAATTTCAGAATGATTTCCAGGGGGCACTAAAGCAACAATTCGATGCAGTAGCGGATAAAGTTCGTGCACAGTTTAAAAAGAAACCAGATTATGGGCATATGGCCTCCATAAAACAGAACCCTGGGGAAACTGTAGATGATTTTAAATACAGATATCAAAAGGAACATGACATCCATAGCGGCCTTACAAAAGAGCTTGGTGATGACACCCCATATATACGGCATTTGTGTAATGGCCTGCTGAATAGTTTCCACCCCACTATCACTAATTGGATTAAAAATCACCTTCTGACATGGGAAACATGCAACCTTACTACCCTTATGGCCAATGCACGTTTTGCAGAAGGTGTCATTGAAAGAAAGGGGAATAAACCAAAACCTCCAGACTCCGACACACAGGTATTTCACACTCAGGTTGAAGACGATGAGGGGGAAGTTTATTATCAAAGTGACAACCACAACAAAGGAAGGGGGTTTAGACCACAAAGGAATACATATCATCACACACCACAGGGGTCATGGAGATATCAAGGTGGTCACACTGCCCCCACGTGTTGGATCTGCGGGAAAGTAGGCCACATTTCACATCAATGTAGCAGAGGCAGAGGCCGAGGAGGGGGCATAGGGCGAGATCAGATCCATACACAGGGTTCAACTGCCCCAGATCACTCGCGGTTCACACAACAATGACTAGATACTTTTACCGCCTCTAATGAGGTGGTGGACTGCTGTGGCGCCTGGGAATTACTTAATGTTCTGAAAGAGAAGCCTTACATAACACTTAAAGTTAATGAACAAACAGTAGAGCTCCTTTGTGATACTGGAGCTTGCAGAACAGTGATCTCTTCTGGCGTTAATCTGCCAGAATCTAAAGAAAGCATTTTGGTAAATCAGCAGATGGTGCCACTACTCGCTCATTTTTATCTAAACCAGTGTTAATAACAGATCCAAAAACTAGGTTAAGTTCTAAAAACTCAATAGTCATTTCACCACAATGTCCACTCAATTTGTTAGGCAGAGACTTAATGTCAGCCCTAAAAATCTCAATTATCCCAGTGGGAGACGGCATGAGAGCTGTGAGAACAGGAAATGATGACATTTACCTAAACACAATTCATAGACCACAGAGGCTCGGTCTGTACTACTCTTTACGAGTTGAACCTAAAGAAAACCTTAAAGATACAACAACAATGATGGACACAGTTTTGCAGGTAGTTCCTGAACCCGACAAACAAATTATGCCTACATCACAGTTACATGTGACTATGGCTCTGAGGCCTGAACCTGATCCCAAGTTCCAAGACTATTTTATGCAACTCTCACCTGCTGTAGTGTTCACCTCACACATCATTAATGATGGAAAATCTGATTCAGCTGCCTCAGTAACACTGTCTACCAGCCTTAAACCATTCTTTGATTTGCCTACAGATCCGCATATATCCCTGACAAAAAGCAGTAAATCACGTTGGAAAGATTTGGGATATATGGTGCGAAAAGCAAATAATACCACAGATTTTAAAACTTTGCAAGAAAATAAAGAAGATAGTTGGCAATACAGTGAATCCACAGGTTTATATAGACTGCCCCTTATCATGCCACTCCACTGCACCACCAAAATTGCAACATTAGAATGACCAGAAGCAGAAACCATCTTATTGACTGAAGAGGAAGCAACTCAAAGAAGTCCCTGACACATTATGGTCTAAAAGCCCCACTGATGTGGGCCTACTCTCATTCATTGCTCCCGTTCAAATAACTGCTAAATCATATTTTAGACCCAGAGTAAGACAATATCCCCTCTCTGTGGAAGCAGAGTTAGGAATTCAACCAGTAATGGAGGAATTACTAACAACAGGTGTCATAAGAAAATGTCCTTATTCACCATGTAACACCCCAATCTGGCCAGTTAAAAAGGCTGATGGGAAAAGCTGGCGTATGGTTCAAGATTTGAGAATGTTGAATTTAGCTGTCCAGACCAGAGTGTCAAATGTACTGGACCCACACACTCTTTTAAACTCTTTGAGTCCCACTAGGAAGTTTTTTACAGTAGTGGACCTCAGTAACGCCTTTTTTAGCATTCCAGTTCACCCAGATTCACAATTTTGGTTTGCTTTCACTTATAAACATGTAAAATACACATACAGCAGATTGCCACAGGGGTTTGCAGACAGTCCTACAATTTTTACAGAAGCAATTACCAACTGCCTGGCCAGTTTTGAATGTTCTAAAAATACACAAATTCTTGTTTACGTAGATGATGTCCTGGTTGCATCAGATGACTATGAAAGCTGCTTACATGACTCTCTCTCCTTACTGCACCACCTGCATTCCACTGGAAATAAAGTCAGTAAAAACAAAATCCAGTGGGTAAAATCATCGGTTCAATACTTAGGACACACTTTGTCAGGAGAAGGCAGACAAGTCCAACCTGGAAGGAGAGAGGAAATTTTAAACACTCCTAAGCCCATGACAAAGAAACAAATGATGCAATTCCTGGGACTAGCTAATTATTGCAGGCAATATATATCTCATTATGCAGAAAAAACACAACCTCTTCTTGAGATGATCCATGGCCAGCAGATGGAGATGAAGGATACTTTAACTTGGTCAACTAAAACAGAACAAACTTTTACCACAATAAAACAGGACATCCATTCTAGCACTGTTTTAGTACTACCAGATTACTCCAAAATATTCACTCAAACGGTGGACAGTAAAAATGGTTTTAGGACTTCAGTTTTGCTGCAAAAACATGGAGATAAACAACGTCCTGTTGCATTTTATTCTAAAAAATTAGACCAAGTTGCACAGGCCTTACCCAACTGTGTGCAAGCTATCGCTGCTGCAGCACTGGCTGTTGAAGCCTCAGCTGATGTAGTGCTATTCCACCCTCTCACGTTGTTGGTCCCCCACGCAGTAGATGTTTTACTTCTACAAGGCAGATTAGGATTATTATCACCAGCGAGACATCTTAGTTACACTGCAATACTGATCTCACAACCTTATATTACCATACAGCGTTGCAACACTTTAAATCCAGCAACGCTTCTACCTACTGCAGATGACGGAGAACCACATAACTGTGTACAAGCTACAGAAAGATTAAAACTACCTAGGCCTGATCTTAAAGATGTCCCACTACAAACAGGACTGGAATGGTTTGTAGATGGATCAAGCTCTAAAACTAAAACAGGCTCTACTGAAACAGGCTATTCAATTGTACAACTTCCTGATGTGATTATAGAAGCCAAATCATTACCACAACATTTTTCCGCTCAAGCCGCAGAAATAGTAGCTTTGACAACAGCATGTCAACTTGCAGAAGGCAAGGTGGTAACCATTCACACAGATAGCCAATATGCATTTTCTACCGTGTACTGTTTTGCTAAACAATGGGAAAGGAGAGGAATGGTCACCTCTACAGGAAAACCTATAACCCACTCTCAATTACTGATAAAACTATTAGACGCAGTTATGTTACCAAAAGCTATTGCAATTTGTAAATGTCAAGCACACACCACAGGAAAAGACACAGTTTCCTGCAGCAACAGATTCGCAGATGAAATAGCAAAAGCAGCTGCACAAGGCAGTTTTGGTTCCTCTAATGCTTATACACAGACCACAGAACAAGAACTTATAGATCAGACTGTTTTGAAAGACATGCAAACAAACGCTCCCTCTTCTGAAAAACAATTATGGAAAACAAAAGGTGCCATTCTAAACGAAAATGGACTTTATGAAGTTCGTAATAAACCCATCCTACCCAAATCACTGTTTAAAGCTGCTGCGCTTGTGAGCCATGGGCCTTGCCATGTCTCCACATGGGGGATGGTATCAATAATACAACAACACTTTACAACATACAACCTTGAAACATACTTAAAACATTTTTGCAAGACATGCCTAACATGTATCAAACACAACCCACAAGGGAATATGAGACCCAAGCGAGGCCAATTTCCTCAACCAGCCTACCCATTCCACACAATCCACATGGATTTCATTGAACTAACACAGAGCGGCTCATACAAATATTGCTTAGTAATAATTGACGCTTTCTCCAAATGGCCAGAAATAATTCCCACTGCAAAGAATGATGCTCTAACAGTGGCAAAAGCACTATGTAAAACTATCATTGCAAACCATGGTATTCCACAAGTAATATATTCAGATAATGGACCACATTTTGTGAATGAGGTTATTCAAAATATGGCAAAACATTTAGACATCCAACTAAAAAATCATTGTGCCTATCACCCCCAAAGTGCAGGTTTAGTAGAAAGACATAATGGGACCATCAAAAGCAGACTCAGGAAATGCATGGCAGAAACTAGAAGACCATGGCCTGAGTGTTTGGACCTAGTAAAACTTTACATGAGAATCACGCCAACAAACCAAGGTTTAACACCTTTTGAAATCATTTATGGCAGACCTTACAGGTTACCTAGTTGCGCCTGATTTGCAAAAAGCAGACGAAGAACTCACATTAGCTGATTACATGAGGAAAATTATCCTAGCCAAAGAAGTGCAAAACGCACACAATCTGCCTATCTCTCCTTCTGTTTTGCAGGATCCCGAAAAGCCAATCAAACCTGGAGACTGGGTTTTCATCAAAGTGATTAAAAGGAAAAATTGGACGAGTCCCCGCTGGGAAGGACCTTTTGAAGTCCTGCTGACCACGCCCACGGCTGTGAAAATCGCTGAGAGACCCTCGTGGATACACATCTCACACTGCAAATTGCAAAGGCAATTAGGGGACTAGACACGGGACAGTGGGGAAGTCTGGGCTACAAAGGACAGAGTGACCAATAGGGCCTCTGGTCTCAAACCCAGCAGAACAGCATCCCTGTCCCCTTAGTGGTCAAACCTCTGTTTTGGAGGGCTAGTCCTCTTATTTGCCTCTAGCCAACATGAAACTAGTTTGGCTCCCCTCCTGTCTGGCAGTTTGCCTGCCTCTATTCCACTGCTTTTTCCTCACACCTAATGACGCCCAGACATCAAAGGAAAGAAGAGCTAAAATTTTAACCCACCATGCGTTCCAGAACACCTGGTACCAAATAGCTAATTTGACTGCAAAACGTTTAGGTTTCAATACCAGCCGTTATGTCTGTTCATGGATCCCACACCATTCTGAAGAAGTCTCATCGATGACTGCTGTCCCAACCACCTTAAATAATACCATATGTCTGCTATACAAATTAACTATAACAACTGTTGGAACAGACTGTTCCACCTTACCTCACTGCTGCACTGCTGAGAACAACAGGACATGGTCCCAACCTGGTGACTTTTCCAAGAAAACGAATGCTTCAGTTGCCAAAGGAATCAACTTACTACGCCTTACTGGAAAAGACACTTTCTGTTTTTCAGTCCCTTGTAACAACAAACATGCATTTTTAGGAAATTCCATCTGTGAGGACACGCTACCCTTGTCAGGGACCCAGACGAAAAAGATGCGTATAAATCACTGGATGACGATTGGAAACAGATCTGTGCCAAGATACATAACCCTCAACACCACTCGACTTCAAGACAAGATAAGTGGTTTCAAAACCACTGTCAAAAGAGGAACCCACCTCCTAGAGGTTCCCTCCCAATTTGGCATGGGAACGCCTGACGGATACATCTGGAAGTGTGGTCACACTTTCTACCTCTACCTACCTAAGGATTGGTGTGGCACGTGTAGTTTGGCTCGACTGCAACCCTCCTCATACATCATAACAGAAAATGGAGCACCTTCTAAACCTACAGAGCTGAATAAACGGGAATTCAACCCTCCACAAGTGTTCAACCCGTTCTCTGACAATGGTGGACGAAAACCTCTCTACAGTGATGCAAAAGGAATCTTCCACACCATGTTCCCACCTGTTGGAGTTGCAAGTCTGACAAAACGGATGAACGAGGTTTCGTGGACTTTGGAAAACATCACAGACATCCTTGCTGAAATGTCCAACCTGCTGGCCAACGATCCTGAAAAACTGGCGATGAAGACCATGCTGATGCAACATCGGGTAGCTCTGGACACTCTTTTTGCTTCTGAAGGTGGACTTTGTACTGTAATTGGTGAACATTGTTGTACGTACATTCCTAGTACACATGATAATTGGACTCTCATTCATGACCGGGTGCAGGGATTAACTGACTTTTTAGAATCCCAGGAAAGCAGTAATGGACAATGGGATCTCATGGCCTGGCTGACAACTGGCAGGTGGTATCAGGTTCTTTTAAAAATAGCTATGCCATTCATTGTAATTTTGATACTTTTCTGCATTTTTGTTAGTTGTGTTCTTCCATGTATAAAACAAATGATGAATAAGATGATAACTAACACATTGGTCCAATACTCTCTTCTTAATCAGAGGCTTGAAGATGAAGATAGAAATAAAGAAGAAGATGAAGTGTAATTAACATGTGTAAAAACCTTTTATGATTCCATTAATCTAAACTACTGTTCAGGTAGCGATTAATTGGATGATGTCTAGGTGAAGCTCGCATAAATACCTTTTTGAAATTGCTACTTACTTTTGCAATTTCTTTGTTATATGTCTTATTACCTTTTTTGAATTTGGGATGCTACTTATTTTGCAACCTTTTGTTGTCTGGTTTTTATGATTCTTATATTTTTATATTATTAGAGTTGTTACCTATTTTACAACTTTTTGTTGTTCGTGATCACATTTAAAAACCACATTTCAGGGGGGAAATGTTAGGGAAAAATAATAATGGTGTATTATTATTTTCTTAGGGTGTTTTTATCACATAGTTCTAATGTACTTTTTAAATGTCATTTTGGTTTCAGTCACATGCTCTTGTGCATGACATCCTGTTCTTTTAATATGTTAATGAAGTGTGACTAAATAAAGAGAGTCTGCAGAGGTGAGACCCTTTGAGACCAGTGATGAGATCAGTGGGAGACGAGTGACAGGAGCTGATAACAGACAGACGGTTGGCTCATTCCTTACCGTATTTTGCTGGTCTCCCTCTGCAGAACTGATTGAACCACATCTACCTCTGCAGAGCTTATATTCTAAATTATCTCCGACTTTTGTGTGTGACTCGTTTTTAGGTAAACCACAACAATTACCTAACATTCATCTTGCACCAGGACAGTCCAGCTGGTCCAAGTACAGGTCAGATGCTTGCTCAGGTAAAGAACAGGCAAGTTAAGCTCTCGCTAATCCAGGCAGAAGTTCTTTCAGAACTAATTCCTTGGCGGGCTTCGGGTCTTTGAAATTGTGTTGTTGCCCATCCGATGTAGTAATCCTCAGCGTTGCAGGGTATATCAGCCCGTAACGGACCCCGTTGCAGCCACGGAGCAGATTCCTCACCTCCGTGAACGCCGAACGTTGTTTACTCACAGCCTGAGTGTAGTCGGGCAGGATACGAATGCGGTCACCATCGTCTGTAGTTATCACCCCAGCTTCAATTGCCTTCTTCATAATTAGCTCCTTTTTGGAGAAATAATGACATCTCACAACAAAGGCTCTAGGTGGCAGGTCGGCTTGTGGTTTCGCACGGAGAGTTCTATGGGCTCTATCCAAACATGGTAGCTTCACCAATCCTAACGCATTCTGCAACACATCCGCCACATATTTGGAAGGTTGATGGCCGTCTTCTCTGCCCTCTTTTATCCCAGTTATTCGGACATTGCAACGACGTGAACGTGCTTCCAGGTCTTTGCATTTGGCCTTCTACTCAACGAGCTCTTTCTTCATGCGGGACATGTCGGACTCCAAAATGACAATTGAGTCCGAGTTGGCACTAACACCGGCTTCCAGCTCTGTTGTGCGGCTTTCGGCCTCATCTAACCTATGGTTGACTTGACCAATGCCGTTGCGCACTTCTATTTGGGTTTTGTAATGGCAAAAAATAGTATCTCAGGGTTTCCATAATAAAGAAGACTTGAGTCCAAGAAGGCGTTTAAGTATTTAATTCAAACATGTCTGGCCAGACACGGAGGGGACAGAGTTACTCGTGCATCACCCTAACCAACCTTTCTAACTAACCGCTTAAATAGTATTCAGCACTCATTGTTTATCTCTGTAGAGTGTTTTTACAGCTACAGGGGATCACACTTCTTAGCCTCCCTTGTAAGGTCTAAGAGAAAATGTTAGAATTTGAATTCCCTTCACCATAGCCCCAAATAAGCCAAAATATATAAGCAGCCCCCAAACTCAGGTACGCACAGGTAACCTCCCAAGCCACTTGTCCATACCTTTTTGGGTCGAACCTCGAACATGACTCCTCCCCTGTGGACAAAGTGGTCAGTCCATTCTAGAAAAACCCCCAAAAAAGAATGAGAACCAGCCTGATTTGCATTCAGGTTCAGTTGAAATTGAAAATTGCATTGGTTGTCATAAGCAAAATTCCAAACTCACAGGACCACTGTATTGTTATAATTGATGGCCCCTAAAAAACTTTTCAGGTATATTAATATTTACTTAAAACAGTGAGACGACTTCCCTTTTTTACAAAATCAGATGCCTTATATTAAGACTCACTTATATAACTTCCTGTGTTTACCCACCAGAGTTACAAAACCATCAGATTCTAGGATCAAACCTTTCCTGACCTCTTGCCCCTTATCCTGGAAGGAGACACAGAATACTTCACAGCTTGAGATCAATTCTGTAATTTTCCAAGCAAAATTTCTAATAAGGCCCACTAACTGCTCTGATGCTTGAATGTTCCCCAGATAAGATTAGTATTTACCTTTTTTCCATTTATTTAAGACCTAAGTAGCCTAAGGACCAGTCATCTTTATTTTAATGTTTCCCACCAGAAACCTAAAGTTTTTTTTTTTTTTTCAGTTGTGTTCAAATTATAGCCTAAACAATGTTGTTTTACTGTTTCTGCTCACAGCAAAGTCTTGTTATTTTTAAGTCTCGCGATTGTTTACATTAGCGCCTTGCAAGCTGATAAAAAAATTCGTCCTTCACAGCTGTGGCGAAATCTAAGCAGCGTTACGGTAAAGGTCCAAGTTACTTTAGTTAATGTTCACAGATCTAAGATTTATTACTTTCTTACAACAAACCCCAAAATACAAGGAAAGAATTCAGCCCCAATTGTCCCAGAAAGGAAGGAAAATATGTTTTTACTGTAAGTCAGCTTAGTCAAAATTTAAGTCAGTCAGGGTATAATTCACAACCTACTCTAAATGCCCCAATCAATTCTGCTATTTGTTCTAGTCGTAAAATAAGAACGTTTCCGTTTCTAAGTTAGTGCACACAAGCTGCGATAGCTAAGGAAACTTGTACTTAGTGTAATAACAATTCCATCAAATAACTTCCAACCAAAATGAAATACCAGATAACTGTGTGCAACACCGTCTTTAAGCTCTAATTAGACTAAACTCACCGGATGACGAATCATCACCTTATCAGAGCCGTAGCAGTTTCGTTGTCTGGTTTAACCCGTCTGTCTAAAACAAACAAATTTGGTTTAGTTGCACATCAACTTTCCCTTACAAATTACAAAACAATAACAAAACAAAATTTAGATCAACATAGAAAATAGAAAGAATCAGAAATTATGGCCTGCTTCCATCGAGACCCCTTTCGCTCTAAGGGTCCTCTGGCAGAAACAAAACAAAAACAAAACAAGATTTACTTTCCTAAGGGAGTGAATATGTGTATCATAAGCAGGTGTCACAGGGATAAAATACAGCTACATCAGTCAGCAAGCATTTCTTAATTGCATTTGAGCTGTGTGTATTTTTGTCCTGCCTGAATTTCGCTGGGTCATCTGCAGGCTGGCCGGCCCAGGGCCACCGCCTCGATCCAGCTAATCGCCATGTTCCAGGGACCACAGCCCCCAAATAACTCATCTCACCTGAGCAAGAGTTTTCCCCTCTGCCCACTGGTCAGCACGCATTCAGGCCGGAGTCCAGCCTCCGCCTTTGTTATGGCTGCCAAACCCCTTATTCCAAGGGTGGGGGAGGTACTAGGGCTCCTTGTGGCCCTCCCCAGGCGCCGCTGGACCGAAGGCAGGGGTCCCAACCAGCCTGAAGAAAAACACAGGACAACTCAGCGAAACTCATCAGCAGTCCTACCATGGAATGTGTAACAATGACAGTGTGTGTGTATGTGGCATTCTGCATTATACCAAGCCATCAAACAAATGATCTTAATGCTCAAACACTCCAGTTCTGGAAGAAGCAAACAAGAGTAAATAAAAGAGAAATTAACAAAACCACATAAATAAACCACAAAGAAATTACATCACTTTTAGATTTTCTTTCAGATTATCCAAATTCCTCCCCTGGGCCCATTAATTCTTTTATTTATTTATTTTTATTTTTTTCTTTCTGTCGACATATTGGACTGTCTGGAGGTGAAGTGTTGCTAGATTACAGACCCGATTGTCTGCCTGGGTACCCAGTTCCAATGAAGGACGTCTCCCCCATCGCTTTCTAGTTTCCTTGAGTGAAACAAAAGCTTAAAAAAACCCTCGTCGGAAAATAATCAATCAATTTAATTAATTGACCACTTGTCCAACTGCCGTGCTCCCAGGTAAAACCCGGAGCAAAAACCCGATACTTTCTTTAACCTTGATTAAATAATTAAGCATACAATTATATATAGGAATATATATTATATTAATTAATCAAACAATCAACCGCGTGTAAGTAAATAAACACGAAACCGCTAGCAAATATTTCACCTCATGAGAGTGCAAATAAAATTCTGTTATCACTATTTATGTAAAGGACTCAGTCTTACCAGTCTTGGACCCAGGACACCACGGGATAGCGAGGAGGGAAGTCCCTCCTCGCACCCCAGTGATGTGCCCATGCCCCAAGACCCTATATGAGTGGTAAAGTGATGGAGCGGGTGGACAGAGGTGTCCAGGGATGGGGAGGGAAGGACTGGGAGACAAAATGTCTTCCCAGGGAGCCAGCTCCCCCACTGACCCCAATAGGCACCGCTGTTCACCGGGATCCACCAGGGGAGGGAGGCCATGGCACGTTCGACCCGGGGGCCACGGCCACAGCACCACAAAGCCCCACGGACCCCAAGACAGTCCCCCCAGCCCCATCGCAGAAGGGGAACTAAACCCACCATGACATTCGCTCTACTCTCAAAACACAAAAGACACTAGACACCCAGGTTGAGTTCGCAACCCCACCCCACCCCCCTCCCGCACACCCCTCCCCCCCGTCCAATTGCCCTCATAGGGGGAGAGCACCTGTCACTACACAGCAGCAGCCTCCCCGCCAGCAAAGGAGGCCCCCAGCGCCACCCGCACACCGGAGGCCCCCGTAGCCCGAACCACGGCGACGTACCTGCCCAGACCAGGAGCAAACCGATGAGCCGGGCGGCCGACCCACCAGGCCGACATCCACCAGCCTCATTCCTTGTGGAGCGACCACTGTTGCTCGACGGCCCGGCAGGAGACCAAACCCAGCGCCCCACCCACCTGCCTTGCACGCCCACCACCCGGCCAGTCCACCCACAAGTCCGACCGAACCCGGCCAAATGCCCAACCCCAGCGCCCCGCACAAAGATCAAGACCCAGGAGCCGAGTCCAGTGCAAAACAGGACTGATCCGGCCCAGAAACGCCACCCAGCTGCCGCGACCAGCAGCCAGGCACCCCAACCAGCAAACAAGGCGAGACGCCATACAGGGACCGGCGATGACAATCGGCCCAGAGAAAAAGAGAGAGGCGGCTGCACATGCCGGCCGCAGACCGGCCCCGACCCCCACAGCCAACAGAGACCCCACGCCGGCCGACCCCCAGCCAGGACCACAGCTAAGGGGCGCGGCACCCCCGAGCCCCGAATCCCCAGGCCCACCCCAGACCCTACCCAGGCGCAGCACGGCCACCAGGCCAGTAACCCATGTCCGCCAGTGCAACCCCCCCAAGGCACCGTTTGCAGCCATCAGGAGTTACCACCCAAAGCCCAACCCCAGCCCGGCCACGACGTCCAGCGCCCCATCCGCCCATTGATCCCACCCCCTGGGGTCCCCCCCAGACGCCTCCAACCCCAAAGCCCCCACATCAGCAACAGTGTCCCAAATGACAAAACCAAGTGCCCCCCACTAGGTGATGGAGCCGATCAAAGGAGCCCAGAGAGATTGATCAGATATGAAGCCAGAGGCCGTCTCAAGACCAATATGGTCCAACAAGAGACTTCTATACTGATTAATATTAAGAGCTTTTTTATTTTTCCAGTTCAGGAGGATAGTTTTCTTAGCGATGCATAAGGCAATGTGAACCATTAGAACTGACTTTGTGTCCATGGTGACATCATTTAAATTTCCTAACAGGCAAATTGAGGGAGATGGTGGGATGTTACATTTCAGACACTTTGATAAGTCCTCACATATCTGGCACCAAAATTTCTGAACAGGTGGACAGAACCAAAGCGCATGAACATAAGTATCTGGTATATTGCTTGTGCATTGTAAGCAGGTATTAGACGATGTTAAACCCATCCTAAACATTCGTTGACCTGTATAGTGTACTCTATGAAGGATTTTGTATTGTATTAATTGCAAATGAGGATTTTTTTGTTATTTTAAAGGTTCTTAAACATATCTGAGACCAGACGTTTTGGTCAAAGCTGGCTGATAAATCCACCTCCCATTTTGAAATAGGGATGGGTATTGATTCATCTAATGTAGATAAAGTTTTGTATATTTTAGACAGCAATTTGGGGGGGTTGAGATTAAGAAAATCTAAAACTCTTGCTGGAATTTGTAATTCAGCTGTATTGAGCCTAAATTTACCTTTAATAATAGATTTAAAATGTTGATATTCTAAGAATTTGTTTTTATCAATTCCATATTGTGTAATTAATGTATTAAATGGGATAAAGTCTGTTCCTTCAAATATATGTTCCAGGTATTCAATTCCATTGCACCTCCAGACTGGGAAACTTATCATACATTTTTTTTGCAAGATGTCGGGGTTATTCCAGATGGGTGTACGTCTGCATGGGATTATTGTGGACTCTTTATCATTTTTATTTAAGCAACCCTTCCCATAAGTGATATGGGTAGGGATTTCCATCTAGCAAGATCATCTTCCACTTTTTTTAAAAGTGGGATGTAGTTTAGCGTTATTAAATCTGCCAGTCTTGGTGAGACATTGATACCTAAATAGGTAATATTCCCTGACTGCAGTTGTGTATTAGTTGGATTCTGGACAGAACAATTGATTGGAAGAACTGTAGATTTTAACCAATTTATAGAATAATCTGAAACATTTGAGTAAGAGTTTATCAACCCGATTACCTGAGAGAAAGAGGTTTGTGAATGCTGGAGAAAAAGTAATACATCATCTGCATAAAGACAGATTTTATGTTCTATGTTATTGCATTTTATGCCTTTAATATTGTGAGTTTGCCTGATTGCTGCAGCTAGTGGTTCAATAAAAATAGCGAACAGGGAGGGAGAGAGAGGACATCCCTGCCTGGTACCTCTCTGAAGATAAAACCTAGATGATGTTTGGTTATTTGTCCTGATACATGCTGTTGGTGAACTGTATAATATTTTCAACCAGTTTATAAAAGAATTTCCAAAGCCAAATCTATGTAAGGTTACAAATAAGAATTTCCAGTTAACTCTATCAAATGCTTTTTCTGCATCTAAAGATAACATATTAGTTTTAATGTTTTTACAGTTAGAAAAATCTATTAAATCTATTAATCTACGTGAATTTGTGGATGAATGTCTCCCTTTAATAAAACCAGTTTGATCAGGATGTGTTATAAGAGGTGTTACTTTCTCTATCCTTTTTGCGAGGGCTTCGCAGATTATTTTAAGATCAACATTAATAAGGGATATGGGACGAAAGCTGGTGGGAAACAAAGGGTCTTTACCTGATTTTACTAGAAGACTAATGTAGGCAGAATTCATATTTGGTGGGAGTCTGCCATTTTCCTTGGTTTCCTGCAGCATTCTGTGGAATGTTGGTGCCAGAATATTCCAGAATTCTTTATAGAACTCTGCTGGAAATCCATCTGGGCCTGGAGCCTTTTTATTGGGCATGCCTTGGAGGGCCTCCTGGAGTTCAGCCGCTGTTAGTGGTGAATCCAGGGCCATCGCTTGACTTTCAGATAATTTAGGTAGTGTTATGTTGTCAAAAAATTGTTCAATTTCATGATCCGATGGATTTATCTCTGGTGAGTATAAAGCCTTGTAAAATTCTTTAAATGTGTTGTTTATTCTTCCAGGATCATATACTGTATTCCCGGTCTGATCTTTAATAGCAGATATAGTTGCTTTTTCTTTATTAATTTTAAGATGGTTAGCCAAAAATCTACCTGATTTATTACCTTGTTCAAAGTTTTCTATCCTAAGTCTTTGAATTAAGAACTGGGTCTGTTTATTAATAATTTGATTTAATTCTAGCTTTGCTTTACGGATTTTGCCTAGTCTCTCCTCATCTAGAGAAGCTTCTAATGAATTAATAGTTTCTTCTAATTCCTGGATACGTTTTTTTTCCATTTTCTTTTTATTTGATGAGAATGAGATTATTTGACCTCTAATCACAGCTTTTCCTGCCTCCCAAAGAATGGATGGCGACGTACCAGGGAGGTCGTTATATTCCAAATATGAGGCCCACTCTTTTTCGAAATATTTAATAAATTCTTTATCCTTAAGTAAGGATATATTAAATCTCCAATTTTTGCTTTGAGGTGTTTCTGTTTTATTTACTAAAGTTAGAGAAA
The DNA here is from genome assembly GCA_963556495.2 of Valencia hispanica. NCBI lineage: Eukaryota > Metazoa > Chordata > Actinopteri > Cyprinodontiformes > Valenciidae > Valencia > Valencia hispanica. The sequence goes on along the minus strand of OY747712.1, from coordinate 52,819,263 downwards.
CAGGAGCATGATCGCTAACAGCTATAGGGTGTATCTCAGTGTCTGAAATGTCAGTCAACAGTGAGCTGCTGACTGACAAATAATCCAGTCGAGAATATGAATGGTGGACATTTGAGAAGAAAGTATATTTTTTGTCATTGGGGTGAAGAGATCGCCATGCATCACAAAGTCCATAATCGCTCATGTACTGTTTGACTATATCTATAGATTTCCAGCTGCGCTGAGTCCCTGCTGTGCTGAGCCTGTCTATTTCTTCATTTAAACCAAAGTTGAGGTCGCCCCCAAGAAGAAGTGAGCAATCCATGTGTTCAAGGAGCACAGAGAAGAAGGAATGAAAGAATGAGGGGTCATCAACATTTGGAGCATATATACTGACAATACATAACTTTTGGTTATGTATAGATAGTTTTACTATAATAAATCGACCCTCTGGATCTGTAACTGTATCTATTACTGTAAAATTTACATTTTTATTTATTAATATTGCTACTCCCCTTTGTCTGGAGTTATAGCATGCAGAAAACACATTAGGAAACTCAGGGGATTTAAGATCATCTGCAGCTGAGGTAGATTTATGGGTTTCTTGTAATAAGACGACATCTGCCTTCAATCTTTTAAGCTGGTTAAGAATCTTAACTCTTTTCTCTCTTGTGCCAGCTCCATGAATATTCCACGTGACAAACCTTAGTGTAGTCATAGTTTTGAGATAAAAGTTGTAAAGTCCACATCACCATAGAAACTGATAAACACAGGTGTATTATTAGTTTGTGCTTGGGGTTGCCTGGTTGAAAATCCAAAAGCCGAGATATAAGAAAGAGAAAAATAGAAGGAAGGTGTGAAGGGTGAGAGTGAGAGAGAAAGAGATAGAAATAGTTATGTTATGAAAAAAATCTGTGTGTGTGTGTGAGTGATAAAAGAAGGAAAAAGGAGTGACAAAGACATTTGGTGATAGACGTGTGAAGATGAGAAAAGAAAAAAGAGCCAGTAACCCAGTGCTTAGCCCTGGCCCCGCCCACATTGAGTAATGTAAACATCTTTACAGAGCTGTGCTAACATTACATTATAGTTGACTGATAAAACAACTCTTATCTGACCAGTGTTACATGACTAATAAAGCCAAGGAGTAAGCTGGGGGTCCCTGAACAGCTGCCCGTTAACATACAGTTTATCTACCGCTACTGTAGCTGTGGTGCCTTCACTGATATATTTCATCCTGATTGGGAACAAAACGCGCCTTCTATCCAGGATCTCCTTCGGATATTGATCGTTAACGCTGTAATTCGTTCCCCGCAGCTCTCTGCCCTGGCCTCTGACCTGCTCTTTTTTGTAATACCGTGGACGCGGTGAAAAGTGATGTTTTTTACCGTGTCGCTTGGGAGCTTTAACTGATGTTGGAGAAAATCTCGGACAGTGGATTCAGCGTCGTCCTCAGCCTGTTCTGGGATCCCAGAAAAAACAAGATTGTCCCGCATTCCCCTGGCCTGTATATCCAAGATAGTTTCTTTCATCCTCTTCCTTTCCCCGGACAGCTGCGTCATCCCCTCGGTGAGTTTCTTTACACTCTCCCTAAGCGTTTGGTTTTCTGCAGCGAGCGATGCTACCTGTTGTTGGCTGAACTCCAGGGATTCCCTTAGAGCTTGAAATTCTTTGTGTAGAACCTCAACCAGGGCCAGACAGGCGTCTAGGCTGGTTAGCTTCTTATCTATTGAGTCCAGGACATCGCTGTAGCTTTTCTCTGGAGAGATGGTGGAGGTGCTGGCCTCAGAACGAGTACGTTTCTGTGATGGTGTGCTTGTCGGCACAGCAGAGGTGGATTTCTGTGGCTTGCTCATAACAATGTTGTCAAAGCACTCGTCCAAGTAGCTTTCCAGGCTGTGCAAGGTTTCCTCTTACAGTTTGTTTATGGAGAAATACAAAATAATGGTTATTATTATTAAACATTTGCTATATTTGGCTCGAATGTTATGGTTTATTTTTACCCGAGTTTGTTTGTTTTACCAGTTTACCGCCAGATCTCAGCAGCAGCTCATCCCGTGGGAGCCCTTAAGCATCATTTTTATGAACTTCCTGAAGACAGCCGCCTCACTGACGCAGAGAGGAACTTTAGGGTGAACGCTTTCAATGTCTGCCTTGATATCATCCAGCAACTGTCCCAAAGATTTACCACCTTAAATGGAACTGTGAATATGTTTGAGGCAATTCATCCCCACAAACTACTACAAGCAGGAGATGAGGAATTACACCAAGTTGAAACTCATTAAAAACCACTTGAGGAGCACAGTGGGACAAGAGACACTGACTGGATTTGCCATGTTGTCCATAGAGAATGAGATAGCAAAGAAAATGGACATACAGAGCATCGTGGACGAGTTTGTGAAGCGCAAGGCTCGTCGTATGCCCTTCAAATAGTGGCGAGCAGGCCTATAGTATTGAAATTGTGTTTGTGAACATGTGGGCAGCTGTGCCAGTTTGACTAAACTTTACTGATACAGGCTCTGAGTTGAAATAGTTAAAGTGGGTGTGAAAATGATGCAGTTGCTAGCCGTGGTGCTGAACTAAATTGAATTTGTGTTATTTTATTAGCCTATTAATGACCACTAATGTTTTTTTTGTTCTCTTGGTTTGTTTTACCTCATGTCCGTTTGATTGACTTCAAAATAACATAGTCGCTGTGAGTAGTGCCGAAGCTTTTAAGGCCCGCTGTTGCGGGCATGTGTATGTTGTAAAATCATGTTATCATCTTTGTACTGTATGTGATTGTGTGATTGTTCTGTCTTGTGTTTTTGAGTTATATGTTCTGCAGCACAGGAACCTGTTTTTTCCTGTTTAATAAATTAAATGAATAAATCATTCATTCATTCCTTACAGGGATAAACTTGTCAAGGAGGCTAGGGATAGATACAATCAGAAATTGTCTTCGAGGGAAAATGAATGGAACTCAGACGTTTCATTACTGCCTCCAACTATTGCATTGGACATCCCAAACTATCTTGTGTTTGGGATCAGCGCATACACATGTAAACAATTCAAAAATGACAAATCACTGGAGGCATTCTCCCATTTTCTGTCCAAAATCATTTTTCCAAGTGGGAAACCTAAAGAATCTTGCATAGTTGTAAAGTATTTGTTTCCTGGTCTTGTATGACCTTTTATGGCACCCCTTCACACAACACAAGTGAACCATTTTGTCCCCAAGTTTATGCACTCCACATACACAGCGATCGCAGCTTCCGTTGTTGTGTATACTCAACCATCCCATCATGCAATGCCCCTACAGCACCCGATACGTCATCTGACAAAGACCGATTCTGACAGTGTATGGCACATCGACAGAAAAAAGGGGGGGCGACCAAGATGGCGGAGTGAGTAGAAGGTCTACCGAGTTCTGTACAGAAACTTTATAAAACACGGTAAAAGCTTGACTATATGATTACTGACGCCAAGGTCATTCTCAATAAGTAAGGATATAGTAATCTCCGAGAGCTAAGCATCAGAATGGCGAATCAAAAAGGTGCAAATAGAGGGTTAGAAATTCCAAAACCCAAGCTTGGCACACTCCAGCCACATGAGGTCTAGCACTGTCTTGCATTAGGAGGAATCCAGGGCATATGGTCTCACAAGGGGTCTGAGGATCTCATCTGGGTACCTAATGGCAGTCAGGCTACCTCTGGTGATCACATGGAGGGCTGTGCACCCCTCCCCCCCCTCCCACACCATTACTGAGCCACTGCCAAACCGGTCATGCTGGAGGATGTTGTAGGCAGTAGAATGTTTTCCATGGCGTCTCCAGACTCTGTCACGTCCGTCACATAATAATAATAATAATAATAATAATAACTTTGTTCATAAAGCGATTTTCAAACAAAAAAAATGCAGTTCAAAGTGCTTTACAGAATAAAAATCCCCCCCCACCCCCCCACCCCTCACAAGTTTAAGCATGAACACAATTATAAGCTAAGCAGCAGAATGCCGAATCAAAAAGGTGCAAATAGAGGGTTAGATATTCCAAAACCCAAGCTTACGTCCGAGGATGCTAATGAGGCTAATGCTGCTCCAGGCAACATGCTAGTCAATAACTGTCATAACTACGCTGCCACTCTGTTAACGCTTACATTAAATGAAGAGGAAGTTGATGGCTTTCCACCTCTCCCTGTTACACCCCTCAAATCTCCAGCACCAAAAAAACGTATGGAAGTGGTAGCCATAACCCATCTACTACAAATGAGATAATATCCAGTCTTTCTGCGTTAATAAACACAAGATCGGACAATCTCGAAGGCATGGTGAGAGAGAATTCATGTATGGTGAAAGAAAATGCGCTCAGGATTGAGGGTCTTAAAAAAACTGTTGACTTCATGTGTGCAGAAATGAAAGATGTTAAGGGGAAAGTGGGTGACCTTGAAAGAAAAATAAAAAGAGAGGAAGATCGACTGGACAGCTACCAGCTGAGACTCTCTGAGCTGGAAAGATATTCAAGAAGGTGGAACCTCAAGCTACATGGAGCCATGCTGTTTTGCCTGAACAAAAACACAAACTACCCGATGTCATTGACACCCTGCACCGTCTGGGAACCAGGAAACAAGGCAGCACCAAACCAAGAGGCATCATCATTCAGTTCACCTCACGCGTTGCCAGAGATGCTGCTTGGAAAGCAGCAAAAATATCACCCTATCTGCGACACAACCATTTGCGATTCGCCGAGGATCTGTCCAAGGAGGACAGAGAACGTTGCACCAAACTGTGGCCTATAATAGACAGAGCCCACAAGGAGGGGAGAACCAGCATATTTCTTGGGAGGTTGTGGCTTTGTCAGTGGAACAGAAGTTCTCCCTCCCTCATAGAGATGCTCATCCTAACTTTAGAGAGGATCGCCTTTTGGTGAGATTGTCAATAAGATGAATCTGGTCTACTTTTTGACTACGCTCTCAGTTAATACTTAGATCATATATATTCGTATTCAGGCTGAAGTATTATTTCAGGTTAAAACAGGCCCTTCCTTGACCTTAGTTTTGTAAAAGGTCATGTTTGAGCCAATACCAGATAATTAGAGGCTGCATTATTTATCTGATTCACTTCGTCAGGTTTTTCTTACTATTCTATTTCTTAAACCGTGTAGCACTCGGTCCCCTTTTTTTTGTGAATTTATTCCTATACATAAACGTTTACAAAGTTTTTCTTCTGTTACTGCGTTCTAATAACCTTGTCTTTTTCATTAATTTCTCTTAATGCCAGCGGGTTGAGGCAAATGTGTAAACACAAAGCTCCATTCTTTTTTGCTAAACAATTTAAAACAGATTTTTTTTTCAAGAGAGTCATTCCACATATACCGACATAAATTTCTGGAAATTACAATGGGTTAATGAAGTTTGGCTATCTCATGGCTCTGAACGCTAGGCTGGTGTTGCCACACTTAAGAATCGTTTTTCTAATTTTGTATTGCACTCTGACTGCGACAACCTAGGTCACTACATCTGCACAGTAGTTAGACATGATAATAATACTTTTATTGTAGTTAACATATATGGCTATCGTAATAAATCTGAAAAAGACAAACTACTTGTCGCCCTAGGAGAAAGAATAAGCTTCTGGCTGTCCAGATACCTATGCTCAATACTTCTTATTGGGGTTGACTTTAACATTACCTTAGATAATACGCTTGATAGATGGCCTCCAGGATGGGAGACTTCATATAATGTCAATAAAAAAAAATGTATGGGTCAATTTAATATTGTAGATGCTTGGATAGAAAAGTTTCCTAATGACAAACTGTTCACCTGGAGTAATAAAACAGGATCCAGGCAATCCCGTATTGATTTCTGGCTTGTCTCAAATTGAATTAATAAAGATAACATCACTGTTAAAATTCTAGCAACTCCTCTTATTATAGAGCTTTTCAAATTAGCATTCAAATTATTACTCCTGACATTACTCCTAATAAATTCACTTACTGGAAGCTAAATAATTCCTTACCGAAGCATGAAGTAGTCAGAACTCAAATTAATAAATCAATTGCTTACTACTGGAATAAGGCTAATAAAAAAAATCATTTTGCACCAACTGGGAACTTTTTTAAATTTGAAGCCTGCAAATTCCTAAGAAAATATGGTAGTCAGAATGTCAAATTGAGGAAAGCTGAGGAGATAAGTAAAATCACATCCTACTACTAGAAATCCCCAGATGAAGTCGAGGAGGAGGAAAAGTTGACTTTAATCGACCTTCAAAACAAATTAGACAAATTATATCAGCACAAAGCTGAGGGTGCCTTTATTAGATCCAGGAAAAAAAAGTTGAAGGAGGGAGAACAAAACTCTGCTTACTTCTTTAGACTCAAAAAACACAGATCAACAACAAACTTCATTAATCGTCTAAATATTAATGGCACTATTTCGAGCAATCCTAGACATCTCTCAAAGTTTTGTGCTAATTTCTATTCTAATCTGTATAGGTCAAGATATAATGAGGACAGTTCTTCATTATTTCTCAACAATGTTCAAAACTTACAAGTTATTGATGCAGAAGAGAGGAGTCATTGCGACAGCCCTCTCATACTGGAGGAAATAGTTAATTCCATCTCTGCTCTAAAGGCCAATAAATCTCCTGGGACAGACGGTTTATCTGCAGAATTTTATCAAACAATCTCCGATCACCTGGCTCCATTCCTTTTGCAAGTCTTTCTAGAAAGTATACAGAATAACACTCTACCTCCAACACTTTCTCAAGGTTTAATAACTCTTATTCCAAAACCAAATAAAGTCATACTCTCAAATGATAATTGGAGAGTTTACTTAACAATGATTATAAAATATTGGCTTTGATATTTGCAAATAGAATTAAAAAAGTTTTAGACACAATCATTGATGAGACACAGTGAGGCTTTATGAGAAATAGACATATCTCTAATAATATTAGACTAGTTTTAGATCTACTCAACTACTCTGAATTGGTACCTCCATCCATCCATCCATTTTCTTCCGCTTATCCGGGGTCGGATCGCGGGGGCAGCAGCCTAAGCAAAGAGACCCAGACTTCCCTCTCCCCAGCCACTTGTTCCAGCTCCTCGGGAGGAACCCCAAGGCGCTCCCATGCCAGCCGAGAAACATAGTCCCTCCAGCGTGTCCTGGGCCTTCCCCTGGGCCTCCTCCCTGTGAGACGTGCCTGAAACACCTCACCAGGGAGGCGTCCAGGAGGCATCCTGACCAGATGCCCGAGCCACCTCAACTGACTCCTCTCAATGTGGAGAAGCAGCGGCTCTACTCTGAGCCCCCTCCGGATGACTGAGCTTCTCACCCTATCTCTAAGGGAGAGCCCAGACACTCTGCAGAGGAAACTCATTTCAGCCGCTGGTATCCGTGATCTCGTTCTTTCGGTCACCACCCAGAGTTCGTGACCATAGATGAGGGTAGGAACGTAGATCGACGGGTTAATCGAGAGCTTCGCCTTTCGGCTCAGCTCTCTCTTCACCACGACAGTCCGGTAAAGCGCCCACATAACTGCAGATGCCCCACCAATCCGTCTATCGATCTCCCGCTCCATTTTTCCCTCATTCGTGAACAAGACCCCCAGATACTTAAACTCCTCCACTTGGGGAAGGACCCCATCCCCGACCCGGAGAAGGCACCCCACCCTTTTCCGGCTCAAGACCATGGCCTCGGATTTGGAGGTGCTGATTCTCATTCCAGCCGCTTCACACTCGGCTGCGAACCGCTCGAGCGAATGCTATAGATCACGTTCCGATGTAGCCAACAGGACCACGTCATCTGCAAAAAGCAGAGACCCGATCCTGAGGCCACCAAAACGGATCCCCTCAACGCCTTGGCTGCGCCTAGAGATCCTGTCCATAAAAGTTAGGAACAGGATCGGTGACAAAGGGCAACCTTGGCGGAGTCCAACTCTCACTGGAAACAAGCCCGACTTACTGCCGGCAATGCGAACCAAACTCTGGCACCGGCCGTACAGGGACCCAACAGCCCGTATCAAGGGGCCCGGTACCCCATACTCCCGGAGCACCTCCCACAGGGCCCCCCGAGGGACACGGTCGAACGCCTTCTCCAAGTCCACAAAACACATGTAGACCGGTTGGGCAAACTCCCACGCACCCTCCAGGACCCTGCTGAGGGTGTAGAGCTGGTCCAGTGTTCCACGGCCAGGACAAAAACCGCATTGTTCCTCCTGGATCCGAGGTTCGACTATCCGTCGGACCCTCCTCTCCAGAACCCCTGAATAGACCTTACCAGGGAGGCTCAGAAGTGTGATCCCCCTGTAGTTGGAACACACCCTGTGGTCCCCCTTTTTGGACCACCACCCCGGTCCGCCAATCCAAGGGAACTGCCCCCGATGTCCACGCAATATTGCAGAGCCGCGTTAACCAACACAGCCCCACAACATCCAGAGCCTTGAGGAACTCCGGTCGAATCTCATCCACCCCCGGAGCCCTGCCACCGAGGAGCTTTTTAACGACCTCGGTGACCTCAGCACCAGAGATTGGAGAGACCGACCCCAAGTCCCCAAACCCTGCTTCCAGATTGGAAGGCATGCTGGTGGGATTGAGGAGGTCTTCGAAGTATTCCATCCACCGACCCAAAATGTCCCGCGTCGAGGTCAGCAGCACACCATCCCCACTGTAAACAGTGTTGGTGGCAGACCGCTTTCCCCCCCTGAGACGCCGGATGGTGGACCAGAATTGCTTCGAAGCCGTACGGAAGTCGTTTTCCATGGCCTCTCCAAACTCCTCCCACGCTCGAGTTTTTGCCTCAGCAACCATCCGAGCCGCATCCCGCTTGGCCTGTCGGTACCTATCAGCTGCTTCAGGGGTCCCACAAGCCAAAAAGACCCGGTAGGACTCCTTCTTCAGCCTGACAGCATCCCTTACCGCCAGTGTCCACCAGCGGGTTCGGGGGTTGCCGCCACGACAGGCACCGACCACCTTGAGGCCACAGCTTCGGTCAGCCCGCCTCGGCAATGGAGGCGCGGAACATGGTCTACTCGGACTCAATGTCCCCCGCCTCCCCCGGGACGTGTTCAAAGTTCTGCTGGAGGTGTGAGTTAAAGCTCCTTCTGACAGGAGACTCTGCCAGACGTTCCCAGCAGACCCTCAAAACACGTTTGGGCCTTCCAGGTCTGTCCGGCGTCCTCCCCCACCATCAGAGCCGACTCACCACCAGGTAGTGGTCAGTGGACAGCTCAGCCCCTCTCTTCACCCGAGTGTCCAAAACATGCGGCCGCAGATCAGATGAGACGACAACCAAGTCGATCATTGAGCTGCGGCCTAAGGTGTCCTGGTACCTACCTTTATGCTTGAACATGGTGTTTGTTATGGACAATCCATGACGAGCACAGAAGTCCAATAACAAGACACCACTCGGGTTCAGATCGGGGGGGCCATTCCGCCCAACCACACCCCTCCAGGTCTCACTGTCATTGCCCACGTGAGCGTTGAAGTCCCCCAGCAGAACAAGGGAGTCCCCAGGAGGAGCACTCTCCAGCACCCCCTCCAAAGACTCCAAGAAGGGTGGGTAATCTAATCTGCTGTTTGGCGCGTAAGCACAAACAACAGTCAGGCGAAGGCGGAGGGAGGCTACCCTCTCGTTCACCGGGGTAAACCCCAACGTACAGGCGCCGAGATGGGGGGCAACAAGTATGTACACCCCAGCTCGGCGCCTCTCAGCAGGGGGAACTCCAGAGTGGAAGAGAGTCCAACCCCTCTCGAGGAGACAGGTTCCAGAGCCAGAGCCGTGCGCCGAGGTGAGTCCGACGATGTCCAGTCGGAACCTCTCAACCTCGCACACCAGCTCCGGCTCCTTCCCCACCAGAGAGGTGACGTTCCACGTCCCGAGAGCCAGCTTCTGCAGCCGAGGATCGGACCGCCAAGGTCCCTGCCTTTGGCCGCTGCCCATCCTGCACAGCACCCAACCCCTATGGCCCCTCCCACAGGTGATGAGCTCATAAGAAGGGGGGCCCATGTTACCTCTTCGGGCTAAGCCCGACCGGGCCCCATGGGTAAAGGCCCGGCCACCAGGCGCTCGCCAACATGCCCCACCTCCAGGCCTGGCTCCAGAGGGGGGGCCCCGGTGACCCGCGTCCGGGCGAGGGAACACTGAGTCCATCTGTCTTGTTCATCATTGGGGTCTTTTGAATTGGTACCTGATAATAGTTTTATTCTCTCCCTGGACTTTTGTAAAGCATTTGACACAATTGAACACCAATTTATTTTTCACTCTTTAAAACTGTTTGCCTTTGGAGAATTTTTCTGTAATGCCAAATAAAACCTTATACTCAAATAGTAATAGCTCTATTAAAATGACACATGGCTCTTCTTCTTCTTCTTCTTAAAACCCATATCTCAAATAGTAATGGACAGGGCATCACCATAGCTGATATATATCAGCTATGGTATATATATATATATATATATATATATATATATATATATATATATATATATATATATATATATATATATATACCAGGGGTATATATATATATATATATATATATATATATATATATAAAATAGGAAGTGGTGAGCAAAAGAAACACCTAAAATGGCATATTAAGACCCCTGGTGGTTTTTTTTATTCTGACAAGTGATGTCTCAATGAAGTCATCTGGATGGACGATCCCTGGTTACTTTGAGCTAATTCCATGGCCAGCATGATGTCTGATTATCAGTTGATTATTTGCTCATTGTCTTTTATTTGTCGGCTCTCTTCGCACCCATTAGTAAATTGTATCAACATCTTGAAATATTCCTTTTTTTGGGCATTACTGTAGTGAAAGAAAAAGAGGGGACTGTTAAAGGAATATTTCAAGGTTATGTGAATTAATTGATTAATTACATATCAGTAAATTAATCTAAGGAATATGGCACAAAAAGAGACCATTAGACATCGGTGAGGAGACCTTTCACCTCGTTCCCTCTAGCTGCAGTGAGAAGAGTTTTAATTACCCTTGTTATGAAGACATAATATTGTGGGTGCTGGAGTTTATTCAGAGAAAGCAGACATGAGACAGGTGCGAGAGAGTTCGAGCTTTGGCCCAGACGGGTTCCTGTACAAGACTGGCCAAGCTGCAGCCTCATCCTTGATTAAAGGAAGGAGATATTTCATTCCATAAGACTATGAGTAAACATTTAATTGTATTATATTCCTATCTTCTCTAACCCACAAAAGTAAGTCGTACTCTTTTCCCTGTCTTCAAACCATTTATCTCTGGATCTTACATATGCACCTTTGCCATTGTCAACATATATATTGTCTAAGGATGATTGAAGTAAGAGTTTAATCGGGTCAGTTAATTCGGGATTTTTACAGGTATAATTTAACCCACAAATAATAATTCTAATAATTTCTTTTTTTATTTGCTTAAGATCTTTCCTGTGCGAATGGCAATTTGGCGTGTTATGGATTTAATGTATTCCCATTTTCCCCTGTAAGATGATATACTACCATCCCTGCAAATATTTTCAATTGTTTCAACAATTTCTTTACAAAATCATTCACATTTTAGTAAATTTAAGTTAAATTTCCCAAATTTAAAAAAAAAACATTTAGCAGAAGACTTTATGGAAAGTTTTGCCATACAATGATCAGTTAAAGGGGCAGCAGAGAGGCTAGCTTCTGAGACAGCTTGAAATCCAGTATCTGAAATAAGGCTCAAAAATCCAGTCTTTAGTGGACTGAGTGACTGGATTTAAACCATGTAAATTGAGCTGTCAGGCCAATCAGTGGTTACCACTATGTAGGTAGGAGAAAGAGTAACATCACATCATGGACCAATCAGTCCATAGGTGGGTGTGTTGGGTCGCCTCGGCCCACTTTGGACTGAGACAGAGGTACCCAGACGGTCGACTGTGTCAACAACCATCTCCATTTGGGCAGATGGTCATTGCCACGCAGTCGGCTCTGGCGCAATTTTCTTAAGGATCTCTAGCATGATGCCCCTGATATCCTCTCCATCTTTTTTTTAGACCCTGAATCTTAGGATTCCATTGCCTTCTATAGCTTTCCAACTCAAAATGTTTTTTTTCATTAGCTCCTCGTTTCATTCACTCGTTTTTTCAACAAATTTGCTATGGTCTCCAGTTTGAATGAATGCCTTGTGAGCCTTTTTACGTGGAATAAATGCTCTGGCGCTCCTGTTTCAGGAGGTTGCAGTTCGCTGGAGGACTGGGTGGGGTGAAATGTCAAGATCACGAGACTAACTCAGTATTATTCACAATATGCAAATGTCTTGCCTCTGATTGGCTAACAGCAATGTTATTATTATGCTGCCTTCAAACAAATAATTAACTTAACTAACTTTGGTGGCAGTGTTCCAACACAAATTCCAACAGTTTCCTCCACAGCTTCTTCTTCTTGCGTGAAGAAATGCAACCCTAATGTGCTATGTCCACAAGAAAACCAAGCACGACAGTGTTCTGCCATGCTGTGGAGTTGTTAACAGTTAGCTTCGTTGCTAACAGCTACCTTCAGGGTCTAGCTTCTACTAGTAGAGACGTGCTCTGCTCTCTCCAGGCTGCAAAATCAGCCTTCCTGTTGGAAGTCACAAACCAAGGTAGGCAAGACCATGAATACTAATTTTCCTTGTGACGTAGAAGGGAGTGGCTTTTTCTGACTTGCTCGTTTTGCCATCTGCAAAATGTTCACGTGCAGCATACATTTGCAACTCAGAATGACCAATTGTATTTCACAAAGAACAAGTATTACATGGTGTCAGTGAAGGAGGGTGGGTGATGGGGTGTGCTGGTGTCTTTCTCCAGCAGTCACGGGGCAAGAAGCGGGATACCAGCAGGTAAGATCCAGAAATAAATGGTTTGAAGAGGGGGAGAAGAGTACGACTTACTTTTGTAGGTTAGAGAAGACAGGAATATAATACAGGTCGCCAGTCCGTTGCAGGGCAACACAGACATACAGGACAAACAACCATGCACACTCATACCTAAGGGCAATTTAGAGAGACAGTCATGTTTTTGTACTGTGAGTACCTGAAGAGAACATACACATGCACAGGGAGAACATGCAAGTTCCATGCAGAAAGACCCCAGGTCAGGATTTAAACCTGAGCCTTCTTGCTGCAAGGCAATAGTGCTACCAATGTGCTTCCCCCATTAACAGACATTTTATTGGAAAAGTACCAAATCTTAGAATTAGATTTTGGGACATGGGATGGGAGTGAGGGGTGGCGGGATGAGGGGCCCTGGTAGAGGTCTGCGCTCTGAGTGCTTTTCTAGTTTTTATTGAGTTTAACACATTTTAAGTGCATTTAACAGGTAAACTTATATAATTTCTACTCATAGATATTGATTAAAATTACAACCCAAATTGTTGCACCATGTTAAATTATACAAGGTTGTTTTCATCAGTGTCCAACCTGTTAGAGTTGAACCAACAAACCTGCTTTATCAATTCGCACACAGTTTACTTGGGTAGATTTTATTTATAAACCATAATTTTGCTAAATTATAATACATTTTTAAAATGTCCTAAGCTAACTTTAAAAAAAAACCTATCTAATATCATGTTGTTCATCTGGTTTGTACTATTTTGGTTAAAGATACAAAAATAGAAATTTTTATGAAAAAAGTCACTAAAATTTACAAATTGAAATATTCAAACTTTGGTCATTCTCATCCAACAAGGCTGTATACATACATTTTCACTAATAATCATAGATTTGATATCAAGTGCCGCCTTAATATACTCAGTGTTGAGTGTTGCATGAAAAGGTTCCATGCAAACTTTATTTCTCGCTTCAACACAGAAACTTTCTCACCAACAAGTCCTGTAACAGTTTTTACATTTTAATAAGTTGCTCTATTTGTTAATAATCCAAACCATATTAACATATCACCCTTACAGTTCTCTGCTGGATGCCATGCACAACAAATGAGAGTAAAGGTTGACTAAACCAACACTCGGCTAAAGGCTGGTTATCACGACTATAACAGTTTTGGCCATAGAGTTGAACAGTGCATCAAACTGCAGCTTTAAGAACCAAAGGCTAAAAACTCACCTAAGATTGTCAAGCGGGAGCAGCATAGAAAGGGGAACACAATGTCAAGACCCCTAAAGATGAGACAAGATTTATTTTTGACATGCATATCTTTTTTTTCGTAAAAACTTTATCAGTGTCACAATAATTGTAAACAGTACAATTATTTTTCAATAATACAATACCCTATTCCCTCCCCCCTCCCCAGGCTCTCAAAAAACAAAAACAAAAACAAAAAAACAGGACAGGACAGGAATTTTTCAAATGACAATATTTTTCTAAAACAATGAATAGCCAATTACACCTCAAACTTAAAGAGTTTTACATAGTCTACAAAGGGCTTCCAGATAACAGAAAATTTATGTTGTGATGGTGGTAGTTTATATCTAAGCTTTTCCAAAGGTAGAAAAGAGTTCAACTCCTTTAACCACTGAGAAAAGGATGGGGCCCTGTTCAATTTCCAATTGAATAATATTAGTCGACGAGCGAGTAAAGTGGAGAATGCTAGAGTATTTTCCTGAAAGCAATTTACCTGTGATGTTGTTAATTCGAAAATAGCTAACCTAAAATCAGGGGCTAGATCTTGACCACAAATAAGGGACAATACCTGAAAAATATTTATCCAATAATTGTCCAAACAAGGGCAGGACCAACGCATATGGCCTTCAGAGGCCGGACTATGACCGGATCTCTGGCCGGCTGGATGTACTCCTGGGAAAATTCTTGCCAATCTTTCTTTCGTATAATGAAGGCGGTGGACTACCTTAAATTGGATTAAACCATGGCGAATGCAAAGAGAGGAAGTATGTATCCGGGTCAAACAGGACTTCCACCTTTCATCAGGTTTGTGTGGTGGTTTCTCTCTGTTTCGCTGTTCTACAGGTTGTCCACCAGAGGGCACAGCGGAGGCACAGGATTCAGCTCTGGTGGGTGGAAGCCTACAGGTCAAATCATTAGGACTGCAGAAGGATAAAAGGAGTTAGCAGTCAGTCATTCCTGGCCTGACTATTAACCTATATGGTAACTCCAAGCCCTCCGAGCTCCTTGATGGTATTTTCCATGTTTTATGTCCGTTCCAAGAATGATTCCCTTGACTCATCTCTAGAACCTCACCTTTTAATGTTCCTTGCAGGTCCTTTCCTTCCCTGGTTTCCACTCCTGAGATTCAGCCTTCAAGATCCGTACTTACCGTCAAGATTCCTCTCTGGCTCCTTCCTCCATGACTGGCTCCCTGCTTCTTCAAACTACCATCCATCCTCCTGCCCAGTTTCATTCACCCACTGGAGATCCTCATGTCAAGGTCCATCTTCATCGTGCCCCCTGTCCGGCCTACAACAACCTGTAAGATAGACTAAATTATTCTAAATCATTTTCTACTGAGCATAAACCCACCGTCCAGCTCACACCCTCATATTATCCTCGATTACACAGATCCAGCTGCTGATCCCCAGCAGTTCCCTGCAGATCTTGTTCCAGATCCACTTATCTCCACCTTACATTCAAGAAACTTTTAAATCTGATTTTGTCTCATGAGAGTTTCATGCATATGGGTCAGACAGCTTACTAAACCACAAGTCTCATGGCTGCTCTTACTGAGCTGATATGTTACTTCATAATACAATCAGTTTCTATCTTTCATTTAAAGTTATTTTTCAATTTTCCTTTTGATGTGCTGTCTGTCACTGTTAAAATGAACCTACCATTAAAATGACACAGTTCTGAGACTTTTCATTTCTTTGTCATTGGACAAACTTACAAAATCCGCGGCTTACAGTTCTGTTTTGGACACTGCACACAACAAATGAGTTGAACTGTTGACTGAATCAACATCTGCAATCATGTTACTACTCTGGAAATGTACTCTAGTTACTTCCTGTAGCTTGACTTGTCTTTGTTTTATTGTTCTATAATATATACATTTACATATGACTGATGTTACTAAAAATGTTTTAGGTAGGATTTGGGACCAAAAGAACAATGAGCTTCTCATTTATGATCAAATTTATTACTAATATCTTTGATTTTAGTTTACATTATTTTAATAGTTAAAATCTAATGCCAACATCTGTTTTTCTAAAGTAGACATGACTAGACTTGTATCCTTAGGACATGTGAGCTTATCAAAACGGTAGGCCTATACAAAGTCCAGAGAATAGTTCTTTGCAGTAGAAGAAAGTTTACAGTGATGCTCTGGTATGTACAGTAGAGGATTGATAGGTTCACATTTCCAGCCTAGTAGGTGAGCTCTTATTAATCGTTCGGTCCTTTACGTTCGGTTTCGTCCCTCTCCGCACTGCTAAGTAGTTCCCACGCACTCACTCTCGTTCCCTGCGCCGTGCTGAGCTGGAAAATGGCTGAGCGAAAGAGAGAAGTACGGCGCAGTTAAAAGTTAGCTCAGAGTTCTCGCCAGAAGATTCTTACACACCAACACCGCCTTCTGCAGCTCGGACGCCGCAGACACCCTATCGGTCGCTTTGAAACCGTTTAAAGTCCCGCTGCTGAGAAAGCGAGAAGACTCCAAAACCATCCGCGGGTGAGTTATTCTCAACTTATTGCACATTTCCAGTACAACAGGGAAGGCAGCAGCAACTGTACTGGAAAATGGTGGAAAATAATGTGGACGAAGAGCCACGCTTGCCTTGTTTCTCACTGTAAAAGTTGATTCCGTTATGAATCTGTTCTTACTCTGAGTTTTTTTCTGGAAAAAACATCACATGTTCCCCTGTGCTCGCGCTTATCAGCAATGACGTGTAAGCTATTAAATGTTGATTTACAGCAGGGGTCCTCAACTAAAGTAGCAGGAGGTCCACTACCTACATCACCCAATTCATCTGGGCTCACATTTGAAATGAACCAACAAAAAGATTTCTTTAATTTCTATTTATCAAATGTAATTAACAATATAGATTTTTGTCTTTTAACTACTTATCAATTATTCATATGCCCATTAAATCATCTGGTAGCAGAAAATACAATTAGTGGAATTACTAATAAGGGGGGAAAAGTTGACAGTGAAATTATACTGACATCCATTGCACATAAACCAACATTAAGGTGGAAACAATTCACCTAAAACCTAAAGTACATTCAGAAAGATTAAGTGCTCCAAATTGCACAGAAGATATTTGAAAAACAGCACGATGTAACTTATGCCCATTAAATCATCTGCTGAGGAGAAAAGTGCAATCCACTGTTAGCACTGTTGCCTTGCAACAAGAAGGTCCTGGGTTCAAATCCCGGCCTGGGGTCTTTCTGCATGGAGTTTGCATGTTCTCCCTGTACATGCGTGGGTTCTCTCCGGGTACTCCAGCTTCCTCCCAGAGTCCAAAAACATGACTGTTAGGTGAATTGCTCTCTCTAAAGTTGCCCTAAGGTATGAGTGTGTGTAAGGTTTCTTGTCCCGTATGTCTCTGTGTTGCCCTGCGATGGGCTGGCAACTTGTCCAGGGTGTACCCCGCCTCTCACCCTGTGACTGCTGGAGATAGGGACCAGCCCCCCCCCCCCAACCCTGCATTAGGATGGACGGGTACAGAAAATGGATGGATGGATGAAATTGAAATTATGATATCCATTGTACATTAAACAACATTAAAGGTGCAAACAATTCACCTAAAAACTAAAGTATATCCTGAAAGATTAAGAAGAGCTTTAAATTGGGCAGAACATATTTTTGACAAACACAAGGTAACAAATCAATTATTGATATGCCCAAGGAATCTTCTGCTGAGCAGAAAAGTGCAGTCCACTTGAGTACTAACATTAAAGGAAAAACTATTTGACAATGAAATTACAACATCTTTTTTACAGATAAAGCAACATTAAGGTGGAAACAATTCACCTAAAAAGTAAAATACTATTCAGGAGAATAAAGAACTGCTTTAAATTGTGCAGAAAATATTTTTTACAAACAACACAATGTAAGCTACACCATATTACAAAACAATGCTGGCTTTTACTTTAGTGGGATAAATTTGAATAGACATTTGCAGCTAACATTTTAAACTTTGCGTGAAATGGGATCAATGCAATTCTTCATCATGCATGTAAATGTTAATTAGTCAGTTGTGAGCAAAGTTTGTTTTTAATCATGTTAATAGTTGAGAAGGCTGCTTCACAACTGTATGTGGATTCAAACATGCTTAGGCTGCCACTTTGGAAATTCCTGGAAACTTAGGCCCTGTCTACATTAGGCCGTTTAAGTGCTTACACGAATAAATATTTAGTCAATACCCCTTCTCGGCCACACCAGCCCATTGTTTAAGGTTCCCTTCCCTGGATATTTTTTTACACGGGTAAGTGGGCCGTCTATTTCTTAAATCTCCTTCTCTTGGATTGGTGTGAATTCGTTAGGCGTTTAAGAACTGAGTTCGGTAAAGAAGTGACGTCAGAAAACACGCGCCACAGTCAGCTTAATAACAACTGGTGACCACTCAGAGGTCAGCAATAGAAAGATGGAGGTGAATCATCCAGACACGCCCTTGTTGCTCCTTCTTGTACATGTAAAGGCGCTTGTAAAAATCACACAAGAATACCTTAAGAGAAGGTACGGTGCGATTGCAGCAATTTCGGATACACCATATCTCAGACGGTGACGGTGACGTCATATATGGGGGTCTGCCTTTTTTTCCACGCATGCCTACTAGGTCAGGGTTGCGCCAGCAGGCAGGGGGGAGGAGGGTATGGGGAGAAAATAGTCTCAAAACATCTGTGTGTGTGTAATACTTGATTTGTTTGTGTGTAACTTAGGGTAGTTGTATGTGTAAAACAGGAATTGTAACCCATAAAAAACATTTTGCGCGTAATTTCGTGTACTTGCTGTTGTATGTTCAACTGTACACACAAATATCAAGAAAGTACGAGTATAAAATACATTTACACACGCACAATTTTAAAGTACACAAACTTAGAACTACCTACAAATTCAAAATGGCTCCTATGCGTACAAATTGTTGAATACGTATGCACCAATCGCCTGATACACACAGAGAAAACCATGTTTATGGACAGATTAGGTTAAAAGTGCTCGAGGAGTTTTGAGACTGACTTCACGTCTCCAGATTCGTGCGTGCATGATGCGTGTGAATGCAGGTAGAAGGCTGGGTCATTTGAGTTTTTTTATTACGTTCCTTCTAAACTTGCTGTTGAAGTGGCAAAAACTTTTGTCTGACAAATAAAAGAATGTCTCAGCATTGCTTATTTGTAACACATAGACCAAAATGTACTTATTTTTTCATTCGAAAATGGTTTCAGTTAAATACAATTTTTGGGGTCGGACATCCAGGTCCTCGAGAAGTAATCGAGCGAAGATTAATAGAACAACGTAGATCCTGCGACACCTTGAGCTGGAGCGGGTCACAAATTAATATTCAAGGAGTTGTAGCTGATGTATCACTGTTACCAGCGTGTTTTTATATCTTAGGCCGATATATAATCATAAAGTAATTTTATTTAATCTACAAGTTTTCAGGAATAACATGTTGACCGAGCGACTGAATGACTGGTGGTTAAGTGTAAACACTCACTATGGCATATTCGCTAGAACATTTATATATAATCTAAATATGCTTCACATTTAGAATGCAGTGGACAATTTTCTAATTTGGTCTTATAAATCAACTTTCCATGTGCAAATATGGGCTGTATAGATGTCACAACGCTGATGTCACACACACACACACACACGCAGACACACACGCACACACACACACACACACACATACACACAAGTCCATATTGCTACCCATATTAGGACTTTATATTGACTTCCATTCATTTTAATAGCTACATTTATGCCTAACCCAAACCCTTACCCTAACCCTAACCATTACCAGTTTATTCCTAACCCTAACCTTAACCAAAACATGATTCACACCATACCTCTAAACCTAACCCCTAACCCTACAAGGTCCATCGGTCTTCAGAAGGTTAGCGAATATGCCAGAGAAGGTCCTAAATAGGATAGCTATACAAGAACACACACACACCCCCCCCCCCCCCCCCCCCCCCCCCACACACACACATACATACATATGTTCCGGAATTGTGCCGCTCAAGGTGGCAGTATGTTGGTGTAGTTCTTTTACATTTGTTCTGATTTTTTTGTTTTATTTTACTTTTATTCCTCCATTTCTAGTAGAAACATTATTTTTGTGGACAATCGTTCTCTCTGGTTTTGAATGCTGTGCAGCTGGAAGGACTTTTGCTACTTTTTATTTTATTTTTGGACATTTGTTATGATGCATAACCATGGCAACAAGGTAGTTTACAACTGGGAGCTGCTGATTAACATCACAAAAGCTCAAGTAATACCTCAACTGCAGCCACAAAACCCTGATGACTTGAAAATGAGATGCCATGGATCCAGAGCAGGGGCGAAGAGGAGAGAGAAAAGGAGGAATTTCAAACCATCTCCATCAATAATATTGGGCAATGTGAGATTGTTGGCAAACAGATTAGATGCTGAGGACCCTCTGGAGATTAGTGTGCAAAAAAGAATTATTCATAAAATTAACGTTAATGACAACCCTGAGCATCCTCTAGCCTACATCAGACTGTCATACAACTACAGAGCGTCTTCAGTCAGAGGCTTCTTCAGATCTGCAGAGAGCTACAGGAGATCATCCATACCCACAGCCATCAGCATCTACAACAAATCTATGAAGAAACTTTGATAATGAGTTACAACAACATTTAATTTCCCTTTGGGATTAATAAAGTAATTTTGAATGGAATATATATATATATATATATCTTCAGATCTGCAGAGAGCTACAGGAGATCATCCCTACCCACAGCCATCAGCATCTACAACAAATCTATGAAGAAACTTTGATAATGAGTTACAACAACATTTAATTTCCCTTTGGGATTAATAAAGTAATTTTGAATTGAATATATAAATATATATATATATATATATATATCTGGTGCTGAGGTCACCGAGGTCGTTAAAAAGCTCCTCGGTGGCAAGGCTCCGGGGTGGATGAGATTCGGCCGGAGTTCCTCAAGGCTCTGGATGTTGTGGGGCTGTGTTGGCTAACGTGGCTCTGCAATATTGCTTGGACATCGGGGGCAGTTCCCTTGGATTGGCAGACCGGGGTGGTGGTCCCCCTGTTTAAAAAGGGGGACCACAGGGTGTGTTCCAACTACAGGGGGATCACACTTCTGAGCCTCCCTGGTAAGGTCTATTCAGGGGTTCTGGAGAGGAGGGTCCGACAGATAGTCGAACCTCGGATCCAGGAGGAACAATGCGGTTTTCGTCCTGGCCGTGGAACACTGGACCAGCTCTACACCCTCAGCAGGGTCCTGGAGGGTGCGTGGGAGTTCGCCCAACCGGTCTACATGTGTTTTGTGGACTTGGAGAAGGCGTTCGACCGTGTCCCTCGGGGGGCCCTGTGGGGGGTGCTCCGGGAGTATGGGGTACCGGGCCCCTTGATACGGGCTGTTAGGTCCCTGTACGACCGGTGCCAGAGTTTGGTTCGCATTGCCGGCAGTAAGTCGGGCTTGTTTCCAGTGAGAGTTGGACTCCGCCAAGGTTGCCCTTTGTCACCAATCCTGTTCCTAACTTTTATGGACAGGATCTCTAGGCGCAGCCAAGGCGTTGAGGGGATCCGTTTTGGTGGCCTCAGGATCGGGTCTCTGCTTTTTGCAGATGATGTGGTCCTGTTGGCTTCATCGGAGCGTGATCTACAGCTTTCGCTGGGTCTCTTTGCTTAGGCTGCTGCCCCCGCGACCCGACCCCGGATAAGCGGAAGAAAATGGATGGATGGATGGATATATATATATATATATATATATATATATATATATATATATATATATATATATATATATATATATATATATATATGAAAAAGACAAAACTGAGATGCTTCACAGCTAAGCTGAATGTATATTCATGGGCAAGAATTATGGTATGCAACATTGAAAGCAGTCAAAAACATTCAAGATACCTACAGCACATCACTGTTGAAATACTCCATCAACTCTGATCTAATGTCATTCCTCTCAGTATCTGCATGGTCTAAATATGCTGTAACTTGAGGCTGAAAGTAATCCTAAATATCATCCAGCTCAAAGGTATCACCATGCTACGCACAAATATCGAACAGCATTAAATTCGGGACAATAGAATCCCACCAGAACCTGGATCATGGGTGGGTCCAGAATACAGACTGGCCCTGCATCGATACCAGCCATGACAGCATCTAATGAAACAAATAATGATCAGAAATAGAAATACATTTCTAGATCTGTTGTTAAATTGGAAACAAATATAGCCAATGCTAAGAAGGGAGGAATTTTATTTTTTATAGCACACTTTTAACAACATGGTGACTCAAGGTGCTTTACATGATTAAGAGGACAAATAAAAACAGCATATATATGTATGTTATACAGACATCTATGTGTGTATGTATTGGTTCATATAAATATCTAGTGCAACAGTAAAATAACATTTTCATGTGTGTACACCATTTAAGATCATGATAGCATTCACCATGCAACATCCAACATCTGCCTCAGTGCTGGTGACATTGTGGCTCTTGAGGATGAGCTTGAAGATGTTACAGCGGATAGGGGATGGGGGGCTTAGATGCATCGGCTGTGCTCTTTGGTAGAATCAACTGTCTTCTGTAGGGCTGTAAAGTCCTAGTCGACTGGTCGACTTATTGGTCGATGCGTTCTGAGTCGACCAAAATTCTGATTGGTCGATTTTATGCCGTGTTAATTTTTGAAATATAATTGGACAAGAAACATTCCATGAGAGCTGATCGGTGCTGATGTTAGAGTTGGATACAACAGCGCTGCCTCTCGTGTGATATTGCTTTAACAGTCTACAGGGAGATCGAAGAACGTCCACGTTATTCAACGTGCTGTGGCTTCAGTGCTTAATTTTTAAATCATTAGGTGCCGGAACGCAAAGTACATGACAGCGCAAGCATGACCAGAGACGCGCACAGATCCCGGAACGCAGTAAATGGTAGCGGGGAAAAAAATGTGTAAAAACATGATGTGGGCCTTACAGGCCTGAATTTTTAAAATATTGTAATGTTCTCCGATAGATGCAGACAATGGTTATAATCGAATGCTTTAATGCTGACTGCTGTTGGCCGCAATCACGCCGTACTGGTGTGTGTCCTTACAGACACACACCAATTCCCCGGCACTCAACTGCGCACTCCCCCCGCGCGCAGCCTGCAGAACAGTGCCCCACCCCCTTGAACAGTGCAACAATACTAACGCATAATCATGGCATAAACCTACATTACGTATTTAATTCTGAGCTTACAAAAACGCAGATGCACGTAATGCAAAATGCTGTCAGAATCCCCCCCCCCACACGCAAATTAGTCGATTTTTGGTCGGAATTTCATGGTTTCAGTCGACCAAGAATTTCTTTGGTTGATTACAGCCCTAGTCTTCTGAATATGTCTTAGTGATGTGGCAGCCGTCGATTGAGCCAGCCTGGATGATGCTCTAGACAGTACTACCCAAAGCACTCTGCAGACCATCCTGTATGATGTTCCACTCTTCAACCAGAAGAGACCAGCCATAGGTCTCAGTTGCAGCACTCAATCAAGATCCAGCAAAACTGCCAAAGACTTCCTGTTTCTTCATTTTAAGTTTGAAGGATGGTCTAGGAAGAGGTCCTCCATCCTCCTCCATGAAAAACTATCAATAGCTACACAATTCCTTCTGTAAATATTTTTGATGTCACAAAATTTTTTATTCATTTGTTATTTACATA
This sequence comes from Valencia hispanica, assembly GCA_963556495.2. Classification (NCBI taxonomy): domain Eukaryota; kingdom Metazoa; phylum Chordata; class Actinopteri; order Cyprinodontiformes; family Valenciidae; genus Valencia; species Valencia hispanica. The sequence continues at coordinate 52,795,523 of OY747712.1, read as the reverse complement.
CAATATACAATAAAACAGTTGATAAAATGAGTTAATGAGAATTACTAGTTGTTTCAATCAGGTTATTCATAACAAATAGCAAATAACTAAATATCAAATGTGACAATAAAAAATAAATTCAAACAGAAAACAGACTACCCATCCTGTCCTTGCTCTCCTGGGCTCTCCTCTCATCAGCATCCATTCGCCGCCTGATGTACTAAACAAAGAAAATCCCTGTTGACAAAAAGAACAACAGAAACATTTAGGAAATGCACATTAATTAACTTGAGCAGTTCTTATCATAACCAAAATTATATCTTCATTACACCTGTACATACAGTACTTTTCTTTTAATTGCCCCATGTGTTATTGGCCTGCAAGAGGATGACCTTCCCCTGCAAGTCCATCTTAACTAGGATTGTGCTCATAACACAGACAGAAAATAAGTGAGGACGGAAACAGACTGTGTTAATCCGTGAATGCTAAACTATAGTCTTTGCAGCAGAACACATGGGGAACTATACTCTACTGAGATCCCAGGTTTCACAGTGTTTGAGGGTTAATATAAGTGTACTGTAAGCATAAGGTGTGCAACTGGATTTATTCTTCTACCTAAATGCTACGGTGACCTCTTTGCCCCGGTCAAGAGGTTATAGTTTTCAATCATATCTTTGGCCCCTAAATAATAAGAAAAAAAAGTTTAATTCACAATATTCAAACTTATAAGTGGCAACACATGAAGAACCATGGGAACACCATATGAGCTCCTTTACGAGCGATGATTATTTAAAGAAGGCTAACAACACAAACTTTAAACCCGACTGCCGGGGAAGATGGCGGAGTGAGCGGTAAAACTCTCTGCAGGCTCTGATACCTGACTCTAACTTAACCCTTTCAGTGACTAAAACTGATAGTCAATAACCACTTGGATCGACCTCAGCCCCTAACGAAATATCTGCAATCTAGGAAATCAGTTGAAACTTTTCAGCTTTGCCTCATTAAACTGCAACAAGATGTCGAGTGCTAGCAAAGAACACTGCTACTCGTTAGCTGCAATCCAACAAGCCTGCGATTACGATGATATTGCTCTGATGGAAGAAGAAGGCATGCTCAAGGACCCTCATCCAGGTAGAGGACATACTCCATTATAGACTCCGAACCCCCAAAAAATCGAAGATCAGCGTACAGGACGACAAATCATCTTATAGTGCCATCTTAAACGCCATTCATAACCTATCACGCAAGCTTGATAGCCAAAGCGAGCACTTTCAAACATTGGAATGGCAACTAAAGGAAAACACCGAAGCAACAGTAAAGGTGAAAGAATCAGTTGAGGCCAATACATCAACCTTGAAAGGAATATTAGAAGATGTGAGCAATTTAAAACACTGACTACTCTTCAGAAGGAAAATGCGGTACTTTGCGAAGCTTGCTTGGAGCAGACAAAATACAAATGAAGGTGGTCATTGAGGCTGAATGGATTTCCCGAGAAAGAAGGTGAAAACATCAGAGATGAAGTAATTAAAATCCTGACTAAAGTAGTGCCTCTCTCAATGGATAAACTCCAAAATACGGTGGACACTGTTCATAGACTTGGACAGAAAATGAACGCAGACAGGCCAAGGCAAATAATCATCCAGTTTGCTATGAGACCTGTATGTGATCAAGTTTGGAAGATGTCCAAAAATGCGAAGATCTGCAACGAGTTAAAAATCCGCTTCAGGGAGGACTTCTGCAAAGAGGACCGAGAAGCACATGCTCGACTCTGGCCAAAGGCGGAGGAAGTGCGGAAAAAAGGACTCAAAGCTTACCTGCGGGATGGACATACGATAATAGCAGCCGTCGTGTGTCTGGATGAAGGAAGAAGCCACGTACCCTGATATTATTTGTAGAGGTATCAAACAGGTTTATGTTCATTCTGTTCAATTTTTTCCTTTGCTTATTTCTTTTACAAATGTCAACGTTTAGGACCAGCTGCTTGTTAATTTGTGATTTTGTGATTTCTTAATAAGCAAATTGGTCATCTTAATCTTGTTTTTCATATCACTACAGTTTTGGCTAGATATCTAATTATATACAATACAATTTTAAGGGTTACTCATTCACATAATTCCTGCGTATGGTTTTCTCTATAGTGATTTCTTTGTTATCTTTAAATGGTAGAGGTTTGAGGAACAACACTAAGCGCAAGGCCATTTTTCTTTTTTGCAAAGAGCAGCTAAGGGTCAATTGTTTTTTTCTGCAAGAGACGCACTCACTCGAAAATGATATTAAATTTTGGAAATCCCAGTGGGGTAATGGCCAAATTCTTTTTTGTTTTATTTTCTAAAACTTTCTCACCTCATTCAGTGAGAGTTGAGACAGTCGTCCAGGGGAGGGCAATATTGGTGACTGCCATGTTTGAGATGTTCACGATTGTTTTTTTAAACCTTTATGCTCCTAATGCTGGGGCAGAAAGAGTCAGTTTTTTCACACTGTGAATGAAAAGTTGAAAAGTCTTAATGGCACCAAGTATTTATTCTTGGGAAGAGATTTTAACTGCACTGAGAATGAACTTTTAGATCGAAATCATGCAGAGCCTCATTTGCCTTCTAAACATGCCTTTAGGCGGCTGGTTTACAGTCATGGCTTGGTGGACGTATGGAGAAGAATGCATGCAGACTGCAGACAATACACATGGTCTCACCATAAAGAGGGTAGAATCTCTCTGGCTCAGTTAGATCGGTTTTATTGTTTTTCGCATCATTTTAATATCTTTAAAATGTGTAGAATACTGCCTGTTGGTTTTACTGATCATGCGTTGGCCGAATGTGTTGTGTCTTGTGCATTTATTCCGCCTACTGGCATTTTAACGTGAATTTAACTTCTGACAAATGTTTTAGAGAGGGTTTTACATTATTTTGGTGTTGTTTTAAGTAGAGAAAGTACGAATTCTCTTCTCCGAGGCAATGGTGGAACCATGGAAAGGTGCAGATCAAATTACTCTGTCAACAGTATGGTCTCGGTGTCACATGTGGCAGCACCAGATCTGTCAGGGATCTGGAGGCTGATATTGTGGAACTTGAGCGATGAGTGAATCCACAGGAAATCAAGGATATGTTGAAGTCCTTAAGACCAAAAAAGCTCTTTTAGCTAACCTGCTTGACACAAAGGTGCAGGGTGCTCTGGTTCGCTCTCGGGTTCAAAACATCACCCAGATGGATGCCTCCTCCAGTTATTTCTTCAATCTAGAGAGGAAACAGGGACAGAGGAGGACCATCCGCTCTCTGTTGTCCAGTGAAGGGCAGGAACTGACTGATCCAGCATTGATAAGGAAGAGAGCAGTGGCCTTTTATTCCTCGTTATTTCAGAGTGAATACACAGAAAACAGTGACTTGCAGGATGCTTTCTTTGCATGTCTACCAAAGGTCTCTGATAAGACGCGCTCTATGCTGGATGGCCCACTATCTGTGACTGAACTTCTTGCTGCCCTCTGAACGATGCAGGGCCAAAAGGCTCCTGGATTAGATGGTCTCACTGTCGAGTTTTACAAGGCTTTCTGGGACATTATTTCGGATGATCTACTGGAAGTGTTTAACGAAAGCCTGGCGTGTGGGCTACTCCCGCTTTCGTGTCGCAGAGCGGTAGTTACTCTTCTACCCAAGAAGGGTAACCTACAGGATATTAAGAACTGGCGCCCTGTGTCCCTCCTGTGTGTGGATTACAAGATACTGTCCAAAACCCTGGCCCTACGTCTGCGAGGAGCCATGGAGGAGGTTATTCATCATGACCAGACATACTGGGTGCCTGGCAGGTCCATGGTAGATAATGTCTACCTTATTCGGGACATTTTGGAAATCTCCAGTTCATTGGAGAATGGTGTTGTCCTGATTTCACTAGATCAAGAAAAGGCTTTTGACCACGTTGAACACTGCTTTCTATGGAGAACCATGGAGAGGTTGGGTTTCAGCACTGGGTTTATTGCCATGATCAGGATGTTGTACAGTGACACTGAGAGCTTGCTCAAAATTAATGGCAGTCTGTGTGCTCCTTTTAAGGTGTACAGGGGTATCAGGCAGGGCTGCGCCCTGTCTGGGATGCTTTGTGCTCTTTCCCTGGAACCCCTCCTCTGTAGAATCAGATCAACTTTGGGTGGATTGTCGTTACTAGGCTCAAGGAAAATCTTGTCCTATCAGCTTACGCTGATGATGTGGTTGTTCTTATAATAAACCAAGGTGATTTCAACAGTCCAGCTGATGTTCTAGGTGATTTTTTTAATGTCTCTTCTGCCAAGGTGAACTGGGGAAAAAGTATTGCCCTGATCACTGAGAGGTGGGATGAGGGTGTGTCGGTCCTCCCTCAGAATCTGGAGTGGAGAAAAGTTGGTTTTAAGTACTTGGGTATCTACCATGGGGATGAACAAATGGTAAAGAAAAACTGGGAAAATATCCTTGACAAGTTCAGAGATAAACTGGCAAAATGGCGGTGGATTCACCCGCAATTGTCTTACAGAGGCCGAGTCTTAATGCCGAACAACCTGGTAGCTTCCCAACTTTTCCATCGGCTGGCGTGTCTTGATCCACCGAGCGGGTTGCTAACCAGTATTCAATCTGAAATGGTCAATTTCTTCTGGGACAAATTTAATTGGGTACCCCAGGCTATGTTTTTATCTCGAGAGGAGGGGGGCCAGGGTCTAGTCCATTTAGCCAGCAGGACAGCCGCCTTTAGGTTGCAGTTTGGTAAAAGGTTCTTAACAGAGTCTTTTAACTCATTATGGAGATGTGTGGCATGTTTTATTCTGAGGTTTCTGGGTAGTTTAAATTTGGATTTGGCATGGTTTTTAACTTGTTTTAAATCTCCATTCTTGAAATCCTTGCCTGTGTTTTATCAGGGAGTTTTTAACGTGTGTGGCCTTTTTAATTGGACAGTGCGAAAACAGGTCTCTGTATTGGCTACTGGAAGAGCCTTTACTGTTTGGAGCAAGATTTGATGTGAGCAGTCACTCTATACCCAGGCTAATGCGGATTCTGTGCCTCTCAAAAACTGTGCGCCTGAGGCAGCTAGTTCATATAGCTGGGCCGCCGCTTTCTGATGCTGCTGCTCTAGCTTCTGCCCTCAGAGTATCATCAGTCAGGATGATCCAGAAAACTCTAAGTCTTTGGAAGGAAGGACTTTCTGTCTCCGAGAGGATACTTCTTTTAAAGTACAGCAGGGGAGAAGTCAGGCCGAATCCCTCCGACGAGTTTCCTGATTCAGTCTCCGGGGTTCTTGGACGTGGATGGTCCCCTCCTACAAGTCAAACGTCCAGATGAACTAACTCTTCGCAGAGCAAATAAACGGATGTTGTATACAAACTGTGTAAAGATTTTTAACAAGAGAAACCTGGAAGGGAGACAGCCTACAGTCTGGTGGGACAGACTTGGAGGACAGAGTCCACAGTGGTTGTCTCTCTATAGCCCCCCTTTAAAGAAGAGAACCGGAGATCTGCAGTGGAGAATCCTTCATGGAGCGATTGCCACAAACTCCTTTTTATATGTTTTAAATAACGTTGTTTTAAATGCATGTCCGTTCTGTGGCTTGACTGAAAACGTCTTTCACATTTTTAAGGAGTGCAAGAGACTAAAACCCCTTTTTAATTTGCTTAAAAAGGTTTTTATTGGTTTTGGTGTGGTTTTCTCGTTGACTGCCTTTATTGGTGGCTTAAGGAAAACTAAGTGAAATAGGCCTCAAAGTATGCTTTTAAATTATTTGATTGGTGAAGCCAAATTGGCAGTTTACCTGTCGCGGCTGGACAAGCTACAGGCAGAGCATGCTTGCAACTTATTAACTGTCTGGAGGATAAATGTAAAAGCCAGGTTATGTTTGGAGTTTGTTTTTCACTTGAAGAATCAAAGTTTGGAGGTTTTTAAGAAACAGTGGGCAGAAGGTAATATCCTTTGCGTTTTGAATGATGCTGGACAATGGGAGTTTGGTGAAGTTTTACTGTGAACTTTAATGTTTGTTTTGTCTTTTGTAAATTAGTTCAAATAAAGGTGTGTTTAAAAATAAAAAATCTTCTTCTGGAAGGTGAGAGAAAGCGTCTCGAGTGAGTGTGGTTTTCTAAGCTTTTCTAGTTACTGTTTGTCGTTTGATTTCGTTTCGTGTTTAAGTTTTAAGTGTTGTTGTCAGGAGGTAGTGGGCCAGCCTGAGCGGCGATTTTTCGCGCCATGGCTTGTGCGGGTGGCTTTGCCGCGCTCACGAGGAAGCACGGTGTCCGTGTTAACGCCGGCTTCCCGTGTAGCGTGGAGGAAGTTGCCCTGGCGGTCGGAGAGATGGTGGGGCACGGCTCCGTGAAATCCGCAGCGCAGTGGTATTATTTGTGGCGAGAGTAGAGCTAGTGGAACAGGGAATCACCGTGGGGGGAGCTTTTGTGGCGGTTGTTCCGTTTGCTCAGCCGGCTACACGGGTCATTATATCGAATGTCCCTCCCTTAATCAGTGACGAGTTTCTGAAAAATGAATTGTCAAGGCATGGGAAGGTGGTCTCTCCAATAAGAAAGGTTTTCTCTGGATGTAAGTCACCTTTTCTGAGCCATGTCGTCTCTCATAGGTGGCAAGCCTTCATGATTTTAGCAAATAGACATGAAGAGCTTAACTCGAGGCTCCATGTAAAGGTGGATGATTATGATTATATCCTGTATGCCACCTCCTCACCATTGAGGTGCTTCGGCTGTAAGAAGGAAGGACATACTGTTAGAATGTGTCCTCACAAATCTGGTTCCAGCAAGGCTAATGCTGGGGATAAGTCTGTCGCCCCTGCTACAAGTTGTGAAGACGCAACAGGTACGGTAAGTGCCTGTGTGACGGGGCCTGGCACAACGGATTCTTGTGTTGCTAATCTGAGAGGCAAGAAGGATACAGGTGATTCCAATCTGGAATGTGTACCAGAGGGGAGTGTGTCAGTGGAAGTAACAACAGAGAAGTCAAATGCTGACTTCAAAAACACTGACATTAGGTATATAGTTGTGCAGGAGGAGGCCGTACGTGAGTCAGTTTTGGAGGAAGGCAGAGAAATGGTCGGAAAACAGGGTATACCGAGTTTAAAGCTAGACAAGAGCTTTGAGTGTTGCGAGGGAGAGAAAAGAGGTGAGCAGGAGAGTGATGAGGTAGGGAATGATAAAGTTGTGGAGTTTCTGAAGCCCGCTGGGGAAATGGAGGTGGAGGCTAACGTTTCAAATGGAAAGAAACAGTCCAAGAAACGGAATGTTTTTGCTGAAAGAGACGCCGAGATGAGGGCGGGGGCGAAGAGTAGCAGGCAAGCTGAACAGTCTGGTCTGCAATCAGACCAAACAGATGAGAGTGACTGTGAGAGTGTTTTTTCTGACATAAGTGATGTGTCGCTGAGCCAGCCTTTGGATGTGCATATCCCGCTGCTGAAATTAAGAAGTTCCTACACGAAACGAAGAATATGAAAGGGTTGGACATTGAGTCGTTTTTCCCTGATGTTAAAGCTTTTTGTAGATCAGTGAAATGTCATATTGCAAATAGAAAAAAAGTGGGTCTAACAAACCAAGAAGTGTATAGACTAAAACAATTGTTGACCAGGGTTAAAAAAAACTGCTGTAAACTAATGGTTTGAATGGCCTTGACAACAACTTTGCTGGTTTTTATTTTATTTTTATATAGTGAGGTTTTAAATAGTATGGCCACAGACTGCAGACAGTACACATGGTCCCAGCACAAGGAAGGTAGGATCTCCTTGGCTCGTTTAGACCGTTTTTATTGTTTTTCACATCATTTTAGTATGATCAATACATATAGAATTTTAGCTGTTGGTTTCTTACTGATCACGGCCTAGTTGAATGTGTGATATCACAGTTGGATGTGTCTCCCAAGAGTGCGTATTGGAAGTTTAATTTCAATTTGATCGCTGATAAGTGTTTTAGGGATATTTTAGGGTTTTATTGGACTAATTTTAAACAGAGGAAACAATTTTACATCTTTACGACAGTGGTGGGATCATGGGAAGGTAAAAATTAGGCAACTTTGTCAACAGTATAGTCTTGGTGTCACGCGTGACATCACTGGATCTATTACGGATCTGGAGAAGGATATAGTGGAGTGTGAGAGCTTGTGCGCGTCCACGGGAAATCAAGAATATTTTGAAATCCTTAAGACTAAAAACCTGCTTGACACGAAGGTGCAAGGTGCTCTGGTTCGCTCTCGGATCAAAACCATCTCACAGATGGATGCCTCTTCCAGCTTCTTCTTTGCGCTAGAAAAGAAACGGGGCCAAAAGTCATCCGATCTCTACTGTCGGATGATGGACTTGAACTGACCGAGCAGGCCAGGATAAGAGAGAGAGCTGTTGGTTTTTACGCATCACTATTCAAGAATGGGTGGGCGATCAGAGTGCACTGAAGGATTTTTTTAACCGGAGTGGCTGAAGTCTCTGCTGGGACTAACTCAACATTGGCTGAGCCTTTGTCAACAAGGGAACTTGGTGCTGCCCTACAACAGATGCAGGGGCAGAAAGCCCCTGGCATTGACGGCGTGACTGTCGAGTTTTACAATGGTTTATTGGGATATTTTTTCTGCGGACTTGCTGGAAGTGTTCATTGAGTGCCTCAAAGATGGTGTCATGCCTTTGTCTTGTCGGAGAGCCGTCATCACCCTCCTGCCAAAAAAGGGAAACCTGAAAGACATTAAAAACTGGCGTCCAGTGTCACTGTTGTGCACTGATTATAAAATCCTGTCCAAAACATTGGCATTGAGAGTGCCAGGCAGGTCCATGGTGGACAATATCCTCCTGATTCGAGATATTTTGGAAATCTCCAGTTCATTGGGAAAAATGTTGGTCTAATTTCACTAGATCAAGAAAAGGCATTTGATCGCATTGAACACTCCTTTTTGTGGGAAACCTTGAAGAGTTTTGGGTTCAATGCTGATTTTATAGCTATGATCAAGGTGTTGTACAGTGAGATTGAGAGTATACTGAAGATTAATGGCAGTCTGTGTGCTCCTTTTAGGGTGTGTAGATTTGTCAGAGAGGGATGTGCTCTGTCTGGGATGCGCTCTCCTTGGAACCCCTCCTCTGTAAGCTTAGATCGGACATGAGGGGCTTAACACTACCTGGTATTAATGATAGATTTGTTTTATCAGCATATGCTGATGATGTCATTGTCTTTGTAAAAGACCAGAATGACATTGACATACTGACTGGTGTTGTTGGAAAAATTAAAAAAGTTTCTTCAGCCAAAGTGAACTGGCAGAAGAGCGATGCACTTTTGACTGGGAGGTGGGATGGCACCCCACCTGGACTAGCCCTGAGTCTGAAATGGAGGACAGATGGGTTGAAATACCTCAGCATACATTTCGGCAACAAACACGTAGTCAGAAAAAACTGGGATGGTGTTCTTGAAAAAGTTTCAGAGAAACTGGCAAAGTGGCGATGGGTACATCCCCAGCTGTCGTACAGGGGAAGGGTAATAGTTTTAAACAATCTGGTGGCCTCTTTGCTGTTACACCGATTGGTGTGCCCGGAGCCGCGCAATGGCTTGTTGACTGAGATACAGTCAAAGATGATAAGTTTTTTGGGGGATAAATTTCACTGGGTACCGCAAGCCGTCCTTTTTCTGCCGCTCGAGGAGGGGGGTCAGGGCCTGGTCCACCTGGCCAGCTGGGTGGCTGCTTTCAGGTTGCGATTTGCAAAGAGTCTCTTGTTTGAAAATACTGATCTAGTGTGGAAGAGTGTGGCCTGTTATATCTTGAGGAGTCAAGGCGGTCTGGGTCTACTTTGAATAGTTTTTAACATGTTTTAAATGTCCAGTGTTGAATACCTTACCTAGCTTTTATCAAGGGGTTTTTAAAGCGTGTGCTCTTTTTAAGTGGAAAAAAAGTGAGTACAAGTCTTTATATTGGCAGTTGAAGGAGCCCTTAGTGGCTGGTGAAAAATGTGATATAAGCGACGACTCCCTGTCTGGTTTGACAAGGATGCTGTTTAGCTCGGGGATCGTAAACATCGGAAGGCTGATCCGAGTGGCAGGATCTACGTTGGCGGATGCCGTAACACTGAAGATTTCTTCAGTCAGAAAACGATTTCACATTTCTACGAAGATGTAGTAGGGGTGAACTTGCTCCAGACTCATCAGATGACCCCCCAGATCTGGTGTTGATGCCTCCTTCAAAGAGACTGATGGACCTCTGTTGTGGAGCGGAGAGGGAAAAGACCTATCTCTTCGTAGCTCCGAAAAACACAATGTTTACAAGATTTCTGTAAAAGTGCTAAATCTGGATCACTTGAAAGGCAAGCTGTCATCGGTTTGGGCCAATAGATTAAGAGGGTGTGAACCACAGTGATCAACCATATGTAGTCCACCGTTGAAGAAAAGAACTGGGGATCCACAGTAGAGGATACTTCATGGGGCAATAGCCACAAACTCTTTTTAATCAAAATTTAATGCAAGTATGTCGAACGCCTGTCCCTCTTGTAAAGCCCTTGAGAATGTTTTTCATATGTTTGTGGAATGCAAGAGGCTTAAACCTCTTTTTGGTATCCTTAGGTGGATCTTTGGTAATTTTAGTATGGTTTTTTCTGACACAGTATTTATTGGGGGGGGGAGCAAGAAGCACAAAACCGGAATTATGGTTTTGAATTTTTTAGTCGGTGAAGCCAAGTTGGCTATTTATTTATCTTGACAAGTTGCAAGATGGACAGGTGTGTGATGTGGTTTTACTCTGGAAAATCAATGTAAAGGCCAGACTTCGTTTAGAGTTTATATACCACTCTGTGTGCCAAAATATGGATGGTTTTGTGCAGAAGTGGGCTGAAAATGGAATGCTATGCAAAGTTGTTGATGGTGAATTAGAATTCAGCACCATATTACAGTGATTGTATTGCATGATGTAGTCACATGAAAATAATGTGTGAATAAATGGTATTTTAAAAATCAAAAAAATCTTCTTCTTCTGAAATTTTGTCAGGCTGTCCGACCCAATAATATTGAAACCATTTTCGAATTTTAAAAAGTACATTTTGGTCTATGTGTTACAACTAAGAAGTGCTAAGATAATCTTTCTTTCACAAACATTTTTGCCACTTCAACAACAAGTTTAGATGGAAGGCAATAAGAAAACTCAGATGTCCCAGCATTCTACCAGCATTTAAGGAGGAGTCGCTTTGAATTCGTAGTTAGTTTTAAGTTCGAGTAATTTGAAATGGTGCGTGTGTAAATGTATTTTGTACTCATACTTTCTTGATATTTGTGTGTACATTTGAACACACAACTGCAAGTACTCGAAGTTACGCAGAAAATGTTTTTTACGGGTAACAAATCATGTTTTACACATACAACTACCCAAAGTTACACACAAGCAGGCTGACATAAGTTACAAATCAAGTATTACACACACACAGATCTTTTGAGACTATTTTCTCTCCATAGGAGGGGTTCGTAAACAATGCTTTGTGTGTGTGGACGGGTATAAGGTTAGGTGGGTTATAAACTGTATAATCTTAGCCATGTTGGTGTAGAAGAAACCATAGTCGTCTCTGGCTGCTGAAGGAGGAGCAGCCTCTCCCAACCTATCCTGATCTCCTGATTTCTAGCCTTATTTCTAGCCTTTTTCACTTTGCTTATTTTCATTTCTTAGCTTTTTTTGGCTTTCTTTTTTCTTAGTTACTTTATACACCCAGCCTCTGAAGTCACTTTATTAGACCGGATCTCGTTTTTGGATTACTTTCTGAAGGACTGTGGATTACCAAAATGGCTTTTTGCCAGTTGAGGACTTTGAGAAACTGCTCCAGAGAATTGAAACAATCGAGAGGAAGCTACAAAATCTTCAGATTAATTTTGATCTAAACACTTGAAATGGAAAAGAGACAACTTTACCGATGACTTAGGGCTGGACAATAATTCAATATCAATATATACCGCGGTATACTTTTATTCAATAAGAGTGATATGAGTTTTAAACACATTTCCGGTAATTCTATATAAATTACAGTAATTTTTTTTATTTATTTATTTTATTTAAAAAAATGATTTTTGGGGGCTCCAGGGGTGTTATATGACAGTTAATTGACAGGAAAGGGGTCAGAGAGAGCAGGGAAGGAATATACATTAGTATATAATTACAGCGTTTCACTGACTCACGTTTCACGGCGTTCAGGAGCGCAGCCAATTCAAGCCGAACAGAAAAAGCCGCGACACATTGGCTACGTGAGTGATGACGTGCACCACAGACAGGACAGGAGCCCGGATGCAGCAGTTGGCTGTGCTCAGGACGTGGTAGACAGATAAGCTAGGCTAATCTCAACGAGGCAAGTTTTATCAACAAAATGAGTGCTCCTAACGAGTTGAGCCAAGTTGAACGCATGGACAAGACTACAATGCTTTGGGCACCGACTAAACTCCGCTATTGTTAAGTTATATGGTTAAAACACACCTGAGTTTTACGTTATTTTGTGTATGCTATGAGGATTTATTACTAAAATCATTTCTGTAACAAATGCAATATGCTTCACACAAAATAGGACATTTATATCCAAAGGCACTACTTTTAATATTATTTTTAATGTGTGCAATTTGTGCTTGGTATATTTGTTAAATGCCATTTAATAAGTACATAATTAATCATCTGTTGTGGGCATTCTTGACAGTTTTTCTGAGGCTTTTATATAGTATATATATCGATATCGGAATTATATCGTATCGACCGAAATTAAGAAATATATTGTGATATAAGTTTTGGCCATATTGTCCAGCCCTACGATGACTACACGCAGGGAGGAAGAACCTGGCAGCCCAGTGTTATCTCGGTCCAACAGTCTCGCACAGAAGCCACAGAACAACGCTACTCCTCCAGCCGAAAAACGTTTAACGAGTAGAACACCCCATTCCCAATTCGACGTAGACTGGCCGGCTTTAAAGCGCACTGAATCTACACCTGCTTTCTCTGCTCCCAGGAAGAAGAAACGAAAGAACCCACAACCCAGAGCAGGAGATTTAACTCCCCCTGGTATCCCACTGAGAAACAGATTTGCAGCCCTCAGTTCCCCAAAAGACAACACAGGCCCTAGGACCAGTCAAGGCCACCAGGAGAAATCCATCCACACGAAGCGGACACATAACAAAGTAAGAACCCCCCCCACCACCACGACCACCAAAAGTTCTCATCATACATGACGGCTCTATTAATGGTGCTGAAGATTTCTGTAGCCAGAACACTAGTGTTATCAGCTGCCCCAAAAATACAGTGAGAAAAATATCAGAAAAAATCCAGACGATTTTGGAACAACATCCCAACTTGGAAAAACTTGTTATTCACACAGGTGCAAATGATGTAGCCAAAAAGCAATCTGAAGTTATCAAATCAGACTTCTCTGATCTGCTACAGACACTTGGTGGACTTAACATAAACATCTTTATCAGCGGACCAGTCCCTGAAGGGAATGATGAAAGGTGCAGTCGACTTTGCATGCTCCATAAATGGTTGAAGAGACAAACTGTTGAAAAAGCAATCCCATTTATTAATAACTTTAAAATATTTTTATGTGCAAAGCACTTGTTCAAGTCAAATAACTGTTAACAGAGCTGGACTGATGCTGTTGACCTCAAATATATTCTGTTATCTGAATAAACACCCCAGAACTGACCTTGGAGCACGGCCTGTTGATACTTCCAGAGAACAAACATTTCCCGACACAGATAAAGTGCATATTACTTCATCACCAACACATACGGCTGTACAGACGGACAGAAAACAAACACTTCCAGCAAGTATTCCAATGTCATAAGACTCATCGACACCTAATGACTCTTCGTTTAGAGATTTCTCAGACAGGAAAGCACAAATTAGATTTGGATCACAACTAACACCGAAACTTGGACTACATCAGTCTCCTGGGACTAACACTGGATGTACTCTGCCTTGCCTGAACTGGTAATCACGGATATCTGATGTGCAAGGGAACCGGACTCTTCCAGAAGTCGTCTGGCCACCCCCAAAACAAATCATAGAAGATATTATTAGCAAGAGAAAACAAAAAATTAAAGCCAAACGCACTTATAATAAAACAAATCTCAAATTGATCACTTGTCAGAAGGTTTAGCTACCGACTATCAAATCACTTAAGTTAGCTTTATTAAATATTAGGTCTCTATGAGGAAAGTCACTCCTATTCGATAAATTCATCACTGAACATAAAATACGTGCCCTTTTTTATCAGAAACATGGCTAGATAGAAATAATCAAACATCTATATTGATAGAATCTACTCCTCCAAATTACAATTACTTAAGCGAGAGCAGGAAACACAGACGAGGTGGAGGTGTGGCCACAATCTTTCACAAGTCAATGAACTTTAAAAAGCTATCCTTGGACACATTTGACTCTTGAATATCTAGCCACCCAGATAAATGAGCCTAAAAAAACTCTATTTCTAAGTTTATATAAACCCCCAAAACTTAACTCTAACTTCTTTAATGATTTCAGCGACCTTCTTTCCGTAAAATGTATAGATTCTGACCAATTAATCATTGTGGGGGACTTCAACATCCATAGTGACTACCCCCAGGATAGACTAGCAAAAACATTAAGTGGCACTCTTCCGAACTTCGACCTGACCCAGCATGTCAAACAACCAACCCACAATAAAGGACACACTCTGGACTTAATTAACAGCAAAAGTTTAACTATATCTGACATCTCGGTAATTGATTTTGCATTATCTGACCATTTCTGTATTTTCTTTGAAAGTACCATCTCTGCTAAAATATCTAGCCACAGTGAGATAACTGTAAAAAAGCGTTTTCTCGGGGACAGTTCTGTTAAAACCTTTAAAAATATTTAGCCTTCCACCACATACCCCTCATCTCCCAACTCCAACTCAGTAAACAAGCTGGTAGATAATTTCCTCGTGAAAATCGCAGACATCATGGATTCCATTGCTCCGACTAAGGTGAAAGTAGTCTCAGGTAGAAAGAAGTCTCCGTGGACAAGTAATCCACTGGTACGTAGTGGAAAAAAGGGAGTGTCGACGAGCCGAGAGAAAATGTTTCACTATGAGATCTACAAAGAGAGACTGAACAGATATCAGTTAACTTTAAAAGAAGCTAGGGAATCGTTCTTTTCTAAAATAATTAACAGAAACATTAATAATGCACAGACTCTGTTTGCAACAGTGGAAAGACTAACTAATCCTCCAGTGACAGTAGCCCCTGAACTAAATTCTACCAGGGCCTGCAATGAATTTGCCAGCTTTTCCACTGAAAAGATTTTAACAATTAGACAGTCGGTCTGTAACGCAGCACCAAACCAACCACCAATGTTATACCCAGCTAACACCAATGTAGAATAAATGTCAGAATTTCATGAATTAAACCAAAAGAACCTAGAAGAAATTATTAACCAATTAAGCTCCTCCTCTTGCTGTCTTGATATCTTACCCACAGCTTTCCTGTGCTGTGTTTCAGCAGTTAAATAGCTTTATAACAATGACAAACCGCTTTAATGTTTTTCAGTCTGGTTTCCGTGCTCACCACAGCACTGAGACTGCCCTCGTCAAAGTTTTCAATGACATCCGAATAAATACAGACTGTGGTAGAACCACAGTGCTGGTTCTGTTGGATCTCAGTGCAGCATTTGACACTGTTAACCATGATATATTACTAGAACGACTGGAGAGCTGGGTCGGACTCTCTGGTACAGTACTTGGCAATAATACAGATAGAAACTACTGATCAGGCCAGAAATCTAGGTGTAGTAATCAGGACTCAGACCTGAACCTCCAGGGTCACATAAAGGCAATAACAAGGTCAGCCTTCTAACACTTAAAGAACATTTCTAGAATAAAGGACTAAAATCGCAACAGGACCTCGAAAACCTCATCCATGCGTTTATCTTTAGTCGGATTGATTACTGCAACAGCATCTTCACAGGTCTGCCTAAAAAGTCAATTAGACAGCTGCAGCTGATCCAGAACGCTGCTGCTTGTGTCCTCACTAGAACCAGGAAAGTAGAGCACATCACCCCAGTTCTACAGTCATTACACTGGTTCCCTGTAGCTCAGAGAATAAACTTCAAAATACTTCTACTGGTTTATAAATCATTGAATGGCAAAAACGCGCGTGATGCAACGCAGAAATGCTGACGTGCGTCAGCGTGCTTCTGCATTGACTTTACATGTAAACCTGATGCCGTTGAAGCGTTCGGTGTGAACGTACCGTAAGTCATCTTTATCTGCATTCACCTCTGTTAAAAATTCTCGAAGCAAACAATGCTGATGAGATGAAGAAGCATGTAGGAAGTTAACAAGTTTAGTATTCCTGTGAAAGGGAGGAACACAGAACAGACGTTTGGAGAATACATTGGTATGACAACAGGTCCGGGTTGTCCTCCTTTAGTCGAGTAACTGCTCCTTTTTCTCATCCCATCATTGAAGGTGCCCCATCAGTAGTAATAGAGACAACTTTTTTCAGGTTTATCCCTCTTTCAGTCAACATTTCTTTAATTGCTGAGTAAATGTCCTCCCCTCTGGTGTGTGTTTTTAGTGATGCGATGCCTCAAAGATCCTCCACAAAAGCTTTACTCTCTTTGTGATCTGACATATACCAAAAGCTGGGCATTGCCATTCATGTCTGTTGATTCATCAGCTAACACTTTGCATGGAGCACTCTGAATAGCACAGTCAAGCTGGGTCTGTACATCTTGGGATAACAGTTCTGCTCTCCTTGTGCTTGTGGCAGACATGGGAATTTGCTTAACCTTTTCTTTATAGAGCAGGTTGCAGGTTAGGGGTTCCCTTAAACCACTGTTTAGTGAAATATATTAGGAACCATTTTTTTAACCCCTGATTTCCACTGCATGCGCTCCGCTCCGGTCTGCCAGGCAGCCGTTCGCCATTTCCACTGCATGCGCTCTAGATCCGCTCCGCTCCAGTCCGCAGCCCAGAGGTGCTCAAAGAAGCATGCACGGGAATTGCGAGATCTCGCGATAAAAGCCAGTAATAAATGCAGAAGTCAGAACAAAACTTTTAATTCCGTGGAAGACTAACAGAAGATAACAGTTATTCTCTGTTATTCTGTGTCAAGATACTTTGGACAACATATGTATAAATATATGCGGGTTTATATGAACATAGCTATGCATACAAAAAAATTCTAGTCCATCTTTATTGGAAATGTGGTTGTTCCATATCCTGTTTGTGCTTAGTGATTTGTGTAGATTGACTGCGGAGTAGCTCCGGCGTCCGGCAAAAATAGAATCGATCCTATTTTTGCCAGATGGCGAAGCGGTGGAAATGCTCTCATTGACTACAATGGTAGCGTTTTTTCTGAGGAGTGCGTGCCAGAGCGGAGCGGAGCGCATGCCGTGGAAATTGGGGGTAAAAGGTTTTGTGACCACAGTGGCCTTTATTGACAGTGGATAGGATACAGAAAGGGGAGAGAGGTTGGGGAAAGAGACACTCGGCCAATGTCCATGACAGGGTTAGACAGCGGTCCTGATGAAGCTGTAAGCACCGAAGGCACTGCTGCGCCTGGTGTGAATTGCACCTGATCTTTGCTTCGGTATCCCATAAAAAAATCCATCACGTTGCTGCTTTGGCGTTTTTCATAGCCAAAGCAGAAGTTAAGTGCAGTTTCTGCCGCACAAAACGCACCCAGACACAGAAGATAGTGCCGTTTTCTTTTTAAACATGTGGACTCAATGTCCTGACAGGCTGGTGTTTGTACAGCAAACACAATACTTGACAATTTTTAAGAAAAATGAACGGATTCCAGAACTGCTGAACACTGACTTGTCAATAACATGACCGCTTGAGCTGACAACTACCTACTGAGCTGCGGCAGCCCAACACATATGATTCTCCTCTCTTACGTCACAGGTCAAGTTTATGAAACTTTTGAATAAAAATTTGTGCCATTATGCATTGTAAAATTGAAAATACCCTCAATAAACATTTCAGATTTTTGGACAACATTTTATATGCATTTTAGAAAATATTAAACCTGCAATATGTATAACATCTAGAAGTGTTTCTGCCACAGCTTCTATGCACTCTTTGATAATTTCCTAATCAGTGAAAGGTTTTTTATGTTTTTCTAAAATCCACTGTACTCGCAGTGAACACTCGTATGCTCTCTGTTGAGCCGTAAGAGACGTAAGTTATCAGCCGTGTAGCTCTCATACCGTCCCCTCAGTTCATTGATTGTTCTTGTCCTACCGTCAGACCAAGGCGTATAGCTTTGGTGAAAGTTCTTATGTTTGGTTTCATAATGTCTCTTCAGATTTCCACTCTTTATAAGTCAGACTGATTCAGATCATATAAGGCAAACTGGTCGTACAGCCAGTGAAGGAAAACAAAAGCGTAAGCTTCTGTCCATTCATCTTTAAATGTCCGATTTTCCTAGTCCACTTTACGTATTTTTGACAAAGCCATCTTCTTTTACACACTTGTGTGCACCGCTAAGTCATCGTTGTATTGTCAAGCGTGAGCATCCAACCTAGTAACTTAACCTGCTTTAAAGGAACTGCAAACCTTCTTCTGTATCATTTTTTTTCAGGGATAGTGGCACATTACCGCCACCCGCTGTCGCTGATCTGCACAGCTGCCCGTTGCGCAAACATCCACAGCAACCACTAGGAATGAAGGATCTAAGTCATCTAAAAATATAAAAAAAAAAAAACACAGCCAGTAAAATATGAAGTGATTTAATTACAACAAAAGAACAAATCAGAAAATGCAGCGACGAAAAAAAACAAAACAGGAACCAGACAGGGAAGAATGGTGACGTACCAACGAGTAATGATAGACAGAGGACTGCTTAAATATACTGAGGAGGTGTGAGAAGTGACAGGGAGAAGACCAGGGGCTAATTAGTGTTTGCAGGTGAGAGGGAAAGAACAGGTGGAATAAATTAGTAGAAATGGGTCAGGAGCAGTGTGGCAGGGAGACAACAGGAAAGGAATACACATGAGAAGAAACAGAAAGCAATCCTAAACTAGAAAATAACTAAGAGAATAGGGGAACTTAAGGAAACACTGGAGAACAGAAGGAAGAAATAAATTAGGAAACTATCTAAAGAGAAAAAAAGGAAATACAAATGAGAAGGTGGACACAAACAAAAAGGTGACAACATCTAAGAGCAAGAAGGGAACGTGAAAACATGGAAGAGCAATAAAATAAATACCAAGGAATACATTAAAATGATAATTAAACTGAATAAGGAAAATAACTAACTTCAAACACAAAAACATAAGAACTATGATTATCTATCTATATAGTAAATGGGAAAATGCTTTGGGGTCTGGACAAAACCCTCTCGGGGTCTGGATTTGGACCGGAGTCTGGGGTTTGGGGACCCCTGATTTACAGCCACAAGCTAAATAAATTATGTTAAATAATCTAGGAGGTAATTATTTAGCTGTGTGTCCATTTTTGTAAATATGGCAATAATAACTTAATCATTATCCAAGTAAAACTAGTTGCTAAACTTCTGTTCGGTGTAAGCCAGTCTTTATCGTCTGTGTGTGTGTGTCATGTTTGGTCACAAAAACTCTAAATCTGGCAAGAACGTCAGATGGCGACGATCGGTTTTAAAATGTTTATTTAAAACAGGGATAAGAGGGAGAGAGAGACCTGCGATGAAGGATCCAGACAGCTTGGCTGGAGGGAGAAACAGGTAGGTGGTTAGAATTAATGTTGAGCTGCTTTGCTTCTGGAATAATTTAGAAAAGAGGGAATGGAGGATCTTACTTGAGGCTGGACGTCAGGTCGTTTGGAGGAGGTAAGTAGAAAAAAGTGTACTGATAATGGCTGGGAATGAGTGGCTGGTGTGGTGATTGATCTGGTGTCAGGAGAGGCAGGAGACCGGCGGGAGCGGCTATTGTGGTGAGTCTGGTAGATGTTCCCAGGGAGGAGCGGCATGGAGACTGACCAGGAAAAAACAGGAGGAAGCAGGAATATGAAGATCTGGCACTTTGGATAGAAGACGTGGAAAGAGGAATCCAGAATTTGAACCTACGAGGAGGACAACAAGGGTAAGTTTACCCTTTAGGAAAAGGTAAAAACTTCAGACTAGGAATCAGTTAACGAGAGTTGGCCGTGTTACCACGCTAGGGAGCAAGAAACATCTGGTGTCAGCCTCCAGAAGCCGACCCTCTTTTGAGCAGCAAAACTGATAAGGGCTGATGGGACACAACTGGTGCAGCACCTGCCAGTCTCACCCTGCACAAAATCCTAACAGTACCTCCCCCTAAACTGACACCACCTGGCAGACAACCAGAGGAAGAAGCAGGATGTTTCGAAGTCCGAGATGAGAGCTCCTCCCCGAGGACGTGCATCCACGATGCGACGCACCGTATATGCAGGATGTCCATCAATGATCCGGGCGGGTGGAGGGGGTTTGGTGAGAGGGTGCAATGAACTGGAAAGATCTGGTTTGATCTGAGACATGTGAAAAACAAGATGGACACAAAGATGAGATGGAAGGTTGAGTCTGAGAGTAAATGGGCTGATGATAGAGCCAATGGGAAAATGGCCAAGGAATCTAGGAGACAGTTTCTTGCAATATGATTTAAGTGGATCTTTTGCTGACCAGGACTATAGGATGGGGTAGGATGGAATTTATGCTCCATGATTCTTTTATTTTGAGTGGAGGTACTGTGAATTGCTGCCTTGGTCTGATTTGAAATGCGTTGAAGGGAGTGGAGATGAGCACAGACCAAGGGCACCACAGGGTCTGGAAGTGTAGACAGTAGAAGTGAGGGTTGATAACCTAATGAAATTTTGAAAGGTGAGAGTCTGATGGCTGAGGAGATGTGGGTGTTGTGGGCGTATTCAACCCAGGGTAGAAGCAGACTCCAAGCAGTTGAGTTATGGGCACAAATGCAGCGAAGAGCATTCTCTATATCCTGGTTAAGTTGTACATTGACCAAACCTGGAGGAGAGACGAGCCTTGGTCCCAAGTACACAACAGAAATCCTTCCAGACCTGAGAGATGAACTGGGGGTCTCGGTCTGAGATGATTTAATTAGGAATGCCATTTCATTAGGAATGCCATGAAGGCGAAACGCATGTCTTATGAGTGGTTTGGCTGTTTCTGAGGCTTAAGGCAGTTTGATTTGGGGAACAAGATGACAAAAAATCGACTAATGATGGCGAGGATGACGTTTTTATTTTTGGAAGTGGGGAGTCCGGTGATGAAGTTGAGTGTGATGTGGGACCAAGGTCGTGACGGGATGGAAAGAGGTTGGAGGATGTGGGACCAAGGTCGTGACGGATTGGAAAGAGGTTGGAGGAGTCCGCCAGGTGGTCTGTGGGAATGGTAAATGGTAAATGGCCTGTACTTGTATAGCACTTGTATTTAGTCTTTGAGGACCCCAAAGCGCTTCACACTACATTCACTCATTCACCGGGCCCTCTGGCCACCACCAATAGGCAGAAGGGTGAAGTGTCTTGCCTAAGGACACAACGACTGAGACGGACGGACGGAGCGGGGGCTCGAACCGGCAACCCTCCGGTTACAAGACGAACTCCTCACTCCTGAGCCACAGTCGCCCCAAAAGTCTTACTAAGGTTGCAAGTGGGACATGTGGAAAAATTCAGTAACATCTTTATTAAGTGAAGGCCACCCCAAATATTGGCATAGGAGACCAATGGTGTGAATGATTCCGGGATGACATGAAAACCTAAAGGATGTAATCCCAATGAATGGACCGTGCTCTGACTGAAGAAGGGACAAATAACCAGTTAGGTGGTCCCCCACCTGGGTCTGATTCAGAGCGCTGGGCCTCTTGAAAGGCGTGTTCGAGATCCCAGGTGAGGGATCCGAAAAAAGCATGAGGACAGAAGGATGGAAATGGTTTGATCTGAGGAGTCGTCGGTGTAGTACTTGTCTGGAGAGAGCGTCTGGCTTCTGATTCTTAGATCCGCGGCAGTACGACATGGCAAGGTTGAAATGTGAGAAATGAGTGACCATCGGTACTGATGTGGGTTAAGATGTTTGGCAGATATGACCGATTCTTATGATCAGTCCAGACGGTTACCAGGAGCTCTGTACCCTCCAACCAATGTCTTCATTCCTCCAAGGCCAGCTTGATGGCGAGGAGCTCCCGGTCGCCGATGTTGTAATTTCTTTCGGTGGGTGTGAATCCTTTTGGGAAAAAGGCACATGGATGAAGTTTATGGTCAAGACTGGATCATTGAGACAAAATGGCCCCACTCCAGTATCCGAGTGGAATGGTCTCTTAATGGAAGTGAGAGCGGTCAGAGGAGCAGGGATGGTGCTGAAGTCCTTAATGAATCTCCCGTAGAAGTTAGCGAAATTCAAGAATTGAGCTGGTGGAAGGTGCTCTGGTCATATGTTACCAACATTTAACTTTTTCAATGGCTGACAGGGTGAGCTGCTGAGCTCTCACGAGAGCTGTGCGTAAGTAATATGGCGGGATATACTGGTAAAACAAACAAACTCAGGTAAAACAAGCCACTAATTTAGAGCCAAATATAGCAATTGTTTAAAAAAACAATTATATTGTATTTGTCAATAAAACAAACTGGACGAGGAAACTTTGGACAGCCTGGAGAGCTAATTGGACGAATGTTTTTACAACATAGGGCAAACCACAAAAATAAATTTCTACCATGCCGACAAGCACTCCATCAGAGAAACGCAGCTGTTCTGAAGCCAGTACCACCACAATTTCTCCATATAAAAGCTATTCTGTTGTCCTGGATTCAATTGATAAGAAACTAACAAGCCTAGATGCCCGTCTTGCCCTGGTAAAGAAACTCATCGATGGGATGACGCAGCTGACCGGAGAAAACAAAAAGATGAAAGAAACCATACTGGATATACAGGCACGGGGCATGCGGGACAAACTTGTCTTCTCCTGGATCCCAGACAATGCAGAGGAAGACGCAAAAAGCACTGCCCGAGAATTTCTGTCTATTTTTGCCGCCACTGGCTCATGATGGGGATATAAATAAATAAATACTTTCAGCGCTGTCTGTTGGGTCTATGTCCTCAATGGTTGGGATTTTACAGCAGTTACTCCAGACAAACGCAGCAAAATTGGTGGTGCTGTTTTGAAATCAGCGCATTACCCTGCATTAAGTCACCCAACAGAGAAATTCTCCATTTTCACTGAACCGTTTCAATGAAACAACAGGTAATTCTCTACACCCAAGCACAGCCATTACCTCTATTCTGATATTCACTGACAAAATACATTGGGCCTACCATTGTGAACTAATAGTCTACGTGTTGCAGATAAGGTGAAAATTACAGACTTTTTTTAAGTAGGCAAGGCAATTTTATTTGTATAGTACACTTTCAACAAGGTAATTCAAGGTGCTTTACATGATTAAGGGGTAAAATATAAATAGCATAAAAACACAGACAAAGCATGTAAAGTACAAACAGCAATAAAGCAAGAAGCATACACAAAACATAATACATCAAAGCATTACTCAAAGGCAGTTCTAAACAGATACGTTTTTAGTCGTGTTTCAGGAGCTTTGCAGCTGTCTTGAAGTTTGTTCCAGATTAGAGGAGCATAAAAAATGAAAGCTGCTTCTCCATGTTTGGTTCGAATTCTAGGGATCTTGAGTAGATTGTAATTAGAGGACCTGAGTGGTCTGGGGGGTTGGTAAACTGACAGTAGATCTTCAACATACTTTGGTGCTAAGCCATTCAATGATTTATAAACTAGTACAGGGAGCCAGTGTAAGGTCATTAGAACTGTGGTGATTTAATAACTTCTGTTTTTATTGCCTGGGGGAAGACACCTGGCGGGAGCGATGGGTTCACTATTTAAATCAGATCAGTCCCAATGACAGGGAAAACTTTCTTAATGAAAGCTGTGGGTAGGATTTCAAGACAGAATGAAGAGGAGCTTAATTGGTTCATGATTTCTTCAAGGTTTTTTTTTTGGTTTAATTCATGGAATTCTGACACAACTGATCTGTTAATCATATATATCAGTTCACAAAATCTTTTGATGCGTATGTCCAATTTAAAAGGTGAAGATGCCTCTCCGAAACAGTCTGAAAGTAATGGAGTCTGTTGCAAGGTTACCATAGATGGTCCTGATCTGGAGACCTTTCCTTACAAAGAATGCCTGCGCAGATTTCTATCAAATGAAGCCTAGGAAGCTAATGTCCTCTGCAGCTGATTGTGGTCTGTGCCAATGAATACTCAAAAGTCTGTCTGTTTTTGTGTGTTTTGCGATTGTGTGTGTGTATATACACTCACTGGCTACTTTATTAGATACACCTTGCTAGTACCAGGTTGGACCTCCCCCTTTGCCTTCAGAACTGCCTTAATCCTTCATGGCATAGATTCGACAAGGTACTGGAAACATTCCTCAGAGATTTTGGGTCCATATTGACAGGATAAATCGAGCACACAAGAAACTGTCCCCCACACCATTACACCACCGCCGCCAACCTGAACCGTTAATACAAATGGTAAATGGCCTGCATTTGTATTGCGCTTTTTTAGTCAGAGGACCACAAACCGCTTTACACTACATTCAGTCATTCACCCATTCACGCACACATTCACACGCTGATGGTGTTAAGCTACTACATTGTAGCCACATTTGCCCTGGGGCACACTGACAGAGGCGAGGCTGCCTTACACAGGCGCCACCGGGCCCTCTGACCACCACCAGCAGGCAACAGGGTTAAGTGTCTTGCCCAAGGACACAACGACCGAGACAAACAGAGCGGGGATTCGAACCAGCAACCCACCGATTACGGGACGAATGCTTTCATGTTGTTGACGCCAAATTCGAACCCAACCATCTGAATGTTGCAGCAGAAATCGAGACTCATCAGACCAGGCAACATTTTTCCAATGTTCTACTGTCCAATTTTGGCGAGCCTCCGCGAATTGTAGCCTCAGTTTCCTGTTCTTAGCTGACAAGAGTGGCACCCGGTGTGGTCTTCTGCTGCTGTAGCCCATCTGCCTCAAGGTTTGACGTGTTGTTTGTTCAGAGATGCTGTTCTGCCTACCTTGGTTGTAATGAGTGGTTATTTAAGTTATTGGTGCCGAACAGCTCGAACCAGTCTGACCATTCTCCTCTGACCTCTGGCATCAACAAGGCCTTTTCGCCCACAGAACTGCCGCTCACTGGATATTTTCCCTTTTTCGGACCATTCTCTGTAAACCCTAGAGATGGTTGTGGTGAAAATCCCAGTAGATCAGCAGTTTCTGAAATAATCAGACCAGCCCGTCTGGCACCAACAACCATGCCACGTTCAAAGTCACATAAATCACCTTTCTTCCCCATTCTGATGCTTGGTTTGAACTGCAGCAGATCGTCATGACCATGTCTACATGCCTAAATGCATTGAGTTGCCGCCATGTGAATGGCTGATTAGAAATTTGCGTTAACGAGCAGTTGGACACGTGTGCCTAATAAAGTGGCCAGTGAGTGTATGTTTGGCTTGCTGTAAATAAACTTATTTTAATATTGAACATTGTGTCCTTTGTTAAGAAATTATGAATTGTATATATAGATATAGGCTACTAACAGAAATTCATTTGGGCCAACTGAAAAAAATAACAATCCTACGTGCTCTCAAGTCCACCAGTGGGTACCACCACTGACTTCTTTTGGCCTAGGAAAAACCCTAAGGGGCTGTTTACAGGACAACGTTGCCGTTTTTGTTTGAATACGCGGGTGAAAACGCACTGAGTTTACACAACATGGCGCACGATGGAAAACAATGTAGTACATGTACCTTGCCTTTAGATGGCAGTATGCCCCGTATATGCAGTGCTCCAAGGTTTCCCCCTCACAACCCAGAAAAGAAACATTTCATGATAACCAACAATGGTGGTTTTCTTGTAGTTCTCCTCCGCTTAAATAAAGGTGTATTAATTATTTGATGCACGTACTCCATGCGTTTCCGTTGGTGAGCGCATAGAAGCCAGGTGATCTCTAAGTTTTGCTTACAGAGACCAAATAACTTCAGAAGTTGCATCAGCAGTAACAGCATACCTTGATCCGCCATTGTTGTTGTTTTTCTGTAGAAAGGCGGAGTGCGCAGTGACGTCATCGTTTTCAAAAGTCTCCAGCTTGCGTTTACATGACAATGAATCACCCAGCATTTTCGAAAAGCTGCGTTCCCCCCCTTTTCCTGTTGTCGTGTAAACGAAAGGCGGAATCGCAGAGAAAAACCTCTGTTTTGTTGAAAAACGTTGTCGTGCAAACAGCCCCTAAATTGTTGCTAAATTCTAGCACTATAAGCAAAAAGAGCCGGTCAGAGGCTGGGGCAGAGAGCTGCGTGGAACAAACTACAGCGTTAACGATCAATATCTGAGAGAGATCCTGGATAGAAGGCGAGTTTTACTTCAGAAGAAATATATCAGTGAAGGCAGAAGAGCTACATTGGCGGTAGATAAACTGTATGTTAATGGGCAGCTGTTCAGGGAACCCCAGCTTACTCCTTGGCTTTATTGGTCATGTAACACTGGCTAGATAAGAGTTGTTTTGTCAGTCGATGTGGGAGGGGCCTGGGCTGTGCACTGGGATACTGGCTCTTTTCTTTTCTCATCTTCACATGTCTATCACCAAATTTCTTTGTCACTCTTTTTTTCATCTTCTATCACTCACACACAGAAATTTTTCAAAACATAACTATATATTTCTCTCTAACCCTTAACACCTTCCTAACGTTCTTTTATTTTTCTCTTTCTTATATCTCTGCTTCTGGATTTTTAATCAGGCAACCCCAAGCACAAACTATGACTCCTTATGTTTATCTGTTTCTATGGTGACATGCACTTTCCAACTTTAGTCTCACAACTATGGCTACTCTAAGGTTTGTCACCTGGAATGTTCATGGAGCTGGTACTAGAGAGATAAGAGTTAAGATTTTTAACCAGCTTAAAAGATTGAAGGCAGACGTCGTCTTATTACAAGAGACTCATAAATCTACCTCAGCTGCAGATGATCTAAAATCACCTGAGTTTCCTAATGTGTTTTCTGCATGTTATAACTCTAGACAAAGGGGAGTAGACATATTAATAAATAAAAAAAAGGTTAATTTTACAGTAATAGATACAGTTACAGATCCAACGGGTAGATTTATTATAATAAAACTATCTATACATGACCAAAAGTTATGTATTGTCAGTATATATGGCTCAAATGTTGATGACCGCTCATTCTTTCATTCCATCTTCTCGGTGCTTCTGGAACAATTGGATTGCTCACTTCTTCTCGGGGGCGAACTCAACTTTGGTTTAAATAAAGAAATAGACAGGCTCAGTACAGCAGGAACTCAACGCAGCTGGCAATCCATAGAAATAGTTAAGCAGTGCATGAGCAATTATGGACTTTGTGATGCATGGCGATCTCTTCACCCCAATTACAGAAAATATACTTTTTTCTCAAATGTCCACCATTCGTATTCTTGACTGGATTATTTGTTAGTCAGCAGCTCACTGGTGACTGACATTTCAGACACTGAGATACACCCTATAGCTGTTAGCGATCATGCTCCTGTTTCTCTAAATCTAGTAAATAAAAAAGAAACACCTCAAAGCAAAAATTGGAGATTTAATATATCATTACTTAAGGATAAAGAATTAATTAAATATTTAGAAAAAGAGTGGGTTTCATATTAAGAGTATAATGACCTCCCTGGTACGTCGCCATCCATTCTTTGGGAGGGAGGAAAAGCTGTGATTAAAGGTAAACTAATCTCATTCTCATCAAACAAAAAGAAAATAGAAAACAAACTTATTCAGGAATTAGAAGAAACTACAGTCATTAGAAGCTTCCTTGGATAAGGAAAGACTGGGTAAAATCCGTAAAGCAAAGCTAGAATTAAATGAAATTATTAATAAACAGAACCAATTCTTAATTCAAAGACTTCGCATAGAAAACTTTGATCAGAGTAATAAATCAGGTAGTTTTTTGGCTAACCAGCTGATAATAATTAGAGAAAAAACAACAATATCTGCTGTTAGAGACCAGAACGGGAAAACAGTATATGACCCTGAAAGAATAAACAACACCTTTCAAGAATTTTACAAGGCTTTATACTCACCGGAGATAAACCCATCAGATCATGAAATGGAACAATTTCTGAATAAAATAACATTTCTTAAATTTTCGGATGGTCAAGCAATGGCCCTGGATTCACCAGTAACAGCGGCTGAACTCCAGGAGGCAGGGCCGTGCAGAGACCTCTGGAGGGGCAGGTGCTCAAAGTATAAAAGAGGCACATGGAACAAGGCCGCTCAAAATATCAATACAGCAGTATATATGCTGATTTGCATATCCATATGGATGAATTTGTATTGATACGGCAGCAAATGCTGTGATGCGGTTTTAAGGCTTTTTCTTCTCTGTTCTACAGAAGAACTAAGAACAGCTGTTATAGTAAAAACTATAGAAAACGTTATAGTAAAATTGACGTGGCCCATGTTTCGTACAATACAATATAGTTTTATTCAATGCCATGTCAGCATTTGTGGCTATGCTATTTGGATGACAAAATCTGAATTACAAAAAATAGGAGTTACATTACTAATTACATTAAACAGAAAAAAATTAAGCAAAAATTCCTTGACTGAGAATGCTGCCTTTGCTGTTGTTGCTGGTGATACTAGAGTTGAGTGTAGACTGTAGACATTAAAACACATGGGATATATATTAGTTGATTAAACAATTTTTACGTGAAGATGACAATATGTAAATATTGCTGACAGTGTTTGGAACTTGCTCACTGACCTGCCAAGGCTGACTGCTCCAAGTAAATAAGAGGGAGTCAGGGAGATGCTCCTAACTGGCTGCTGCACACCAAGAGCTGCAGGTAGAGA
This sequence comes from Valencia hispanica, assembly GCA_963556495.2. Taxonomy (NCBI): domain Eukaryota; kingdom Metazoa; phylum Chordata; class Actinopteri; order Cyprinodontiformes; family Valenciidae; genus Valencia; species Valencia hispanica. The sequence continues at coordinate 52,766,740 of OY747712.1, read as the reverse complement.
AAATAAGAAACCAGATTCAAAAAAGGAAAATTATCTGAGAAAAAGCATTAATTGGGGGATAGGATGATGGTGGCCATGCCAGGGGTAAGAGCAGACCCGGCGCCAGAGCAGTTTAGCTGTGGGGGCCCAGCTTATTTTGGGGGGGCCCATTTTTATTTAACCCCTTAATGTGTTTACCTCCCGTTGGCAGTGTGTTAAATATTTATGGATCAAAATAGCCCTTTTTGATACTCTATCTATGTACATATTCATATTATACATAATTTAAAAAGGGAATGGCAGAGGTAGGTTCTGGAGTTTTTCTGAACGATCGCTTTGTTCTAGATCGGTTGTCAGAACGTTTGTTTTTGTTCTCCAAAAGTAGCCGCGGTTGAGCCACTGTCACGATCATACAGTGTATGTAATTTCACACACACTAATTTCCTTTTGGGATCAATTAAGTATTTTTGAATTCAATATATTGTTTTTTTTAACCTGGTGATGTCTTGCAAATCTGCACTTTCTGAATGAATAGACTGTATAATTTTTTTTTGTAACAATAGCATAACATTTTTATGTTTTTAACACCATTGGAGGTAATAACAGCTAAGCTCTTCTCCACAACATCTGCCTCAGTGCTGGTGACTTTGTGGCCCCTGGGGATGAGCTTGCAGATGATGTAGCAGAGGATGAGGCTGGTTTGGAGGAATCAGTGGTGCTCTTTGGTAGGACAAACTGTCTTCTGAATGTGTCTTAGTGATGTGGCAGCCGTTGATTGAGTCAGTCCTGGACGATGCAGTGGACAGTGCGAAGAAGCTGCCCTAAGCCCCGATGTTCATCCAGAAAAGACCAGCTAGAGGTCTCAGCTGGAACACTCCATCCAAATCTCTGATCTTAATGAAACTGATCCATGAAAACTGCCTGTTTATTCTAATAAAGCTTAAACAACGCTCCAGAAAAAGGTAATTCAGGTAAATCCTGCATGAATAACTACAAATAACTACAGAATAATTTATTCTAATGTAAATTTTTTTTGTTTCTTTTTCAATAGTCATTTTAAATTGTTTAAAGTAAGCTTTATGTTCATATCTTTAAAAAATTTTTATAATGTAACTGTTAATAAAATGACTTGATATTTACTATTTGTTTTAATCAATTTATTTATAACAACAATAGAACAACTAAATAACCAATGTGACAAAAACATAAATTGACAAATAGAAAACAGTCTATCCATCCTATCCTCTCCTCTCCTCACCCTCCCTTTGCTGCTTCATGTCCTATAGAAAAAAAATCAAAAAACAGTTTACAAAAAGAGCAACAAAAACTTTTAGGAAATTTTATATTTATTAGCACGATCAGTAATAAATTATGTATTGAAGCACTGCTGCACATACAGTACTTTTTCATAAAACAAAAATCTCATTTGTTTTTGGCCAACAAAGGGTGACATTCCCCTCCAGATCCACCAGAATTGTTCTCATAAAATAAATAGAAAATAAGTGAAGATGAGGAACATGGCAACTGTATTAATTCGTTAATTAACACAAGAGATCACACACGGAGATCCCAGGTTCTGTAGTTTTTGAGGCTTAATAACACTCCTCTAAGCAGTGTGTAACTTGATTTATTCTTTTACCTCGATGCCACCGTGGCCCAATTTTGCACTGGGAAAGATCTAAAACATGTAGGGTAGTGTGCCTTGAAGACCTGGGTTGGGAAACACTGCTCTAACCAATGTTGATTCCTTTTTGTCTTATTAGTGTTTTGAGGTTATCATGATTTGGTGGTTTCTGTCTCCCTATCCTCTTTGAAAGGTGGGTGGGCCAGTAGGGTTAACATAAATACAGTTTGTGGGTCCAAAATGTAGCTTTATGATCTTTAAGCCATCTGTGATGTGATGCTCGATCCTCTTAGGAAATCCTGAGATGGCCACCAAATGGTGCCTGGAGAGGAAGAGGTTGGTCTCAGAGCACATTTAGTCACTTTGGGCACCGTTATGAGGATGGCAACTTCTGTGTAAGGGAAACAAGCCCATATATTGTTGTGATCCCCGGGTGTTTGTCTTTTGTTAGTGATTTTCCTTATTTAGTTCTATTTTCATGTTTAGCTATTCTTAGTCTTTCTTGCGATTTCTGTATTCTGGTTTCCCCGGAGTCTTGTCTTAGTTTCTTAAGATCCTTCTAGTTTCCCAGTTTTCTGTCTCCCAGCCATTTCACCACCTGTCCCAGCTAATCACTTCCACCTGCTCACTCCCCCTCAGCTGCAACCGCTTCCCTTAATTGCTCCTGCTCCTGCTCCTTCTCTGCTTCACTCTTCACTCTCCTCCCTCAGTATAAATATGGCCCTCTTTCAGTCACAACTCGCTGGTTCGTCCGTCTTTCTTCCCCGCCTGATTCCTGCCTTGCTTGTAGCCCGTCTGGTTCCTGTTTTTCCCTGTTGCTGCCTGTACCCTCCTGAGTTTCTGTAAGTTCCGTGTGGTTTTTCATTAAATCATTTTTTGTATTTACTCTGCTGCTTTTGGGTCCAGTTTAAACTACAAAACATGACAGAACGAACCAGCCAGTCTTTGGACCCAGCAGAAGCTCGCTGTCTGCCCATGTTGCGCCTGTATTTAAGGCAGCATTTGGACCAAATGGCCACTCTCTCCCCGCCTTGGGTCCGGATCGGGGCAGCAGATGAACTGTTGGCTTTGCTAAGGCCCTGGTCGCCATTACTGGCCGAGCTGGGGTTGACTGCATTTTGGGAGGAGGCGGAGTGGAACAAACTGGCAACATTTGCTGGCCAGTTGGGGAGGCCTCTCCCGCCTCGACCCCAGGTGCAGCCCCCTAGTTTCGGCCCGGCCTTGACAGTCTGCCAGCTCTCGGGGGGTGTCCCAGAGGACACGCCTCTGATCCCAGGCTCCGCAGGGGGTGTTTCGGAGGACACGCCCCTGGTTCCTGTCTCCACCGGGGGTGTCCAGAGGGACACGCCTCGGGTTCCTGACTCCGCCGGGGGTGTCCAGAGGAACACGCCTCGGGCTCCAGACTCCGCTGAGGGTGTTCCAGAGGACACGCCTCTGAATCCTGTTCCTGTCTCCGCCGAGGGTGTCTGGGAGGACACGCCTCGGACTCTTGGCTCTGCCCTGGGTGTCCAGAGGGACACGGCCGTGAGTCCAGCGCCACGTCGTGGGTCTTCAGCGCCACGTCGTGGGTCTTCAGCGCCACGTCGTGGGTCTTCAGCACCACGTCGTGGGTCCTCCACACCGTCCTCTCGTAGGTTCCCACGCCACAAGGTTCTGCTCCGGTGCCGGCCACCACGCCACAAGGTTCTGCTCCGGTGCCGGCCACCACGCCACAAGGTTCTGCTCCGGTGCCGGCCACCACGCCACAAGGTTCTGCTCCGGTGCCGGCCACCACGCCACAAGGTTCTGCTCCGGTGCCGGCCTCCTCGTCTCTGGGTTCCTCGTCGCCGGCCTCCTCGTCTCTTGGTTCCTCGTCGCCGGCCTCCTCGTCTCTTGGTTCCTCGTCGCCGGCCTCCTCGTCTCTTGGCTCCTCGTCGCCGACCTCCTCGTCTCTTGGTTCCTCGTCGCCGGCCTCCTCGTCTCCCGCTTCCTCGCCGCCCGCTTCCTCGCCGCCCGCTTCCTCGCCGCCCGCTTCCTCGTCGCCTGGTTTCTCATCTCCGTCTTCTGGTTCCTCGTCGTCGCAGGCCTCCACCCACCCTGGATGGGTGTGTTTTTGTTTTGGACTCTGGCCCTCCTTCCGAGGCCCCCTCCGCCCACCCTGGTTGGGTTGGGTTCGGTTTGTTTTGTTGGACTTCTAGGGGTGTCTGGTATCCGCCCTTGAGGGGGAGGTTGTGTTGTGATCCCCGGGTGTTTGTCTTTTGTTTTGATTTTCCTTATTTAGTTCTATTTTCATGTTTAGCTATTCTTAGTCTTTCTTGCGATTTCTGTATTCTGGTTTGCCCGTAGTCTTGTCTTAGTTTCTTAAGATCCTTCTAGTTTCCCAGTTTTCTGTCTCCCAGCCATTTCACCACCTGTCCCAGCTAATCACTTCCACCTGCTCACTCCCCCTCAGCTGCAACCGCTTCCCTTAATTGCTCCTGCTCCTTCTCTGCTTCACTCTTCACTCTCCTCCCTCAGTATAAATATGGCCCTCTTTCAGTCACAACTCGCTGGTTCGTCCGTCTTTCTTCCCCGCCTGATTCCTGCCTTGCTTGTAGCCCGTCTGGTTCCTGTTTTTCCCTGTTGCTGCCTGTACCCTCCCGAGTTTCTGTAAGTTCCGTGTGGTTTTTCATTAAATCATTTTTTGTATTTACTCTGCTGCTTTTGGGTCCAGTTTAAACTACAAAACATGACATATATGGGTTGTACCAGGATGCAAACAGGACAAGAGACTCAAAGATATTTCTTTCTTTCTGGCTGCTCAAGCAGTTTAAAAATCAGGACAGTAAATTGCTAACTTTCCAGTTCGATTATACTATTTAAATTGGCCCAGTGTTTTTTTTCCATTTATCTGAGTTCAGAATATTGCTGGTTCCTTTTAAGATTAAATATTTGTCTACCAGTATGCTAAAACATGCTGGGTGAAGTTGTAGCTTCCTTCTCCTTCTATGGATCTGATGGTGAGGTGCGCAAGGTGCTCGGGGACAAGGCACGAGGTTTCCGTGCTGCCTGACCAGAGAGTGCATTGAGGTATCAGAGTGCAGACCACCAGAAGCTGGATTTGCCGGATTGAATTTGGCAGCCAGCGGTGCGACACGCGCAATATGCGAAGTTTCAGTGCTGCTTGACCAAGTGGTAAAAAAAGTGTCTCCATGTCACGAGTCAGACTCCGCTCATAGAGCAACTGTCCTTATATACCCTAAATTAAATGGTTGCAAAACAAATCTTATTTTTCCAATGTCTGACTTAATTTCACATACCCGTATAACATGTCAACTTGTGATTGTAGGTCGTTTTGTAACCCGCAGAAAATGGCAGCAAAACTTGATATTGCCACCTATTGGCTGTTCTTGGTATTGCAGTTTCAAAAGTCAAACCAAATCTGCGATCACATTACCTCCCCCATCCACCCATGTACCCACATAACAATAAAGAATTCAGGCTCAGGATTTCTGTTTTACTTTGATTGGTTTCTTTGCCCCCCCAAAAAACCTCAAAGAAAATCTTGGCTGTCAATCATGACGAAAGAATAGAAAAGTTGAGTTACTATTTCCCCCCCTATTCTGGGGGAGAACCCCAAACCCTTCTTCCCCCACGTGTCCCCCCCACCCCCTGCCCCCATTAGAGGCCATGTTGTGCACCCTTCTCACCTTTTTCACCCCTGACCTGTTTTTATGCCTGATACGCAGCTAGTATCTCTCTGTTTTGGGTTCATGAAGACATAGACCCCAGATAGTGAGTAGTATATACAGTTACAGGAAAAACAGCAAAGTTGTAATTATATTTCAGTGTTTAAAGAGCAACTCACCCCCCAATCAAAACTTTACAAGAAAAGTAATTTCAATACAATTATATAAACATTCCATATTTGTTCAAAGTTTTAGTTTCTTATTTAAGGAATCCCAGCAGATGGCATCGATCACAGCAATCCCTCATACTGATCAAGCATGTCGTGACAGTGGAGAGGAAAAACTCCCACTTAACAGGAAGAAACCTCCAGCAGAACCTGGTTCAGTGAAATTTGCCATCTGCCATGACCGTCTGGGAGTTTGAGAAGACAGAGCAGAGACACAGAAAGAACAGAAGATCTGATATAAGAGTACTTTCTATATCAAAGAAAGTAAAAGGTTGATAACAGGACACGGGGGATGTTAAGCTACAGTGACCATCATCCCAGTTGACGCCCCCTGTCTAACGGGATTGTTGTCAAGCAGGATACCAGACCAGGTGTACCTTCTATGGTAAGAAAAACACAGAGAACAAAGTTAACAGTCGAAATAACAGCATATAATACAACTGGAGAGTAGTAGAAAAAAAGTTGTGAAGAAGTTGTGTAGAAAAAAGAGTGAAGAAAAGTGGTCAGTCTGTCCTCCAGCAGTCTAAGCCTATAGCAGCATAACTACAGAGATAGCTCAGGATGACCTTAGCCATTTTAATTATAAGCTTTATGAAAAAGGAAAGTTTTAAGCCTGGCCTTAAAAGTAGACAGAGAGTCTGCCTCACGGACTAAAGCTGTATAAATGATCAACTGTATAAATGAGTGTCTAATTGTGCTGTCTACATGTCTGGTCACATTTGTAAAAACATAAATGTTCTACCAAAAGCATCAGTGTGGTGCTCTATCTGGTTAAAATTTTACAGTGCACTTGAATTTTAACCACATTGCTACTGGCTCAGCCACTATGCCTAATGTCAGGTATCCTGCCGCTCTGGAGTATAAAACAAGTCCAGGGAGTTGGAATTGGAATAGCAAGGAAGTGTTGACGCTGCAGAGCCATCTGTCCGGTGCATCCCTCGGTCCGCCAGGCAACACCTCCTTTTGCCACATTTTTCAAACCTGAAATCTAGGTGGGGTAAGACTCGGTAGGGGGGTGAGCTGCTCTTAAGTCTAAAGAATCTGACCAAGTCTCCAGTCAGTTCTATTTGTTTCTCTCGGGTAAAGTGAACCAAAAAGCTACCAATCGTAACTTTAACGTATGTACTAAACCATGATTAAACTCAGATGGACCTCTAGTAGATATACATACTGATGTTATTGTCTGGTCCTTTATATCTATTCTTAATGAAAATTCAGCAACAGTATTGCGTTGTTCTCAAAAGTTCGGTGTTTTCATAAAGTGTTATAGCTAAACATTTTAGCTGCAAAGGAAACAGCAGCGGAATCTGTCTAAAACTACATACATGTAATACATGCAGTAACAATCTTAACAACTTATGTTGTAAAGTGGTTTCACCATGCAACTTTAAAAAGCAGCACCAAAATAAAGGCAATTTTCCAAAGCCTAGAACATATTGATAAAACAAAATGATTGTTGGAAGAATACATGATACATTAATAAAGAAGCATAGTGGTGAGATTAGGTATTTTGTTCGTTCTTGAGTATCAAAAATGTATTAACATGTTTTGTTTTGCACACGTTCTTCATCAGTATGATTTAGTATTCTTTGCTCATAGGATGCTGTACAACAGTGAAAAACGTCCAATGAAAATGCACAGTTAAATCTCAATTACATTTTTATATAAAATAGTTGATCTCCTTAAAGAAGCACAAATTGTATTTACCATTTATAAAAGCACATTAAAGGTAGCAGGCTTGGAGTTTACAAAATGTCGCTGAAATCAATCAAAAATAATAAGAATGTAGAAATCAAACACATTTCTTTTTATCTGAAAGGTTTTATTAAAGCATTTGTTATTTATATTTGATCTCTTACTGAATATTTGTCCTGCATTCGTCACGGTTACTGCAGACATCATCTGTTTGCTTCTGCTCCACAACTACAGCATGAATCATGAAGGTTTCTCCAATCACCTGCAGGCTAGTGTCTTTCTATGTTGTGTGTTATGTTATTCCATCCTGAGCCTTAGATAGTTGAATTTACTGAAAAAGCTAATTTCAGCTAAATTCATGAGCACTCATCTTGGTGTGAAAGACTAAAACAAGCTCAGTTTGGGAGGATAGCTGGAGTTGTTTTGGTCGGATGTTTGATCACTGCCTGGAAACATTTTCTAATATTAGAACATTTTCTTGATTTGCCCGGCTTCTCTGGTGACTGTGGAGCACATGGCCAGACCGTTGACCAATCAGAGTGCAGGACTAGCTTTCACTCTCTCTAGCAACAGTGAGTTACTTGCTGCCTATTCATTATTTATTTTGCTGTGGTTTTCCTTTGCTGCGAGGACTCTCACTCTGGCGTTCTCCTGCTTTCTATCGTTCTCTGCTCTATCAGTCTAAATGCAAAGTGTTTCAAAAGGATTGGATCTACAGATACCAGGCTGACCAGCTGCTGTGCTGACCTGTACTGCAATTGAGACACTGGGACCGTAACAGAGAAGATTCTTTCAACCTGGCAGGACTTGTTTTATGCTGGGCCTTGGAGTAGAAATGAACTATTAAACTTGTGCTCTGCTTTTTTATCTTCTTTGATATTTTTTACCTTCTTTTTGGTGTTGCATTTCTTTGACTGTAAAAGAATAAAACATGTCAACTGGAAAAAACAACTGGACTTTTTGTCAGGATGACAGCGAGGGGAGGGGGGACCGTAGGAGGCTGGACTTTTTGCATGTTTTATGGGCTTGGGTTGGGGGGTGAGGAGCAGGTGGAGAGATGAGGCAGAGGAGTTTAGGCTCTGGAGGGGGGGTGATGGTGGTGTGAGGATTGCGGGTTGTGGTTGGGTATGCCAGTGCCACGTGTCTAGCCTGGCACTTCTTGCTTGTCGATTCGACGGATGTGGGACTATGAGTCTTGCTGAGCCGGTCTGGCTTCTCTCTGAATAAAAAGTGGGGTGAGTTTTGCACGTTCCTGCATCCAGTTATTACCCTAACCTTAAACATTTTCTTTAAAATAAAAAGCAGTGATTTATTTATACATATATTCCTATTCAAAATGGGTTTTCAGTAAACGTGTGCGCGCATTCAAAAGGCCATGGTGGAAAGAGAATAACTAGACATACGTTCAGAAGCATGCAGACTGGACATTTAGTTTCTGATTTTATGCACCATCACTGTAAATGTCCATTTATGGACATTTCTGAATCGATGGCAAAACATCAGGCCTCACAGACCAGTCCTTTGGTTAGTCGGATCTGGCCATTTTGGAGAAGACCCCAAATATCATTTTAGCTTTAGAGCAAAGTGAACAGAGCCTTTCAATCACAATTCTGCCTTTTCCACTTTTATTCCCTACCTTTTCCTGCTCTTCTCATTCTGTTCAGACTTGAATAGAACCATTGTCCTTGTTTGGTCCACAACTCACAGATGTCGTACTTAATCTGGAAACCATAATCTCTCATTTTTCTGTCTCCTAGCATAGTTTCTATGTTGAAAGGTCAATTAAGAGCAGTTTAATTGCTTTGTCTCATTCTCAGACTGCTGTAAGGACCTCCGATCGGTCCTGATAGGGATTTTATGATCTGGTTTTCAGTCTCTGATTGATAATTTAAAAATAATCGTCTTTCATTAATTTGACAAAAAAAGATAGATATTGAATGCTCGTTTAAACAGTTGGTTATCGTTACCTCGTGCAAACATACTGTGTGCATTCATTAGGCTTTGCAGTTATTTTTGTCTGTAAATTTTAACTATGTATCCCTGACTATGTTTTACTGTGTGTTAATGTATGAATCCCTATTATTTTCTTTTCACTAGGGTTCTGTTATTTAGAAAACATGTGATGCAGAGTGACTGAAGTGATTTGACTAAAATAAGCTAAAATAGGTCTGAATCAACATAGTTACTACTTTTCTGTCCCGTGCAGAAAAAACTGTGGCAAAGCGTCCTGCCTGTTTCAGAACTTTCTGGCTTTACCACGGCTGATTGTTGGCTTATATTTTTGGTTGTATTCTCGTACTGCAAAATCCTCTCCTTCGGAGAAACAGTTATTTCATAGTGAAAATTCTTGTTCCAGTGGAAAGTGTTCTGGGTCACTTTGGGCTGTGAGGAAGTGAATTTAAAAGAGGGACTGGAGGCTCCTAACCAGGTCCCAGTCTGCTGTTAGCTATGACGCAGCATCATCATCCCATCTCTCCTTCATGCATCAGTGTAGACTGCACTGATGCATGGAGCTGTCGCAGTTCGCCATTTTCATGCATGCTTTAGCTTCATTTCACATAGGTTCGTGGCACTTTTCTTTGGCTGTTTATCGAAAAGCTGTGATTGTTTCAGGATATCTTAGTTCTCTTATTGTTATTTCCAAATTAGTGTTATTATTAATTGGCTTATTTTTTTTCTAATCTTTGTTCCTGTTTTCTGTTATGCAGGTCAGTCATTTTTCCTTCTGAACTTAAAAGGAGTAAAAAGCTCGGCACTCCAACCACTTTTCCTCCAATCAAACCGTTTATTTGGAGATCAAGCGACGCTGCACCGTTGCCTGCCATAGTCTTTCATCAGAACACTAAAGTATCACCAGTCCTAAGGTTTTTGCTGCTTGAAGGAGCATGTTGCCGATGCTGTCACTCTGCTCCATCATTTGGCTCAACCGCGGTATAAAGCTGAGGAAAGTCCAGCAGTCCAACAACACTGGTCAGCTCTGAAGCTGCTTCCACCACAGCCATTACAGCAGCTACCTTATAAACTTGGAAAAATGCTGCTGAGCTGTGGGTGACTTTCCCTCCTTCCTTCAATCCCCCAGCCTACAAACCACAGCACCAACACCACCCTTTAGTGACTCAACAGCAGCTTCAGTTTCTAAACAGGATTCCTTTATACACGAAAAAAAGGAACTCATCAGCTCTACAAAATGGCGGCAGATGGTTTCCAGTACTGTGCACTCTACACATTTACCAAGGACCAGGAGGAGGACTTGGATCTGCAGCCAGGAGACCTGCTGACAGTCAGCAAGGCCTCTCTGATGTCAGTACAGAGCTACGAGGAGGGCTTTGAAGAGCACCCGGAGCAGCTAGGCTGGCTCCTGGGAAACAACGAACGCACCAAGCAGAGAGGCGACTTCCCGGGGACGTTTGTCGAGTTTGTTGGTCCCGTCAAAATTACCCATCCATCAAGTCAGCCGAGGTCCCAGCGACCTCTCCCGGCTGCTCCCATACCAGAACCATCCCATGGTAAGGGCTTTCATATTATGTTAGATTATTTTAACCTATTTCTGCTTGATGCCTCTCTGGCTTCTGTTTCCAGCGCTGACGCATGTTTTAGCACACCTTCTGAGGTCAGGTCACTTGTGAACTTCACTCAGACAGCCAAACAGATCATCTTTACAGTGTAACATAATACAATCTGAAATGAACAGGTATTTTAGATGTTAAAGGAGAACTAGAGCCGGTGTTCTGCTTTCAAGGTGTTCTGCTTTCCTTTAGAGCAGTAACATGGGTCTTTGCTTTACTGGCACATCAGATGACAACTGCAGCATTCTATCATTCTCTTATTTACTGTTGCTACTAACATGGTAGCAAATCTAGCTGAAATGGTATATATTTAGCAACTATCCTTCGTACTAAAAATTACTGTGGAAAACAACAAAAATTAAAGCTGCAAGCAGCCTCGAACGCCCCTCGCAGCATAGCGACCCTAGGACTCACACACTGCTGACTGAACAGAGACGCTTCCTCTGAGCCTGAATGCCATGATAAAATCTGCATGACAAAGTGTTCAGAAGGCACAAAATGACAGACTACCTGTAGGGTGTGGACACTGGCTTTAGAGTTCAATTCAGTTTTCAATTCAATTCAGTTTATTTATATAGCGCCAATTCACAACAGATGTCATCTCAAGGCACTTAACAAGAAGTCATTTCAATACATTTATACAAACATTCCAATCAGTTAAAAAGTTTCCTATTTAAGGAATCCCAGCAGATTGCGTCAGTCATTGGCGTGAGGTTGGGCCCCATTGATGCAGACTTTCCAACCACAGCAAATTCCTTCAGCAATCCCTCATACTGAGCAAGCATGCAGCGACAGTGGAGAGGAAAAACTCCCCTTTAACAGGAAGAAACCTCCAACAGAACCAGGCTCAGTAGGAGCGGCCATCTGCCACGACCGTCTGGGGGTTTGAGAAGACAGAGCAGAGACACAGAAGGAACAGAAGATCTGATATAAGAGAACTTTCTATGTTACAGAAAGTAAAAAGTTGATAAGAGTTTTGTAGAGGTCTTTAGAAACTACATATATGCACTGAATTTAACAATCCTAGTTGAAAGAAATGTTTGTGGCTGATTGTCTTAATGGTTCTATGGGGCGCTGTGCACAAATTATGCCACGACCACCAAATGTTTGGACACATATCTGTTATAGGTTGGACTAATATCGATGTTGAATTTGGTGCAGATCAGATGATGTATGTAGAATCCACCTTCTAATTTTATGCCGAGAAGCCATGCTTTGCAGCTTGGCAACGCCCACATGCTATGACTCAGCAAAAAACCTTTGAACAACTTTTGATCCCCAATGACTTAAGACTATCCTCATTCATTTTGAAGTGTGAATGGTGGCTTTGATCCAAAATGACTGACTTCCTGTGGGGTTTAGACCCTGGCTTTAAAATACTTTTTATTCTAGGCCTTCAGAAACTACATATATTTACTAAATTTCATATTCCTAGTTGAAAGTATTGCTTATGGCTGATTATTTTAATTCTTCTAGGGGCACTGTGCAGGAATTAGGCCCTGCCCACCAACTATTTGGATGCATATCTGTTAGGGGTTGGACTAATATCCATGTTGTTGAATTTGGTTCAGATCAGATGATGTATGTGGAAATTAGAGCCAAACGTATGGCCCACATGCTTTGATGAAGCAAAAATGTTTTGATAACTTTTGATCCCCAATGCCTTCAGACTACCCCGACTCATTTTGAAGTCTGTAAGTCAAAAGTCAAAAGGAGGAGTTTGTTCAAATACAACTTGTATAAATGGCACAAAATGGGAGGTTTGATCCAAAATGGCAGACTACCTGTGGGGTTTGGGCCATGGCTCCAAGAGACTTTTTTGTTAGTCCTGAGACACCACATATGTATTCTGTGGAGGAATTACCCACCAGATCTTACCATAAATATCTTTCAGGGGTTGGACTAGTATTCATCACGTTCAATCTGGTCCAGATCTAATGATGTCAGCATTTTACCAATGAATTTTGTTGGGGACCAAACGGTTACCAATCACAGTTGGTTTCATGTCTCTGTGACCTTCGTCTTTTTTTTAGCTCACTTTATTAAGCTTCAAAAATGTACATCCATTTTGCACATAGATAGAACACATGAATACATTCCTGGCAATGCTTATAACACATATAGACAAATTGTAGAAAGAGAGAGAGAGAAAGAAAAAAAAGGGGGAAAACATTTTCTCATTTTTCAAAATACTGTTTCACAGGCCTATTTGTAAAGCTTTATATATATATTACATATGCAGTGTTTTGGAAAGCATTTCTTCTCTATTAGGTCAATAAAATAATACTCCACCTCTGTGGGGGGGGGGTCTTCTAACCCTTTCCTACTCATTACTGGTAGTTATGTATTGTCGTATTTGAAAACAGTAAAACCGGTCTTAAGACGGTAAGCCATAAATACCCTGTAATTGTGCAAATGATTTTAAGTGTGGCCCTTCAAATAGTTGATTTACAGTTAACAAGCCCAAATCAGTCCACCTTCTAAAACCCCTGTCATCTAGAGATGGCTTAAAGTCTAGGTTATCTGTGATTGGCATAGCCCTTGAAAGCGATGCTGGAGCTATTGAATTTTGTACGATTTGTACCCTTCTCATCTCTGTGTCATTTTTAATCCGGTGTACTAAAATGCGTAACTGTGTAGCCCAGTAGTACTTTCCAAAGTCTGGTAATGCAATCCCTTCTTTTTGTTTAGGTAGTAGGAGTGATTTGAGCCAAATTCTGGGACTTTTGTTTTGTCATAGTTGTTGTATTAGCAGTTTATCTATCATTTAAAAAGTTTTATTTGGCACCTGTATGGGTAAGGATTGGAATAAAAAAAGAAATCTTGGAAGGACATTCTTTTCGTATTGGCTCTATCTGTCCCAGTAGGGTTAACGGCAAAATCTCCTACCAAGAAATATCTACCTTGAGTTGAGACAAGAGTTTACCGTAACTGGCTTTTAGTAGATCTTTATTTCTGGGGGTAATAACCATTCCCAAATATCTGAATCCATCAGTGGCTTGGTGAAAAGGAGCAACAGCGTTCAGCTGAGTCGGCCAGCTTCCCACTATCGTCATAGCTTCAGACTTAGCCCGATTTATCTTGTATCCTGTCAATTCCCCATATTTTCTTCAAATCTTGTAGTAATGCTGGGATTGATATTAATGTGTAAAATATATAAAGCATAATATATTCAGCATATAGTGCAATCTTATGTATATTTCCTTTCTGATCGGCCCCATAACAAAGGTTATCCAGCTCTCTGCAGGTCATTCATTATGTCCCCCTGTGTGGTTCTAGGATTTTTGCTCACCATTCTTGTGATCGTTTTGACACTACGGGGTGAGATCTTGCGTGAAGCCCCAGATCCAGCAGGATTATCAGTTGTATGTCTTCCATTTTCTAATAATTGCCCCCACAGTTGATTTCTTCAGACTAAGCTGCTTAACCCTGGTTTCCACCGGATGTGTAAGTGGCGCATAATGTAATAGACACATTTTACTCGCGAATTTAGCAGTGCGTCCCTTCCCACCGGGTGCGTTTTAGACACATATCACTAAAGCTTTCCATCCAGCTGGTCCTGGGAGATCACGAAATCACAAGAGAATTGAAAATGCATAACTTAAAGTGTAGTATGCAGAAGGGAAATGTAATTCTATGTTAGTAAGTAGCATAAAGTCAACATTCAGGGGAGTCCTGGTGTCTCAAGTATTCATGTTTAGTTTAGTTTTTTTGGTAGTTAAGCAGACGGGAATCTGCATGTATCTTTTATTTTGAAAATATCTGGATTGTTTTCAATGCTTCAGTGCCTTATGTCCTGTCTGGCCCTATCTAAACTGCTGAGATTGACACGTTTTAGAAGCGTAGCATGTAAAAAAATAGACCTGCTGCGTAAATTTAGGAAAGGGCCTCGACACAACGCTTCTGAGACGCGTCCGGTGGAAATTATCCCATTGACTTTAATAGCGGCTATCAGCTGCGTATTACGCTTCACAGATGTTACGCGCTGCTTATGCGTCCGGTGGAAAGCAGGGGTTACCTATTGCAGATTCAGTCTTCCCAGCCTGGTGCAGGTCTACAATTTTGTTTCTGGTGTCCTTTGACAGCTCTTTGGTGTTGGCCATAGTGGAGTTTGGAGTGTGACTGTTTGAGGTTGTGGACAGGTGTCTTTTATACTGATAACAAGTTCAAACGGGCCATTAATACAGGTAACAAGTGGAGGATAGAAGAGTTTCTTAAAGAAGAAGTAACATGTCTGTGAGGGCCAGAATTCTTGCTTGTTTGTAGGTGCTAACATTTAGCATGTAGTAGGGGTATTTAGCAGATAAATACTTCTCTTCTTCACCATTATACAAATGATTTTTTTTTTAATCATACAATGTAATGTTCTGGATTTTTTGTACATTCTGTCTCTCACAGTTGAAGTCTACCTATGATTACATTTACAGACCTCTCATCTTTTTAGATGGGACAACTTGCACAATCTTTGGGTGCCAAATACTTTTTGCCCCACTGTATGATTTCTTATATTAGAGAAAAAACTCAACCTGTCCACTTTTGCTACATGCTTGCTCAGTATGAGGGATTGCTGAGGGAGTGCTGTGGTAGGAGTCTGCATCAACGGGCACAACTGCCAGTCAATAACTTGATCCAATCTGCTGGGATTCCTTATCTAGAAAACTAGCTAAACCTTTAAACTGACTGTAATGTTTGTATTGAAATGACTTTCTTGTAAAGTCCCTTGAGATGACGTCTCTTGTGAATCGGCGCAATATAAATAAACTGAATTTAATTGAACCTAGCCTGCGTGAAAAAATTAATTGAACTGAAAAACAAATAATTGTTTTTTCGACCATTATTAAGTGCTGATGTTAAATGGATTGTTCGCATTTTTAGACATGAAGTTGTATCCCATCCTCACCATCAGCTTAGTTTGTTGGCCCCTGAAACTAGCCGGGACTACTTTCTTGAAAGACTTCCAGCTGCCAGAGCTCTGACCAGGAGGTGACCACAGATATGGGTCAGTGTATACGCACTATGCTGATGGTGAGGATGGGATACAACTTCATGTCTAAAAATGCAAACTATCCCTTTAAGGCAAGGCACACTTTCAACAACAGGGTAATTCAAGGTGCTTTACATGATTTGGTGATAAAGAAAAACAGAGTATAACAATTGGAAATCAAAAGCAGCAATTTAGTATGAAACACACACAACACGATACACAATAAAGCATGAACACATATGATACATAAGATAATAATCGTTTACTCAAAGGCAATTCTAAACAGATGAGTTATTAGTTTTGATTTAAAGCAGCTCAATGTTTCAGCAGCTCTGCAGTCGCCAGGAAGTCTGTTCCAGATAAGGGGAGCATAGAAACTGAAAGCTGCTTCTCCATGTTTGGTTTTTGAGTCTAAGGATGTTAGTAGACTAGAGTTGGAGGACCTGAGTGGTCTGGGTGGTTGGTACGGTAACAACAGGTCTTCAACATATTTTGGTGCCAAGTCATTCAATGATTTATGAACTAGTAGGAGTATTTTGAAGTCTATTCTCTGAGTAACCGGAAGCCAGTGTAAGGACTTTAGAACTGGGGTGATGTGCTCTACTTTCCTGGTTCTTGTGAGTATGCAAACAGCAGTGTTCTGAATCAGCTGCAGCTATCTGATTGACATTTTAGGCAGACCTGTGAGGACGCTGTTGCAGTACTCAATCCGACTAAAGATAAACGCATGGAGGAGTTTTTCGAGGTTCTGTTGCAACATTAGTCCTTTAATCCTAGAAATGTTCTTCAGGTGATAGAAGGGTGTCCTTGTGATGGTCTTTATGTGACCCTAGAGGTTGAGGGCTGAGTCCATTACTACACCTGATTAGGCCTGATTAGTGGTTTCTAGCTTTATTCATTGAAGCTGTGTGCTGACTCTTGATCGTTCCTCTATATGTCCAACAATAATTACTTCAGTTTTGTTTCTGTTTAGTTGGAGAAAATTACGGCACATCCATCCATTGATTTGCTCGATGCATTTATTTAGGGTTTGGATGGGTTCAGAGTCACCTGGTGACATTGTAATGTAAAGCTGAGTATCATCTGCATAGTTATGGTAGCTAATCTTGTTGTTATGATCTGGCCTAGTGGGAACATGTAGATATTAAATAGAAGAGGTCCATTTTAGGACCTCTTCTATTTAATATCCCACATATGATTTCGTTTTGTTCTGATGAAAAATTGCCTATTGAAGTTCCTGTTCTTAAGATAAGACTCAAACCAGCCAAGTACTGTACCAGAGTCCGACCCAGCTCTCCAGTTGTTCCAATAGTACATCATGATCAACAGTGTAAAATGCTGCACTGAGATCCAACAGAACCAGCACTGTGGTTACACCACAGTCTGTATTTATGCTAATGTTATTGAAAACTTTGACGAGTGCAGTCTCAGTGCTGTCGTGAGCGCAGAAACCAGACTGAAACATATAAAAACGGTTGGTCATTGTTAGGAAGCTATTTAACTGCTGAAACACGGCTTTTTCAATAATCTTACTAAAGAATGGAAGATTAGAGATTGGCCTGTAGTTCTGCATTAACATGTTGTCCAGGTTGTTCTTCTTTAGAAGGGGTTTAACAACTTCTGTTTTTAAACCCTGGGGGAAGACACCTGACAGGAGAGATAAGTTAACTATTTGAATCAATTCAGAATTAATGACTGGGAAAACTTTCTTTTGAAAAACTTTGAGTAGGACATCGAGGCAACAAGAGGTGGAGCTTAATTGGTTAATGATTTATTCAAGGTTTGTTTGGTTAAGTTTTTGGAATTCAGACATTTTCTCTACATTTGTATTGAGTGGGGACACTGGTAGTTTGTTTGGTACAGATGTACAGATCAATCCTCTAATTTTCAAAATCCTTCCAGTAAAAAAGCAGGCAAATAATTTGCAAGCCCTGGTGGAGTTTAGTTCAGGGTCTACTGTCGCAGGAGGAATTGTTAGTCTCTCAACTGTTGCAAATAAAGTTTGCGCATTAATATTTCTGTTAATAATTTCAGAAAAGAATGATTCCCTTGTGTCTTTCAACATTAAGTGATATTTGTTTAGTCTGTCTCTGTAAATCTGATAGTGAACCTGAAGTCTAGTTTTCCGCTGTTTTCTATGCTCGTCGACACTCCCTTTTTTCACTAAGTACCAGTGGATTGCTAGTCCACGGAGACTTCTTTCTACCTGAGACTATTTTCACTTTGATTGGAGCAATGGCATTAATGATGTCTGAACTTTTAGAGATACATTTTTCTACCAACTTGTTTACTGAGTTTGTGTTGGAGGATGAAGGGGATGGGGGTGAAGGGGGGAAAGAAAATTTGTTTAAAGGTTTCAACTGACCTGTCTCCAAGAAATCGCTTTTTTACAGTTGTCTCACATTTGCCAGATAGTTTGGTAGAGATAGTGCTTTTAAAGAAAACACAGAAATGGTCAGATAATGCAATATCAACTACCGAGATGTTCAAGATATTTATATATTTGCTGATGATTAAGTCCAGAGTGTGTCCTCGGTTATGTGTTGGTTGTTTGACATGCTGGGTAAAGCTAAAGCTATGAAGAGTGCCATTTAAAGTTTCTGCTCGTCTATCTTGGGGGTTGTCAATATGGATGTTAAAATCCCCCCTAATGATTAGTTAATCCAGCATAATCCATACATATTACAGAAAGGACGCTAAAAATCATCGAAGAAAAAGGAGTTAAGTTTAGGCGGTTCATATAAGGTTAAAAATAAAGCTTGTTAGGATATTTAATTGCTACATATTCAAAAGAGTCAAATGTGCCTAGGAGTATTTTTTTATGTTAATGAGTTATGAAAAATTGTGTCCTCGTCTGTGTTTCCTGCTCTCACTTAGAAAGTTGTAATTTGACGGTGTAGATTCTATCAGGACAGACTATTCATTAATACTGTCTAACCAGATTTCAAATAGGAATAGGGCATTTAGAGTGCGCTCACTGATTAGGTCATTAATAAGAAAGGACTTATCTGACAGAGATCTAATGTTTAATAATGCAAATTTTAAAGGTTCATGATCAAATGTCCACTCTTTTTATAGGTGTTTGTTAGTTGGTTTAATATGGCAGTGTTTGGTTTTGGTTTTAATATTATGTTTTTTTTGTGGTTATAATTACAGGAATGCTAGTTTCAGGGTGGCCAGACTTATCCTAGTGGGTGGTGAGTCTAGAGTTAATGTCTGGTTCCCTTTTATATCAGATGTTTGTTATTACCAGTGGTGGTAGAGGAGATAAATATGTGGGATCATTCCCAGAGGCTCGGTTTAGAACAATCCTTTGCCAAGTTTCGCAGGTTGGACTCAGGCGTAGAGAGGGGTTTCGACTGGTTATTTCCCATGTTTATTTAGAATGTCCAAAGATCAGGCAGAATGACAGCACGAGACCACAGAGAGATAAGGATTGACGAGGAGCTCGCAGAGAGCGTGAGAGACAATGGGGTATTTAAAGGGCAGGACAACAATGGGAAGACTAAAGAGAAAACACGAAACAGCTGTAGATAATTAAGACACCTGGAGACAGGGAGCGGCGCGGACAGGGAGGAAGTCAAAACATAAGAAATGACTAGACAGAGATGAATACTACAGACGAATAAGGACTAACTATGAACCTAAAGAATAAATCAACAGAAGCTAACACCTAACCTCATGACAGCCCCCCCCCCCTTAAAGGTGGCTACCAGATGCCACAATATGTCCAATAACAAAATACAACCCAACCAGGGTGGGCAGAGGGGACCTCAGAAGAAGGGCACGAGTCCAAAACAAAAAAACGAAAGTCCTGAGGCCTGCAACAAAGGAGCAGGAACCTGGGAGGCCTGCGACGAAGGAACCAGGAGACGAGGAGGCATATGACGAGGAACCAGGAGACGAGGAGGCCGACGACGTGGAACTAAGAGGCGTGCCGGCCTGCGGCGGAGGACCTTGATATTCATCAGAACACCTGCTGCTGCATTTTGGATCAACTGAAGGCTTGTGGAGTTCCTGATAGTAAAGAAGCCAGCCAAAATATATCAATGTCTGACCTTTGTTAAATGTGATACACTTCCTACTGTAAAATGGTCATTAATTAAAAACTGCTGGCTGAAAGAAGTTGCCAGTGTAGCTGTTTAACGGATAAACATTTCAGAATAAAACACAAGTTATAAAATTACCTCAGTAATCAGTAGCCTGCAGTGTCTGAAATTAACTTATTGACTCTGTGATAAGTTATAAACCACACACGTGTGAATATTAATCGAACAAGCCCACCATATAAAGGTAATTATTGATAACTCTGTACTGCTTATACTATAAAATAGTCAGACTGTAACGGTAACCAAGAGGACCCGTAAAGTCAGCCAAAACACAGGAATGGGAGAATGAATATGTTTTATTGATGGTAAATTTCTCTGGAAAGGAAGCTGGACTGCTGCAGGCTCACTGCCAAGAAACGGTAGAGGTGAGTATAAAAAATCCTCCACAGGGAAAACATGGCAAGGCAGATTAGTGCCACTAACCTGCTGCTTGAGGGTCCGCGTTGGGGCAATGTTGGAGCAGGCAGGCAGAGCCTGACCAGCGGTCAGGTGGGAGGGAGCGTGGGGTTCCAAGTGCTCCTCTTCGGACAATGCCGTGAGCAGAAACGCTTGCAGACTTGAGTAGCAGTGAATCGAATCAGGATGGGGCAGGCTTGAAAGCGAGGTTAAGGTAAACAAGCAAGGATCATACACGAAGAGGCAGAAGGCATTTAACTCATCCAAGGGGCAAGGCTGGGATCGGAGTCGAAAGGCTGAGAACAACCTGGAGGAGACCACTGGTTTGACTCTAGACACATGAAACGAGGGACAGACCCTGAGAGCCCTGGGAAGGTGAAGTCGAACTGCCACTGGGTTAATCACCTTGGAAATGGGGAAAGGACCAATGAAACGAGGAGCCAACTTACGACTCTCCAACCGTAGTGGCAGGTCCCTGGTTGAGAGCCATACCCTCTGCCCCACTTGATAGGTAGGTGCGGGGACTCGACGTCGGTTGGCAGTCCGGCAGTAAATGGCATTGGTCTTGATTAGGGCGTTGCGGGCCCTCCTCTATACTCTGCGACACCTCAGAGCTGCAGCATGGGCCGAAGGAACTGCAGCCAATGTCTCCTGAAGAGAGAACACTGGGGGCTGGAAAGCAAAAACAGTAAAAAATGGAGAGAGACCAGTGGCACTGGAAGGGAGAGAGTTAAGGGCGTGTTCCACCCAGGAAGGCTCTGGACCCACTTGGTGGGATCCTGTTCACATAACATGCAAAGCTTGGTTTCAATTTCCTGGTTTAGACGTTCTGTCTGCCCATCAGATTGGGGATGAAAACCGGAAGAAAGACTCACATGAATCCCAAGCTGTTGGCAGAATTCCTTCCAAAAATGTGAGGTGAACTGGGGACCACGATCAGAGACTATTCCACAGGGAGGCCATGTAATCTGAAAACCTCTCGAGCCAGTATTTCGCCAAGGTCTTTGGAGGAAGGCAACTTGGAGAGAGGGACCAGGTGAGTCATCTTGGAGAACCCATCTACAATGGTGAGAAGCACAGGATGACCCCTGGAGAGAGGCAGACCAGTGATAAAATCCATGGATATGTGTGACCATGGACGGTGTGGAATGGGCAGAGGCCTTAGGAAACCGGCTGGTGGACGACGAGATGGCTTGGCCTGGGAACAAACCTGGCAGGCGGAGACGAACTCCCTAACATCCCTTGACATAGTCCTCCACCAAAACCGGTCTTTAACCACGGCTAGGGTCTTAGTGATTCCTGGATGACAGAAAAGGCGAGACGAGTGGCAAAAAGACAATACCTCAGGTATCAGGTGTTCCGGAACAAACAGACGATTGGCAGGGCGGTCAACTGGGGAAGGGAACTGCCTGTTTGCCTCCTGGACCCTCTTCTCTAGGTCAAGCCTAGTGATGGCCAACCGAGCAGTCTGGGGTAAGATGAATGCCTCATTCCCCCTTGCCTGCTCCTCTTCTGCCTCTTCAAGGGACTCGTGAATTCGGGACAGTGCGTCTGGTTTTCCATTCTTGGTTCCAGGTCTGTAGGATAAAGCAAAATTGAATCTTGAAAAGAAAAGTGCCCACCTGGCCTGTCTGGGGTTGAGCCTCTTGGCTGACTTGAGATATTGCAGATTCTTGTGGTCTGTCCACACAATAAATGGTTCCTTAGAGCCCTCCAGCCAATGCCTCCATTCCTCTAGTGCCAGTTTCACTGCCAGCAACTCACGATCACCCACATCATAGTTCATCTCAGCAGATGAAAGACTCCTGGAAAAAAAAGGCACAGGGGTGAGTCCTACCACTCTGGTGCCTCTGGCTGAGAACCGCCCCAACTCCAGAGCTAGATGCTTCAACCTCGACAATGAACTGTCGAGAGGGATCAGGTGAATGGAGCACCGGAGCAGAGGTGAAGAGCTGTTTTAGGTGAGCAAAGGCTAGTTCAGCTGGCTGTGTCCAAGTGAAGGGTTGCTTGGAAGAGGTCAGTGCGTGTAAAGGGGAAGCAATGGAGCTGTAGTCTCTGATAAACCTGCGGTAAAAGTTAGCAAAACCCAGGAACCTTTGGAGTTGTTTTCGATTTTGGGGAATCGGCCAATCCTTGACGGCTGCCACTTTGCAGGGGTCCATGGAGATCCTGTTGGGGGAGATGACAAAACCAAGGAAAGACGTGGTTGACTGATGAAACTCACATTTCTCAGCCTTGATAAACAGCTTGTTCTGGAGCAACCGGAGAATTACTGAGTGAACGTGCTCTTGATGGGTCTTCAGATCCCTTAAAAAAATTAAGATGTCATCGAGGTAGACAAAAACATAATGACCAACCATGTCCCTTAGCACGTCGTTGATTAGGGCCTGGAAAACAGCAGGCGCATTAGTCAGACCAAAAGGCATCACCAGGTACTCATAATGCCCTGTAGGGGTGTTGAATGCGGTCTTCCATTCATCTCCATCTCTTATACGAACCAAGTGATAGGCGTTCCAGAGATCGAGCTTAGTGAATATGGTAGACCCTTGAATGAGCTCGAAAGCAGTGTTCATGAGAGAACCGTCCTTCTTTTCAATGATGAAAAACCCCGCCCCAGCAGGTGAAGATGAAGGTCGGACGATCCCGGCCCTGAGGGCCTCATTAATGTATTTGGACATGGCCTGGTTTTCGGGTTCCGTTAGGGAGTAGAGGCGGCCCCTGGGGGTAAAAGTTCCAGGCAGAAGGTCAATAGCGCAGTCATAGGGACAATGGGGAGGTAATGAGGAGGCATGGTGCTTGTTGAACACCTCCTTGAGGTCATGATACTCGGGGGGAACATTGAGTAGGTCAGGACTAGCCCCCTGTTCCTCACGAGAGTCCAAAGGTGGGGGGTTGGCGGTAAGGAGACATGATGAATGACACCCAGTAGCCCAACCCAGAATCTCTCCGCTGTTCCAGTCAATGTGGGGGTTGTGTCTGCGGAGCCAGGATGCCCCCAGAATAACAGGAAACTCAGAGCTGCGAATGATGAGGAAAGAGATTAGTTCCTGGTGGTTGCCTCCAACCACCAATCTAATGGGGGCAGTTCTCTGGGTTATCTGATGTAGAACATGACCATCTATGGCAAGAACGTTAACCTTAGCTGTGGTGGGTTGCAGGGTCAAACCTAATTCAAGAGCGAGGTTCAAATCCATAAACTCAGTGTCAGCTCCAGAATCAATAAACACACTGACCTGCTTAGTGACCCCATCAGCTGAGACTTGGGCAGAGAGAGAGTTGAGTGAAGAAGTCTTGCAGTCCAGCCTGTGGCTCAGTAGGCTCCTCTCCTTCCCTACTGAGTCTGGCCTTTTAAAGGGCCACTGGCGTAGCTGGTGATTCTCCTTACCGCAGTAAAAACAGAGCTGCAGGCGGAATCTCCTCTCCCGTTCCTCGTTGCTCAGGCGGGGGCGCCCAGTCTGCATGGGCTCCACTGGTTCCGGTGCTGGAGTCCCTGAAAAAGGGTTCGGACGTGGCCTGGTTCCGGGTTCTGGGCGAAAAGAACGACCCCTCTCGAGTCTGCGTTCATAGATCCTCTGATCAACCCGGGATGCCAGTTCCTCTAGCTCAGCCAGGCTCCCGGGGGGGATCACGAACGGCGAGCTCATCCTTGATCTCATCATTTAGTCCCTGGTAGAAAGCGTCAGAGAGGGCTTCATCATTCCAAAGGCTGTCGCCTGTAATAGTATGGAAATCAATTATATAGTCGGTCACCCTCCTCCTGCCCTGTCTTAGCTTGAGCAAGCCCCTGGAAGCCTCCTTGGATGGGGGAGCTGGGTCAAAAACCCTAATTAGCTCCTTGGCAAAGTTATGAAAATTATAACAGAGGAAGGAGTCTCTCTGCCATTCGGCAGTTCCCCAAACTTTGGCCTTTCCGGACAGCAGGGAGATCATAAAAGCCACCTTCGCCCGCTCTGTGGGAAAAGTGGAAGGTTGGAGCTCGAAATGTATCTCACATTGGGTGACAAAAGGCCGACATTGATCTTGTTCCCCTTTAAAAACCTCAGGTGGAGTCAAACATGGTTCCTTGACTGGAAGAACCTGAACCTGGGGAGTCGCACCGGAGACTGTTGGGGGAGCAGCTGCCTGTGGGCCTGGGATGGAAGACATCTTAGAGTAAGCCCATCATCTCCTGCATATTGGCCTCTAACTTAGTAATAGCAGCTTCTACGCCTGAACGCCATTCCTGTGTGGGCGACGGGTCCATATTGTGGCCAGATTATACTGTAACGGTAACCAAGAGGACCCGTAAAGTCAGCCAAAACACAGGAATGGGAGAATGAATATGTTTTATTGATGCTGATTTTCTCTGGAAAGGAAGCTGGACTGCTGCTGGCTCACTGCGGAGAAACGGTAGAGGTGAGTATAAAAAATCCTCCACAGGGAAAACACGGCAAGGCAGATTAGTGCCACTAACCTGTTGCTTGAGGGTCCGCGTTGGGGCAATGTTGGAGCAGGCAGGCAGAGCCTGACCAGCAGTCAGGTGGGAGGGAGCGTGGGGTTCCAAGTGCTCCTCTTCGGACGATGCCGTGGGCAGAAACGCTTGCAGACTTGAGTAGCAGTGAATCAAATCAGGATGGGGCAGGCTTGAAAGCGAGGTTAAGGTAAACAAGCAAGGATCATACACGAAGAGGCAGAAGGCATTTAACTCATCCAAGGGGCAAGGCTGGGATCGGAGTTGAAAGGCTGAGAGCAGGTCCGGTTTCCGGGAGACAGAAAGGGAGAAAGGAGCCGACTGGGGTGAGACGAAAAACTCTTGAATCCGAGAGGCAAAAACAAGGTCATACACAGGGAGAGCAAAAAGCATGGAACTTGAAGAACGCTGGACTTCTACTTGCCACAAAGGTTTGATAATCTGGCAGGGGAGTGGAGAGTGAGGAGAGCTTAAGTAGTGGTGAGTGCAGGTGATGTCAATGAGCTAATGAGATTGATGCACAGGTGCACAGCATGAGGCATGATAGCAGGGAGACACAAGTGAGGAGGAAGTGCAAATGAAACGTGGGCCATGACACAGACATTAAAGAACAAAGGAGAAATTCGCCAAGAAGAAAACTAAAATGACTACATGACTAATTTCGTACAAACATTTGCTCGCTATTGGCAGATATCCCTCTAAGATTTATTCCCAAAATGGAAAATTTCCTTTTGCAAACTTTGTTGAATTAAGAGAAGAGATTAAACATCTCTAAGTGCATTAAGATTGTTTTCTTTACCTGTTTCATTGGGGCAAGGTGTGCTGGCTTCAGCAGGAGCATCCGGGATGCAGTCCAGGTTTGTCTTTGAATAAACAAACATGAAGCGGAACAGAAAATTAAAAAAGAAAAAAGGCCAAACTGGTAATGTATTTTGGCTCAGTTATTCAGGTGGTATTTATGAACAGCTCTAAGATATACACCAGAGTGATTACGCTTCTTTTCCTGTTTACTAACCTTCAAGCTCTTCTGGGTGTGCTGTGTTTTCACCGCAAACGATGGACTCCAAAAGCCCATGCAGGAGTCCTGGGTCCTAGCATTCCCACAGTATGCAGGACAATTGACTCAGATTGCGTCCAGGGTGTCGTATCACTTACTAGTTTTGTGGTTCGTGCCACTCTGGTTGTTATAATCTTTGATGTTTTTATAATCCTGTTTAGGTTTCTTCATTTTTTCCATGCACTGCTTCGCAATGTGGTAATAGCCGGCTCTTTCTAGTTGGGTACTTATCCTTAAAAGTATATTAGGCTGCAAGCCTTCGAACCGTCTCTGAACCTCTTAGGTGAATAGATAGCCAGAGGAGCTTTTACTTCCACATTAGTCCACTTGTTGCAGGTTTTGTCCATTTTGCTGTTGTGCTGTAATACCAGCAGCTGTAGTTTTTTTTTTAAATGGCGGTGCCTTAAGAAGCGGAAATCTAGCAAGGGGCATAGCTTATGACTTCCCCAAACACCTACGTAAATCACCAAATCATGTAAAGCACCTTGAATTACCCTGCTGTTGAAAGTGTGCTATACAAATAAAATTGCCTTGCCTTGCCTTGCCTTGCCTTGCCTACGTCATATGAGTTCCAACAGAACGACGAAAAGACCCTGCCTCATAGTAGGAGCTAAAATGGTTATAGGAACTGAGGGCCGTGGTCCCTAGTTCTTATCTGTCCGAATGCACGAAAAAACAGCCTGGTTCCTGAAAAGGTTACAGGAACAACAAAAAGTTCCTACAGTCCGAAAGGGGCTATTGACTACAGATCTGTGGTTTTGAAATCTGTGGTCATGAAGTCCTTTGAGCGCCTGGTTCTCTCCCACCTCAAGACCCTCACTGCCCCCCTCCTGGACCCCCTGCAGTTTGCCTACAGAGCCAACAGGTCTGTAGACGATGCCATCAACATGGCTCTACACTTCCTCCTGCAGCATCTGGACTCCACGGGAACCTACGCCAGGATCCTGTTTGTGGACTTCAGCTCTGCCTTCAATACCATCCTTCTAGACCTCCTCTAACGAAAGCTGTCGCTGATGAACATGCCTGATCCCATCTGCAGGTAGATCACTGACTTCCTGACTGACAGGAAGCAGCATGTAAGACTGGGGAAGAATGTCTCGGACTCCCGGACCATCAGTACTGGCTCCCCTCGGGGCTGTACACCAACTGCTGCACCTCCAACCACCGGTCTTTCAAGCTAATAAAGTTTGCAGATGACACCACCATTATTGGACTCATCTTGGATGGAGATGAGTCTGCCTACAGGATGGAGGCTGAACGTCTGGTGTCTTTGTGCAGCCACAACAACTTGGTGCTGAACGCCCAGAAGACTATTTTATTATTATTATTATTATTATTATTATTATTATTATTATTATTATTATTATTATTATCTAGATTATAGTGGACATTAGGAAGCACACAGCCCCATTTCCCTCCATCAACCTGACTGACACCCCCATCACCACTGTGGACTCATTCCGCTTACTGGGCACCACCTTCACCCAGTTCCTCAAATGGGAGCCCACCATCACCTCCGGCATAAATAAGGCCCAGCTGAGGATGTACTTCCTGAGGCAGCTGAAGAAATTCAACCTGCCGGCACGGACGATGATGCAGCTCTACACTGCAGTCATCGAGTCCATTCTCACCTCCTCCATCACCGTGTGGTATGCTGGAGCTACCATCAGGGACAAACAGAGACTGCAGCGTGTTGTGCGCTCTGCTGGGAAGATGATTAGCTGCAGGCTCCCATCTCTACAGGACCTGTACACCGCTAGGAGACATTTTAGCTATGTGTTATTGTTCTAACTGTATCCAGCATCATAACATCTAACCAGCTTAGGGAACACATTTTTGCATTTTTATCAAATCCCAAAACTAATTTTGATTGGCAAGGCAAGGCAAGGCAATTTTATTTGTATAGCACACTTTCAACAGCAGGGTAATTCAAGGTGCTTTACATGATTTGGTGATTTAAAAGAAACACATAAAAGAAACACACATTACACATGTTACACAATAAAGCAAGAGAAAAAGAAAAAGAAAAAAAAAGCAATAGAGCATGAACACATTTCATACATATGACATCAAGCATTTACTCAAAGGCAATTCTAAACAGATGGGTTTTTAGTCTCGATTTAAAGCAGTTCAGAGTTTCAGCAGCTCTACACTCGTCAGGAAGTCTGTTCCAGATAAGGGGAGCATAAAAAGTGAAAGCTGCTTCACCATGTTTAGTTCTGAGTCTAGGGATGTTTAGTAGGCTAGAGTTGGAGGACCTGAGTGGTCTTGGTGGTTGGTACCATGACAACAGATCTTCAACATATTTTGGTGCTAAGCCATGTAATGATTTATAAACTAGTAAAAGTATTTTAAAGTCTATTCTCTGAGCTACAGGGAGCCAGTGTAAGGACTTTAGAACTGGGGTGATGTGCTCTACTTTCCTGGTTCTAGTGAGGACGCGAGCGGCAGCGTTCTGGATCAGCTGCAGCTGTCTGATTGACTTTTTAGGCAGACCTGTGAAGATGCTGTTGCAGTAATCAATCCGACTAAAGATAAACGCATGGATGAGTTTTTCTAGGTCGTGTTGCAAAATCAGTCCTTTAATCCTAGAGATGTTCTTCAGGTGATAGAAGGCTGACCTTGTTATTGCCTTTATGTGACCCTGGAGGTTCAGGTCTGAGTCCATTACTACACCTAGGTTACGAACCTGATCAGTAGTTTCTAGCTGTATTAATTGAAGCTGTGTGCTGACTCTTGATCGTTCCTCCTTGGGTCCAAAAATAATCACTTCAGTTTTGTTTCTATTCAGCTGGAGAAAGTTATGGCACATCCATCCATTTATTTGGTCAATGCATTGATTTAGGGTTTGAATGGGTTCAGAGTCACCTGGTGACATTGTAATGTAGAGCTGAGTGTCATCTGCGTAGTTATGGTAGCTAATGTTATTGGTTGCTATAATCTTGCCTAGTGGGAGCATGTAGATATTAAATAAGAGGGGCCCCAGGATGGAGCCCTGGGGCACCCCACATGTGATTTCTGTTCGTTCTGATGAAAAGTTTCCTATTGAAACATAGAAGTCCCTGTTCTTTAGGTAAGACTCGAACCAGCCAAGTACTGTACCAGAGAGTCCGACCCAGCTCTCCAATCGTTCCAATAAAATATCATGATCAACAGTGTCAAATGCTGCACTGAGGTCCAACAGAACCAGCACTGTGGTTCTTCCACAGTCTGTATTTATGCGGATGTCATTAAATACTTTGACGAGGACAGTCTCGGTGCTGTGGTGAGCATGGAAACCAGACTGAAAAGCATCAAAACGGTTTGTCATTGTTATGAAGCCATTTAACTGCTGAAACACAGCTTTTTCAATAATCTTACTGATGAATGGAAGATTAGAGATTGGCCTGTAGTTCTGCATTAACGTGTTTTCCAGATTTTTCTTCTTTAGCAGTGGTTTAATAACTGCTGTTTTTAAAGCCTGAGGGAAGACACCTGATAGCAGTGATGAGTTCACTATTTGAGCAAGATCAGAACCAAAACACAGGAAGAACCTTCTTTAGAAAAGCTGTGGGTAGGATATCAAGACAGGAGGAGGAGGAGCTTAATTGGATAATGATTTTTTCAAGGCTGTTCTGGTTTAATTCGTGGAATTCAGACATTTTCTCTACATTGTTGTTGATTGGGGATGGCACTGGTTGTGGGGTCGATATTGTTTGTGTTTTCTGTTCTCGCTTAAGAAATTATAATTTGGAGGACTGGATTCTATTAATGAAGTTGTTTCGTTATTTTCATCTAGCCAAGTTTCTGATAAAAAAAGGGCGTGTAAATTATGCTCAGTGATGAAGTCATTGATAAGAAAAGACTTCCCGGATAGAGATCTAATGTTTAATAAAGCTAACTTAAGTATTGTGATGATGGGCAGCTGAACCTTCTGACAGGTTATCAATTTGAGATTTTGTTTAATATGAGAGCGTGTGGTTAACGGTTTATGTTTCCTGCTGCTGATAATCACTGATATAGCCTCAGGGGTGCCGGGTGAATTCTGGGAGACGGTAGGGGTGGATTTATTGCCCGGTTCCTTCAAATATCAAATATCTGTAATAATCAGTGGGGGGAAGCTCCCAGGCTTATTGACACTAGTCCCAGGCGTTTGGTGTAGTCTAAGTTTAGGTGTTAATTGTGTCCCAAATTTGATTTGCTCGTTCAGTCTGTCTGTAAAGTTTCTAAATGGAGACTCATTTGATGTGGCTGAGTCACAGGAAGATGAAGACTTAATCTCTGATGGTTGTTTATCTGTTCGGTCCTGTGGTGTCATCCAGACTTGCTGTTTTTGTTCTCTGATATCCATGGGCGCCTCAAGGTCAGCTTTTGGGAGCAAGTGTTTTGCTTTCTGATTTTGATAAGAAAAAATGTTTGCTGCTAAGAGCCTTACTCCGGACCTGTTCAAATAGCGCATTCCTGCTTTGAACAGATGATTCGCACTTCCAAATACTTTGAAATTATTAATAAATGTGAACGACTTCTCAGCTGATTGTTTCTTCAACCATTTATGGAGTATGCGGAGTCTGCTAAATCTTTCATCATTCCCTTCAGGGACTGGTCCGCTGATGAGGATGTTTACGTTAAGTCCATCAAGTCTCTGTAGGAGATCAGAAAAGTCTCTCTTCAGAATCTCTGATTGTCTCATCGCGATATCTGCTGATCCAGCGTGAATGACGAGCTTTTCCAAAGCAGGATGTTGGTCCAAGATTTTAGGGATTTTTTCTGATATTTCTCTCACTGTATTTTTGTAGCAGCTATAAACTTTGGTATTCTTGCTACAAAAAGCCTCAATTCCATCAATTGATCCGTCTTGTATGATAACAGTCTTTGCCGGGGGCGCTCTTACTTTGTTATGTGTCCGTTTGATGCGGCTGGGTTTCTCCTGGTGGCTTTGACTGGTTCTGGGGGCTGCGTCATCTTTCGGGGAACTCAAGGCTGCGAATCTGTTTTTCAGTGGGATTCCAGGTGGAGAAATATCTCTTGTTTGTGGCTGAAACCTCTTTTGTTTACTTTTAGCAGAAGCAGCAGTTCTGGGTTCAGAGCCTTCTCTGTGCCGGAGTTTCTTTTGTTTTTTCTTCCTCGGAGAACAGGCTGGGGTTGATTTCAATCGTTTTAAAGCTGGCCAGTTTTCATTGTAGTGCGGAGTTCTGCCGCTGAGACGCCTGTAGGGAGTCTCTGTGGCACGGTTAGACCGATGTGACACAGGGCTGTTTGTATTCAAAGGTAAAGGTAAAGTTGTGTCATTTTGTCCATAATCAGCGTGGAGATCAAAATTAATTTCCAGACGACGTAGCTTCGTTTACATGCCCTCAATTCTGTGGAGCAGTTTTTCAAAATCCTCAGCTGAGCAAAATGCCATGTTGATAAGTCCATAGAAAAGTAATCCAAGAAGAGATTCTGGTCCAATACAGTAACTCCAGGGGCTGGGAAAATAAAGTACCTAAGAAAAGGTTAAGAAAGAAAACAAGAAAAGCAAACAGAAAAGAAAATAAAGTGAACGGATCTGGAGAGAGACAGAGAGCAGCTGCTCCTCCTTCAGCAGACAGACAAAAAAAAAAATCACTGCAACATCGAACCTGCTGATCTGGTTTGTCACCAGCATCAGTTTTTGGCAAATTCACCACCTTCACTTCTATATCTGAACATTTAACCTGACCCAGCTAACTAGTTAACCAGGTATTTTTTCACTCTTTGTTGCATCTGTTGTGGTATGCAGAATGACGGTACATCATAAAGAATAGATTTGTCAAAAACTAAGCAAACAGGATAATGAAAACTCTATAAAAGTATGGATGTATATAAATTGCGCTGCTGAATTCTAGAATTGCGCTGCTCTGGGTGGCTGCATGCTGGAGTGGCTCTGTTGGCTACATATTAAGTTTTGTTTTTTTGTACATTGGTTCCTTTTTTTCTTAAGGAAAATAGCATTTTTTTGACCTGTTTACTTTCTAGTTTTTGGTGCTGTGAAGCTGGAAGGCTTTTTGCAGTACATTTTTCACTTTTTGACAACTTGTTATGATGCGTAACCCTGGGAACAACGTGGCTTACAGCCGGGAGCAGCTGATTAACATTGCAAAAGCTGAAATAATACCTCAACTGAAGCCACAAATCCCTGATGAGTTGATAAGGAGGAGGCGTGGATGCAGAGCAGGAGCGATAATGGGCAACGTAAGATCACTGGCTAGCAAGATGGATGAACTCCAGACCCTTACAAGGACTCAGCCAGAGTACCGGGATTGCAGTGTTATGTGTTTTACTGAGACGTGGCTGCTGGATCATATCCCTGACTCCCAACGTCTCTCTGCCAGGCTTCCTGACTGTACGAGCAGACAGAGATCTGAAAACAAGCAGGAAAAGAAAAGGACGTGGAGTAGCAGTATTTGTCAACAACAGATGGTGTCATCCAGGACATGTTACTGTGTGTCCCCTCTGCCGCCCAGATGTCGAACTCTTGGCAGTAAGTTTTCGTCCATATTATTTACCAAGAAAGTTCACCAGTGTAATTTTGGCAGTTTACATTCCACCTTCAGCCGTTGCCGACAGTGCATGTGATGTCATCAGTTCCGTTGTTGCTAAGCTACGGACACAGCACCCCAATGCATATGTGGCAATATCTGGTGATTTTAATCATGCCTCACTTCCAACATTTCAACAGTTTGCCAGCTGCTCTACAAGAGAGACAGGACCTTGGATTTGTTTTATGCAAATGTAAGGATGCATACATGTCCAAACCAAGACGTCCTCTGGGACAAACAGATCACAATCTTGTTTTTCTCTGTTCAGAATATAAACCACTTGTTCAGAGGCAACCTGTTACAAAGAAAACTGTGAGAAAATGGTCACAGGAAGCTGAAGAAGCCCTGCAGGGTTGTTTTGCAACCACAGACTGGATGACTCTTTGCCAAACACATGGAGAGGACATCAATTCCATGACTGAGTGTGTGACTCACTATATAAACTTCTGTGTGGACAACATCATCCCCACCAGAACAGTGAGATTCTTCCCTAATAACAAACCCTGGATCACCAGTGACCTGAAGGAACTGCTAAACCAGAAAAAAGAGCCTTTAGGGAGGGAGACAGGGAATTACTGAGGAGTATACAGAAGCAACTTAAGGTCAGACATCCCACTCTCCTCTGATCAACAGTTTTCCTGTTACACCTCGGATGTTTTATCCTTCACCTCAGCCATGGACTCTTCTGATTCCACAACTTTGACTTCAACCAAGTCAGGAAATGCTGCTACTTCCTTTTCCTCCCCCTCACACATGTCTTTCTCTAAAAGTCAAGTGAAGAGGCAGCTGGAGAAACTGAAATGGAACAAGGCTGCAGGTCCAGATGGTGTCAGCCCCAGAGTCCTGAAGGTCTGTGCAGAGCAGCTCTGTGGGATTCTGCAGCACCTCTTCAACCTTAGCCTAACTCAGGAGAAGGTTCCAGTGTTGTGGAAGACATTATATTGTTCCAGTACCAAAAAGAACTCACCCATCAGTCATCAATGCCTATAGACATGTTGCCCTGACATCCCACATCATGAAGGTCCTGGAGAGACTCCTGTTGGCACCCCTGAGTAAGCAAACAAGAACATATCAGGACCCACTGCAGTTTGCTTATCGCTGTGGAGTTGGAGTTGAAGATGCCATCATACACCTGCTTCAACCAACCCACTGTCATCTGGACAAAGCAGGCAGCACTGTGAGGATTATGTTCTTTGACTTCTCCAGTGCATGTAACACAATTCAGCCTGATTTGCTTTGTCAGAAACTCCTGAAGACACAAGTGGAGCCTTCAACAATAGCCTGGATCAATGACTACCTGACAAACAGACCACAATTTGTGAAACTGAAGAATTGTGTGTCAAACCAGGTGGTCAGCAGCACAGGAGCACCACAGGGGACCGTACTCTCACCATTCCTTTTCACTCTGTACACCTCAGACTTCCAGTACAAAGCAGAGACCTGTCATCTGCAGAAATACTCAGGTGACACTGCAATTGTCGGTTGTATCAGAGATGGACAAGAAGCTGAATACAGAGAGCTGGTGGACTGCTTTGTGACATGGTTGTGGAAGCAATCGTCTCACCTTGAATGTGAACAAAACAAAGGAGATGATTGTAGATTTCAGAAGAAACAGGGATAAGTCAAACACTGTTTCCATCATGGGAGAAGAAGTGGAGGTTGTTGAGGAGTATAAATACCTCGGAGTTCACCTTGACAACAGACTGGATTGGAGACTGAACAGTGAAGCCGTCTACAAGAAGGGACAGAGTAGACTGTACTTCTTGAGGAAGCTTAGGTCCTTCAAGGTTTGCAGCAAGATGCTGCAGATCTTCTACAAGTCTGTTGTGGAGAGTGTAATCTCTTCAGCCGTCATCTGTTGGGGTAGGAGCATCAAAGCCAGGGATTTAAAAAGGCTAAACAACCTGATAAAGAAGGCTGGTTCTGTTCTTGGGACGACTGTGGAACATCTGCAGATGATAATGCAAAGAAAGAATACTTCATTAAATCAAAAAAATTATGGACAACCCTGAGCATCCTCTTCATGAGACTGTCATACAACAACAGAGCGTCTTTAGTCAGAGGCTTCTTCAGTTTCGCTGCAATACAGACCGCTACAGGAAATCCTTCCTGCCCACAGCCATCATTATCTACAACAACTCCTTAAAGAATTAATTATATGAGCTATACCAACACTTAATTTCCCTCTGGGATCAAAAACGTATTTTTGAATTTGAATTTAATTTGAAATGTTTATCACCATTAGGATGGACGGGTATAGAAAAGGGATGGATGGATGGATGTTTATCACCAAGCGTTATTGAAATGAATTCAAAGATGTAGGAGGTTGGTCTGTAATGCTGTAATATTTACATTTTAAGTAATCAGATTTAAAGCTTTCTAAGTTGGACATTGTCAGAACATATAAAAATGATATAAATATTTTTGGGAAAAAGTCAAATAGGACAAGAAAAGAAAACATATTTATTCACACTTCAGTTTTTGTGTGAATGGAAAATTGCCATGCAACCAGACAAAAAGGTAAAAATACAGGCAGTTCTGGGGAGACAGATTAAGATGCAGAAGTGCTTTCAAAAAAACACAAATTGTACTAATTAGCTAATAATATCCAAAGGTGTTCTGGGTTAGTATGCACCCCAGTCTTCCTAGTAGGAACTCTATAGCTAACACTCAGAGCTAACATCTGTCCCAGAGCCTGGTACAATTTTCAATACAAAGACTGTGTATTTAGGGGTGTTTTTCTTTATAGTAATCCACCCTTATTTGCTTTAGAATTTGGATTTGATGACCTTGCTGATTGTTTATGCACTTAAATTCCTCTTCCTGTTGTTCATAGGTCGTATTAGAGCTGGGCGATAATTCAACAACAATATACAACGATTGATAACATGTGGTGTGATAGAAAAAAAGGGTTGAAAAAAGTTCAATAAAAAATAAAGGTTTCTCTTCCTTTTTCACCATAGCCTATCGGGTAGCTTACTACTACAGTCATTACTTACAGTCACTTTGAACTGATATGAGACCTACATTAACACTAAATGTCATAACTGTAGTATGTTTTAATGTTCTTTATGATTCTGATGTTGTGTTTTATGTTTTTATTGTTTTATTGCTGCTTTTATTTTATCCCTAATCACTTGAATTACCTTATTGCTTAAAGTTTCCTATATAAATACATTTGCCTTGCCTTGAATGTAACAATAATGAACAAAATAAAACACAGCAAATACTATGTTCAGCAAAGTTGTGGTGGAGGGACCTAAGCAGGACCCCTCCAGCCTGCTGCGGACTGATACCCCTGCAGCTGCTGCTGCCCCGGTTGCCCAGAGACACCCGCACCTTTAAAGATGTCCACCCGGTAACTTCACCATGTCCCCAGAAGCGAAGGGCTTTTATAAAGTAAAAACTGGGGAGGGAAGACCTGCTGGCTTCAGCACTCAGTCACTGGACTGGGCTCCAGGGTTTAGGGCTCTGTCTAAACAGCCATCGGTGACTAGCTTATTAGCTTTAGCAGCTGTACTGAATCAGAATCAGCTTTATTGGCTGCTTTTTGCACACGAACTAAACCAAAGGTCTTAGCCACCAATATAATATTTTATCAAACTTTTAAAAGAAATAAAAAATACATCAAGATAAACCTACAATTTGAATTTATAACATAAATAAAATATTTTTTAACAAAAACATAATGGTTAGTGACAGTCTTTTTTTCATATTTACAGATGTCACTAAGGTCTCTTTACTTAATTTGTTTTTATTACAAGCTTCGTGGTTTGAATTAAAGGTTGAATTGAACTCAGTTTTGTGTGTACTTTATTAAAATAAGTTAATTAAAGAATAGCATAAATGGCCAGGGCTCCACTTAAAATAAACGTTTTGATAATTATCAAAAATAATCGAGATCAATCAATATGACTTCTCATTTATCGATGTGCTCCTTTTCTATACCACTCATGCCTAGGTCAGTTCTAGACTATATCCTTGTCCATCAAGCCCTGCTTTGCCTGATGAAGGAAGACCATTTTAGCTCTACGCATAACTTCCTTGGGGGACCAAAGGTGTAGCTATCTTAGATCAACTTCAAACACCCATTGTGTAGCTCATGGCCCTGTGACGCTCCTTTAAAAGTGCCCTCTGATATGGACCCTGTCAATAGGCCTCATGAGAGACATCATTTACCAAATGATAAATATGCTCTATAAGAAGGGACAATCATGTTGAAGGAGGTTGATCATCAAGATAATTTCTCTGTTACAGTTAAGTGGTCCAGGCACTTTCAATATTTCTCAGTGGGACAGATGTACCTTTAAAGCCAAATAGTTGGACAATACAGAAACACATTTAGAAACCTAGGGAAAGCTTTTTCCGCTCCTTCTCCCCTCCCTGGCCTCATTTTAAATGCCTGAAGTGAACCCTGCCTTGGCATTTTTGCCACTCCTCCCTTTGCCCCCCCCACCCCCCATGTCTCCCTCTCTGTCTTCTGTCCTCCCATCTATTTATCATACTCTCTCCCTCATTCACATACACACAGCTTATACTGTCTCTGGGCGGCCCATAAACCGTATTAGCAAAGGGAAGGCTCAGAAAGGAGAGGCCTCATCTCATTCTCCCTGCTCTCCCTGTACTACAGATAAAATATTTTCAAAGAGCCCTTGGAGGAGGCTGACGGAGGGCCCTGAGAAATTAGAGAAAGAAAAACTGAGGTTATCCAGAGGGGTTTAAAGGGGACAAGACAAGGGCTAAAGTGCCACCCACCTACAGAACCACATGGATTCATTTTCTCAGCCGACCACTGTATAATTCTTCTGTAGTTCAGTTTATGTTGCATGTCAGGGACTGCAGAGATATTCAATGAAGCCAGAGCAGTAAATAAAACCCCTGTTAATAATGCCATATATTTTAACATTATGTGTATTTGGGATTAAAATATTCAACATATTTTCCAACCAGCTCTTTTAGTGTGTATTAATTAGAAGACTTGGCACCCAGAACATTTTTGCTTTCAGAAAAGCTGAATAGGAAAAAATGTAGTAACCACTCTTTATTTGTTTTTATATATGTAAAGTTACAATCCAGTTAAATATATTTTGTGAAAAATCCTATAATTCTGTATGTAATTATGTATTATTCTAGAATTGCGCTTCTCTGGGTGGCTGCATGTTGGAGTGGCTCTGTTGGTTACATATTAAGTTTTGGGTTTTTGTACATTGGTTCCTCTGTTTTCTTGAGGAAGATTGCATTGTTTTGACCTGCATACTTTCTAGTTTTTGGTGCTGTAAAGCTGGAAGGATTTTTGCTGTTGATTTTTCACTTTTTGATAACTTGCTATGATGCGTAACTATGACAACAATGTGGTTTACAGCCGGGAACAGCTGATTAACATCGCGAAAGCTGAAATAATACCTCAACTGAAGCCACAAATCCTGATGAGTTGATAAGGAGGAGACGGGGATGTAGAGCAGGAGCAAAAAGAAGACAGAGAAGGAGGAAGTTCAAGCCATCTCTTCCATCGATCATAATGGGCAACTTGAGATCACTGGCTAACAAGATGGATGAGCTCCAAGCCCTTACAAGGACTCAGCGAAAGTATCGGAAATGCAGTGTTATGTGTTTTCCTGAGACGTGGCTGCAGAATCATATCCCCACTCCAACGTCTCTCTGCCAGGCTTCCTGATTGTACGAGCAGACAGAGATCTGAAGATGAGCAGGAAAAGAAAATGAGGTGGAGTAGCAGTGCTTGTCAACAACAGATGGTGTCATCCAGGACAAGTTACTCTCTACTACACTTCTGACATTTCAACTGTTTGTCATCTGCTCTACAAGAGAAAACAAAGGTCCTGTCTTCCTTTATAACAAACCCTGGATCACCAGTGACCTGAAGGAACTGCTAAACCACAAAAAAGAGCCTTCAGGGAGGGAGACAGGGAATTACGGAGGAGTATACAGAAGCAACTTAAGGTCAAGGTCAGAGACAGCAAGGAGGCATACACGAAGAAGCTGGAGAACAAACTACAGAGGAGCAATATCAGAGATGTCTGGTCAGGAATGAAAAAGATGACAGGCTTCTTCAACAGGTTTAGTTCAGGAACTAGCTCAGCATCCCCCTCTCCTGTTCCCAGCCAAACAGACATCCCACTCTCCTCTGACCAACACCTTTCCTGTTACAGCTCGGATGTTTTATCCTTCACCTCAGCCATGGAATCTTCTAATTCCACAAGTTTGTCCCTTTGCCTCCCCCTCCAACTTGTCTGTTTCCAAAAGTCAGATGAAGAGGCAGCTGGAGAAACTGAACCAGAACAAGGCTGCAGGTCCAGATGGTGTCAGCCCCAGACTCCTGAAGGTCTGTGCAGAGCAGCTCTGTGGGATTCTGCAGCACCTCTTTAACCTTAGCCTAACTCAGGAGAAGGTTCCAGTGTTGTGGAAGACATCCTGCCTTGTTCCAGTACTCACCCATCAGTCATCAATGACTATAGACCTGTTGCCCTGACAACCCACTTCATGTAGGTCCTGGATAGACTCCTGTTGGCCCCCCTGAGTAAGCAAACAAGAACATATCAGGACCCGCTGGAGTTTGCTTATCGCTGTGGAGTTGGAGTTGAAGATGCCATCATACACCTGCTTCAACCAACCCACTGTCATCTGGACAAAGCAGGCAGCACTCTGAGGATTATTTTCCTTGACTTCTTCAGTGCATTAAACTAGTGCTGTCATGAAATAAAAAAAAACCTTTAGATTAATTAATTATGATCTGTAATTAATTAATCTAATGAATCTCTTTTTTAATCTCACCTAATAATTGCTGAGAAAACCCCTCATCTTGATATTTTCTTTAAATTCATTACATTATTGTGCTAGAACAAAAGTTTGATACATGTAATTAAAAAAACTGGCTTTATGAAGTCCATCCATCAATCCATTTTCTTTACCCGTCATTACTATGCAGGGTTGCGGGGGGCTAGTTCCTATCTCCAGCTGTCATGGGGCGAGAGCCAGAGTACACCCTGGACAGGTCGCCAGTCTATCGCAGGCTTTATGAAGTCATTTTTTGT
This sequence comes from Valencia hispanica, assembly GCA_963556495.2. Classification (NCBI taxonomy): domain Eukaryota; kingdom Metazoa; phylum Chordata; class Actinopteri; order Cyprinodontiformes; family Valenciidae; genus Valencia; species Valencia hispanica. Next base: position 52,727,418 of record OY747712.1, on the reverse strand, counting down.
ATTTAATGAGAAGCAACTCATTGCACCATTTAGGGTTAAATAACTTGTTGCCATCTGAAAGATAATCGCTCATGCAGTAATTATCCAATACGAGGCTCGTACCTATTTGCTTACTTAAATCTAGGTGGCTACTTTTTTTTAGACAAGCAGTGTATTCAATGTGTCTCACTTAGTTTATTGAGTTACTGAAATAAAGAACTTATTCAATAATGATCTAATTGATTAAAAATTGTTTGGGCCGGATGGATTACATCCTAACAGACAAGCTACCCGCATGCTGGCAATGAGTCTGGCATGCTCACAACCCCCCCCCCCCCCCCTTTCAACCACACCGCCCCGAGCTGCCCCTGCCCTCTCTGCCCCTTCCACCACACCCTGATGTGCAGCTGGTACCTGCTCCTATGAACTCAGTCCTGATTTTAGCAGGAATGCACATATCGGACTTGGACCTTGTTCTAGTTACCAAAAGTCCCACCTCCAGTAAATCATACAGTCACTCCATTTCCAACCACTATTAATATGGGACTTTTAAATGTTCACACTCTGATGAATAAAACTTTTATAATAAATGACCTAATTTTAGACCATAATTTTCATTGTTTATTTTTTATGGAAGCATGGCTGAGTGCAGATGTACCTATTGTTCTTACAGAGGCCACCCCACCAAATTTTAACTTATTCAACGTATTCAACGAGGAGTTGCAAAAGGGGAGGTGGAACTGCTTTTGTTACTTCATCAACACTTTCTGCCAAAAGTGTTATATTTGATAACTTTAGCACCTTTGAATATACTGCAACTGTTTTGAGCACTCCTCATATTTATGTGTCACAGTTTATAGGCCTCCTAAAAAGAGTGCACATTTTATACAAGAATTTTCAGAGTTTTAATTTAGTGCAATTAATTTAGTGCTATTTGTTTTGCACAACTCTTATGAAAGAATTATTTTAGCTGGCGATTTTAATCTACATATAGATAACATCTTAGTTCCTTTATCAACAGAGTTTTTAATATATTTTATATATTATAATATAATATATAGTATATATAATATATATTATTATGTATTATAATATATATAATATATGGGTTTTAGTCAACAAGCCATCTCACAAGAGAAGACACACCCTGGACTTGGTCATCACGTATGGCCTGTCCACCAGTGTGTCCTCTGTTGTCGAACTGGACCTACAGTAGACCATACTATTCTTTTAACCCGTTTAAAACAGATTGGCCTCTCTGGTGCTGTTCACAAATGGTTCACATCCTATCTCACAGACTGGACCTTTATGGTAAGTTTAGATATCTGCTCCTCTAAGGTCCACAGGATTACATGTGGTGTGCCCCAGGGTTCAATTTTACGCCAGGTGCTTTTTAACCTTTATATGCTCCCTCTTGGGGGCATCATCAGAAGACTTTGGAGTTAACCTTTAAAGTTATGCTGATGATACACAGTTGTACATCTCCATGTCTCCTGATGACACACAATCAATGGATGCACTTTTTAACTGCATTTTAGACATTAAATCCTGGATGGCAGAAAACTTTCTCCAGCTCAACCAGGACAAAACTGAAGTTTTAGTCATCGGTCCTGAGGCTCAGAGAGAGAAACTTTTACCAAAACTACAATCACTGTCTTTTAATCCTTCTTTACAAGTGAAGAACCTGGGCGTGATCTTTAACTGAGCTGACTTTTATCCCTCACATTAAAAATATTACTAAAATAGGTTTTTATCAACTAAAGAACATTGCCAGAGTCCGCCCCATTCTCTCTCGGGCCAACACGGAGACACCGATGCTTTTATCACCAGTAGAATTGATTACTGTCATGCCATGCTTTCTGGTCTTCCCAAAAAGATTATATCAGGTTGACAGCTTCTACAAAATTCAGCACCATGTGTCCTGACGACGACCAGGAGTCAGGAGCACATTACACCGGTCTTAAAGTCATTGCATTGGCTCCCCGTATATTTGCTATTCTGTATGAAAATAACTTTATAAATAAAATTGCAGCTGCGAGTCTTATGTGGTACTCTTTTACAAGCCGTCTACAGAACATTGTGTACAGTGTTTTTTTGTAAAATAGCTCTAGCTCTAGCAAAGTGGACGGAGAGGAGTTGTTCTGCTGGAAGGTGAACATCTGCCCCATTCTTTGGTCTTCTGTGGCCTCCAACAGGGTTTTATCCGTGATTACCCTATATTTAGCCCCATCCATCTTCTCTTCAATTCTGACCAGCGTCCTTGTCCCTGCTGAAGAAAGCTTCCTTCAGCCTAATGATGACACCACCATGTTTCACTATAGAGACGCTATGTTCAAGGTGATGTGCAATGTTGGTTTCCAGCCGCACATGGGCTGGTTTTTACGTGTACCTCCATGAGGTTCTTCTCATCTGACAAGGGATCCTAGTTCCTGTTTGCTGTGAAAAATCCCCAAAATATCACAGTTAATAAAGATTGTAGTGGTAATGTGTCAACATTTAAAAATACAATGAGGAACATAAGCATTTCAACACCCTGCAATTTAGCAAGTTCTCCCACTTAGAAATAATGGAGGGGTCTGAAATTCACATTGTAGGTGCATTTCCACTGTGAGAGACAGCTTTTTTTTAAATTCAGGAAATCACATTGTCTGATTTTTAAAGAATTTATTTGTATTTTATTGCTGACCATAACTATTTGAACACCTGAGAAAATTAGTGTTAAGATTTGGTACAGAAGCCTTTGTTTCCAATTACAGAGGTCAAACATTTCCTGTAGTTACTGACCAGGTTTGCACACACAAATCTTCTCTAGATCTCTCAGGTTTCGGAGCTGTCGCTGAGCAACACTTTCTATTGGATTTAGGTCTTAAGACTGGCTAGGCCACTCCAAAACCTTGATATGCTTCTTACGGAGCCACTCCTTGGTTATCCCGGCTTTGTGCTTCGAGTCATTGTGATGTTGGAAGGCAAGGCAATTTTATTTGCATAGCACACTTTCAACAACAGGGTAATTCAAGGTGCTTTACATGATTTGGTGATTACAAAACAAAACAAACAAACATAGAATATAACATTGGAAAAGTAAAAGTAGCAAATTAGCATGAAACACACATTACACATGATGCACAATAAACATACACAACACATGATACACAATAAAGCAAGAGAAAGATCAATAAAGCAAGAGAGCATGAACACATTTCATACATATGACATCAAGCATTTACTCGAAGGCAATTCTAAACAGATGGTTTTTAGTCTCGATTTAAAGCAGTTCAGAGTTTCAGCAGCTCTGCACTCGTCAGGAAGTCTCTTCCAGATAAGGGGAGCATAAAAACTGAAAGCTGCTTCTCCATGTTTAGTTCTGAGTCTAGGGATGTTTAGTAGGCTAGAGTTGAAGGACCTAAGTGGTCTTGGTGGTTGGTACTGTGACAACAGTCTTCAACATACTTTGGTGCTAAGCCTTTCAATGATTTAAAAACTAGTAAAAGTATTTTAAAATCTATTCTCTGAGCTACAGGGAGCCAGTCTAAGGACTTTAGAACTGGGGTGATGTGCTCTATTTTCCTGGTTCTGGTGAGGACGCGAGCAGCAGTGTTCTAGATCAGCTGCAGCTGTCTGATTGACTTTTTAGACAGACCTATGAAGATGCTGTTGCAGTAATCAATCCAACTAAATATAAACACATGGATGAGTTTTTCGAGGTCCTATTGGAACATCAGTCCTTTAATCCTAGAAATGTTCTTATGGTGATAGATGGCTGACCGTGTTGTACTAAAAAAAAGGGGCCCTTAGATGGAGCCCTGGGTGACCCCACATGTGATTTCTGTTCGTTCTGATGAAAACGTTCCTATTGAAACAAAGAAGTCCCTGTTCTTCAGGTAAGACTCAAACCAGCCAAGTACTGTACCAGAGAATCCGACCCAACTCTCCAGTCGTTCCAATAGTATATCATGATCAACAGTGTCAAATAATACACTGAGGTCCAGCAGAACCAGCACTGTGGTTCTACCACAGTCTGTGTTTATGCGGATGTCATTGAATACTTTGACGAGGGCAGTATTCAGTACTGTGGTGAGCATGGAAACCAGACTGAAAAACATCAAAGCGGTTGGTCATTGTTATGAAGCCATTTAACTGCTGAAATACAGCTTTTTCAATAATCTTACTGATGAATGGAAGATTAGAGATTGGCCTGTAGTTCTGCATTAACATGTTGTCCAGATTCTTCTTCTTTAGTAGTGGTTTAATAAGACCCAGCCAAAACCCATCTTCAATGCTCTGACTGAGGGAAGGAGGTTGTTGCTCAAAATCTCACCATAAATGGCCACATTCATTCTCTCCTTAATACAGTGCAGTCGTCCTGTCCCCTTCGCAGAAAAGCACCCCCAGAGCATTATATTTCCACCCCCATGTTTCACAGTAGGGATGGTGTTCTTGGGATGCAACTCATCTTTCTTTTTCCTCCAAAAATGGCGAGTGGAGTTTAGGCCATAAAGTTCTATTTTGGTCTCATCTGACCACATGACTTTCTCCCATGCCTCCTCTGAATCATCCAGATGGTCATTGGCAAACTTCAGGCGGGCCTGGACATGTGATGACTTGAGCAGAGGAACCTTCCATGCAATGCAAGGTTTTAAACCATGACGTTGTAGTGTTCATCTGACAGTAACCTTTGAAACTGTGGTCTCAGCTCTCTTTATATGATTGACCAACTCCTCCTGTTTAGTTCTAGGCTGATTTCTCACCTTTCTTATCATCAGTGATACCCCACCAGGTGAGATCTTGCATGGACTGAGACTGACAGTCATCTTTAGCTTCTTCCATTTTCTAACAGTTGCTCCAACAGTTGATCTATTTTCATCAAGTAGCTTGGCAATTACCCCATAGGCCTTTCCAGCCTTGTGGAGTTCTACAATTTTGTCTCTGGTGTCTTTTACAGCTCTTTGGTCTTACCTATGGTAGTAGTTGGAGTCTGACTGACTGTGGGGTGGACCAGTGTCTATAACGAGCTCAGACAGGTGCTAATAATTAAGATTAAAAGGTGGAGTAAATGTAAATTGGGACAATGTGATTTTCTGAATTTAAAAAAATGCTGTCTTTCACAGTGGAAATGCACCTACAATGTGAACTTCAGTCACTTGCAAAATTGGGAGAACTTGCAAAGTCGCATGGTGTTCGTATACTTATGTTCCTCACTGTATTTCAGTGGTTGTTAATACTTTTCCATGGCACTTCAGGAACATATTTTTAATTTTTCAATTCAGTTTATTTATATAGCAGACTCACAACACTCAAGGCACTTTACAAGAAACGTCATATCCCAATCATACAAACATTCCAATCAGTTTAAAGTTTAAGTTTGTTTTCTATTTAAGGAATTCCAGCAGATTGCATTGTGACCATGGTAAATGGCCTGTACTTGTATAGCGCTTTATTTAGTCCTTGAAGACCCCAAAGCTTCACACTACATTCAGTCATTCATGCTGGGGCACACTGACAGAAGCGAGGCTGATGAACACTGGCGCCACCGGGCCCTCTGACGACTACCAGTTGGCAGAAGGGTGAAGTGTCTTGCCCAAGGACACGACTGAGTCTTGCAACCCTTTGGTTAGAAGACAAACTCCTCACTCCTGAGCCACAGTCGCCTCTCTTTGACTGGCAGTTGCGCCCCGTTGATGCAGAATCCAACCACAGCAATCCCTCATACTGAGTGACAATGGAGAGGAAAAACTCCCATTTAACAGTAAGAAACCTCCAGTAGAACCTGTCTCAGAACAAGCAGCCATCTGCCACAACCGTCTGGGGGTTCGAGAAAACAGCAGAAACACACAAAGAACAAAAAGTACTGATGTAAGAGTACTTTCTACTTCAAAGAAATTAAAAAGTTGATAACTGGACACGGAGGACGATCAGTTACTGGGAGCATCATCCCAGTCGATGCCCCCATCCAACAGGGCATTGTAGCTAAGCAGGATACCATACCAGGTGTAGCTTCTATGGAGAGAAAAACTAAGTTAACTGTCGAAATAACAGCAAATAATGCAACTGGAGAGTAGTAGAAGAGAAAAGTAGCAGAGTGAGGAAAAGTGGTCAGTCTGTCCTCCAACAGTCTAAGCCTCAGGATGACCTAAGCCACTCTAACTTTCTAAAGCTTTCTAAAGCTTGATATATATATATATATATATATATATATATATATATATATATATATATATATATATATATATATATATATATATATATATATATATATATATATAGTAAAAAGAATTGGTCCAAGCACAGAACCCTGTGGTACTCCACAAATAACCCTCGAATCTGAAGATTTATCATTTACATGAACAAATTGGAACCTGTGGGACAAATAGGATTTAAACCTTTTCCTTTGATCCCTGCAACATGTGCAAAGCTTTCTTAGAGAATATTATCAATATTATCAATATGTTATGCTGATGGAGAGGATAAATATAAAATATTTAGCCTAATACATTGCAGATCTCTGTGGGAAGAACTGATCTGAATGAGGGCCATGCACTCATAAGAGTGAAACCCTGAAATGGAGCCATGACTGTCGTGTGGAGTCATATGTAGCCGTGTGCTGATCTGATCAAATGCTCTCTCTCTATCTATCTGTCTACGTCTAAGGTGCTTTTCCAAAATCCTGAAAACTTTCAGGATCTCTGCAGTTTTAGATGGCATTTTCAAAAGTGGACAATGTTTTCAGTTTCTATATTTTGCTAACAGAGAGCAGAATGCATTAAACAACTCCAAGTATATGATATAAGGTGTGTCGTGAGGCTGCTGGAGAGACAGCTCAGAGCAGAGTTTTCTGGGTTGACTGGCCAACATGGAGCCAAGGAGAAACAGGCAAAGGGAAGGGCACAAAGAGGGAAAAGAAGTGAAAAAGAAAATGAAGGAGGCCTAAAGGGGGTGGAATCCACTGAGAACAAGTGTGCAGGAGAGTAAAAGCAAGACGGGTGAGAGAAAGCTAGAGAACAAGGCAGAGAAACACGGAGGGGGGTGGCTGTTGGAGAGAGAGCGAGAAAGAGAAGGTGGAGGGAATGTGCTGACACAACGTTTCTCCTCTGAACTCCCCAAATTAATAATCAGCAACAGTTTAGCAGAGCCAGGAACATTTGTGTACACACGCGCGCACGCGCACACACACACACACACACACACACACACACACACACACACACACACACACACCTACGTCCCGCCAACAAACCCCTCAATGGAGCAGGAGGCACTGGCTGTGCTGGCAGGGCCGAGCTGGGCCTGGTACAGGGCACCCACTTGTTCAGTAGATGGAATCCTTTATTGTGTGTGTTTTACTCACGCAAAGAGCCGAGCAGGAGTGTAGGGGGGGTGCTAGAGTGGGAAAAAAGGGGGAAAAAAAGAGAGGGAGTTAAGATCTCTGTTTTCTTCTTCTTTCTTCCCAGCTGAAAGCATGCTTGGTTTAGTCTGTGGGGAGTTGAAAAGTATATTAAGTTTTTTTTTTTTTTCACCATTTGCACTTTTTCGCCTCTTCTATTTGTGCTCCTTGTGACTTGTTTCTTTCATCTGTCTATGTGCAGCAGATTAATTAGTTAATCACCAGTAAATATTCAAATGCATGCTCCATGGACATTAGTTCATTTAAATGTATTGTTTTTATTACCAAGCAGTGTGCAGATATGACATGCTCCAAAATGGTTGTGCTTAAGAAAGAGATGGACACAAAACTGTCGTCTTTTATTTGGTTTCTTGAAATTTTAAGGCTATCCTTGAAACTGTATCTCCAAGTGTTTAGTTTATTGTTTGTTGTATGTTTGTTGTAGTTAGCAGCAGGCTTGTAAATGCAGCTGTATAAGAGAGATTTCTGCTGTTGTTTCAGCTGTTCCTGTGCCAGACCTCAACGAGCAGTTCTCACCACCAGAGACAGCTCCCCCGGCCCTCATCAGCCTGATCCAAGCCATAGAACAGATAGGTACCTCAACATCTTCACTGTCTTTCTGTTCATTATGTGATCAAGCACTCACAGTGTTGCTCACACATTCATCTATGAAGGTAGATATGTGCCAAAACGCATGTAGTTGTAGCTTGTGATGTGAACACTTGTAGAATACCATTTGAGAACCTGAGCAATAGAAATCTGAAGTTATATGTCAAACATCTATCTGAACACTTGTAGAATTGCAGTTGAGAACTTGAGCAACAAAAATCTGAAGTTCTATGTGAACCATCACAGCAGGGGAAAAAACACACACACAAACTGAATTTCAAATTGCACTAAAACCCCAAACATGTAAGACCCTGTGTGAAACAAATCCACTTGTGTCAGATTTTCCCCTGCAGAAAACTTTCACATTAACCTGTTCTGAATGTAAAGTCACATAAAAATATTCACATGTCTGCTTTCATTTTTATACAAACATAATTACAGCTCTCCGCTTATCATTAATCATTTCCTACTATAAATATTTTTTTTGTGTGTTTATTTTTGATTACAACTTCAACGTATTGATTTCAACCACTCGAATCTGCTGCTTAGTGCGCACACATCAGCTACAACGAATCACAGCGCAGCGAAAACAGTGCACTGAATTTTGGCACACTATCTCTGAAATGTTTGTGCCAAAACTAACTTGTACTTGAAGGATAAGGGCAGGGGGCAGAGGGTCTCCCCAGACAACGGATTCACCCTTCAATGCAGATTTAAGAATCGTTCAAGTAAGATGTGTCTGGGCAGATATAATTTAGCTTAGGGTAAACAAATCAAGGTTTGTATTGATTGTCTATTTCACTGTCCTTTTGCTGCATTTGTAAGAATTCATTCTTCAATTGTTTGGGTATAAACAGTATTTTTAAAGGTTTCTGACTGATAGAAGAAGATGTTTTAAAGCATGCAACTCTGTTCCACCGGAGTTTTTCCTTTGTTCTTTGGTGCTAAGCTAAAACTGAGTGGCTCTTAGCTGCGCTACATAGATTAGCTCTGCACGCTTGTTCTTATAAGTGTGGCCTGCTTTTTGCAGATTGTTACCATAAACAATAAGGGCTGCTATCTACGGTATTCAAAATACAGATCAGCTTTAAAATGGAGAGTTTAAACTAATCGTGTGAGTCGTTTTTGAAACTGGCTTTTTAGTATGTAAAAATACTAAATTAGATCAATCACTGGGGTGACCGATCCTTAAAATAGAATCCATTCTCAAATCAAATGATTTAATTAAACATTACTTCCTCCAAAGAATGTTTTTATCTACATTTCTTCTTTGCATTGTGAATTGGTTGTTTGAACACAAACCATAAGGTGCTAATTACTCTTAAACTAATTATAATTAGTTTAAAACTAACTTAGCTTCACTCCCAAAACTCTTCAATACAAGCCTTGGTCTTTAAGAATACATATTCATACTGAACTGTGATTGTTTCTACTTTGCTTATTTGTCCATTTTACTGTTTTGCTTTTGGTAGTAAGTTTTATTATTCATTCTTCTTTTGCTTTAGTGAGTTTGTTTGTTTGTTGATTTTTACTGAAAAGTTTGATTCTTTTTGTAATAAACTTGTATTTTGGAATTTTGTTGTTAGTATTCCACATGCATCTGTAGTAACTTGCTGTTCAAAGAACGCCAAAAACTTATTCCTTCATCTATTGTTTAATTATCTCAACCTTATCAGGCAGGTAATCATAAACATTAACTGAGACTGAACTATTTGGCTATTATTATTATCATCCTGGATCCCATGATGGTGCCCCAAACTTGGCAATTTTGACATAAAATTATTAATCTAATTAGTAATTGCCCTAATCAATCATTCATAGCCAAACATACCTTCTGTGTCTCAACATTTATCATGTTCAATACAACTGAAAGAACATGAAAGGTGATATAACCTGGTTCCATAAGTGTGTACACCCTTATACTAAAACCTCGTAGAAACACAGGGTGATTCAATTACAGCTTTCAGTCTAGATTCTGTCTGCGTCCCACATGTTGACTTTCTGATGGTTGTCCATGCTCTAAATCTGTGAGATTGTTTTCAAATCTCTGGTCCACAACCTTCTCCAGGTCATTGCACATGTGTTAGATTTGGTTCTGTCTGCAGAAAAGTAACCCCAGAGCACCTGCTCCCTGTAGCATGTTCCCTGCACCCTGTTCCCTGCACCCTGCTCCCTGCAGCCTGTTCTCTGTTCCCTGCAGCCTGTTCTCTGTTCCCTGCAGCCTGTTCTCTGTTCCCTGCACCCTGTTCCCTGCAGCCTGTTCCCTGTTCCCTGCTCCCTGCAGCCTGTTCTCTGTTCCCTGCACCCTGTTCCCTGCACCCTGTTCCCTGCACCCTGTTCCCTGTAGCCTGTTCTCTGTTCCCTGCAGCCTGTTCTCTGTTCCCTGCAGCCTGTTCTCTGTTCCCTGCACCCTGTTCCCTGCAGCCTGTTCCCTGTTCCCTGCACCCTGTTCCCTGCACCCTGTTCCCTGCAGCATGTTCCCTGTTCCCTGCAGCATGTTCCCTGTTCCCCGCACCCTGCTCCCTGCACCCTGTTCCCTGTAGCCTGTTCTCTGTTCCCTGCAGCCTGTTCTCTGTTCCCTGCAGCCTGTTCTCTGTTCACTGCAGCCTGTTCTCTGTTCCCGGCACCCTGTTCCCTGCAGCCTGTTCCCTGCACCCTGTTCCCTGCTCCCTGCAGCCTGTTCTCTGTTCCCTGCACCCTGTTCCCTGCACCCTGTTCCCTGTTCCCTGCACCCTGTTCCCTGCAGCATGTTCCCTGTTCCCCGCACCCTGCTCCCTGCACCCTGCTCCCTGCACCCTGTTCCCTGCAGCCTGTTACCTTGTCCCTGTTCCCTGCTCCCTGCATTATGTTCCCTTCACCCTGCTCCCTGTTCTCTGCAGCCTGTTACCTTGTCCCTTTTTCCTGCAGCATGTTCCCTGCAGCCTGTTGCCTCCACCCTGCTCCCTGCACCCTGTTGCCTACAGCCTGTTACCTTGTCCCTGTTTCCTGTAGCATGTTCCCTGCAGCCTGTTCTCTGCTCCCTGCACCCTGTTCCCTGCAGCCTGTTACCTTGTCCCTGTTTCCTGTAGCTTGTTCCCTGCAGCCTGTTCCCTGCATTATGTTCCCTGCTCCCTGCTCCCTGCTCCCTGCAGCCTGCACCCTGTTCCCTGCAGCCTGTTACCATGTCCCTGTTCCCTGCACCCTGCTCCCTGCAGCCTGTTCCCTGCTCCCTGCTCCCTGCACCCTGTTCCCTGCAGCCTGCTCCCTGCACCCTGTTACCTTGTCCCTGTTTCCTGTAGCATGTTCCCTGCAGCCTGTTCCCTGCTTCCTGGAGCCTGCACCCTGTTCCCTGCAGCCTGTTACCTTGTCTCTGTTCCCTGCCCCCTGGACCCTGTTCCCTGCACCCTGCAGCCTGTTCCCTGCTCCCTGCACCCTGCTCCCTGTACATCTTTTGTACATACAAAATTACCTCACAACTTTAACATACAGATAGTGGGTCTGTGTTTATACAAACACTGAAAAGAATTGGACCCAAGATTGAGCCTTGAGGTACATCTGTATGAGATCTTTGAAAGAAGATTTTGTATTTTGTAATTTAACACACTGAATTCGATTAGATAGATATAAGATATAATTTTTAACCAATTAAAAGGAAAGTGTAAAAAATGAAACTGATCAAATTTAGACTGGAGGATATTATGGTTAACTGTGTCAAACGTTTTTCCTAGATCTAAAAAATTCCACTAACCACACCTCCTCTATCTATTAGAGACTTGATCCTTTCAATAAAGTTAACAGTTGCTGTTTCTGTTGAGTGATGTACCCTAAAACCATGTTGCATTGGTTGTAAAAGTTGACTAAAGTTAAGATAACAAATTAGTTTAATCTGCCACTGGCCTTTCTATAATCTTAGACTTGATTGGAGGAATGCTGATTGGTCTATCGTTTGAAGCCAAGTGAGGGTCACCACTCTTAAAAATAGGGACAACAGCTGCAGGCCTCCAATGTTGAGGGAAGCTCCCTTGGCCCTGTGTCAATGAGGCATTAATAATATGAATTATAGGTTTAGTCAATAAATATGCACACTCCCTGATCATAGTGGAATCCATCTCATACACATTCTTTGACAATTTAGATTTAAGTGAGTCAATAACCTTTAATACTTGCACTTCTGACATTCTTTTAGAGTTGAAGATCGGTACAGCAGGCTTTGGTTCTTTAACATTATACAGTGGGGCAAAAAAGTATTTAGTCAGCCACCGATTGTGATCCTTTTGACCACATGGGGGGAGATCTTGCGTGGAGCCCCAAATCGAGGGAGATTATCAATGGTCTTGTATGCCTTCCATTTTCTAATAATTGCTCCCACAGTTGGTTTCTTCACATCATTCTTCCCAGCAGGGATGAGGGCAGGAGATAGATCACAATTAGAGTTAGAGACATTTCTGGCAAAAGCACACCGTTTAGACCCAGATATTCACACATTATGTCTTTGATAATATTACATCTAATTGTGTTCTTTACATAACACATAACACCCTCATCTTTCCCATGTTTATGATCAGTCCTAAAAATGTTAAAACCAGGCACGTTTAAAGCTTTATGTGGGGATTTTTCACTCAGCCAAGATTCTGATATAGCCAAGAAATCCAAATTTGATCCTTATAGAAGATGTTGTAGTTGTTCACATTTAGAGAAAATACTTCTTATACTTATATGCCCACCTAACAGTCCTTTGGGTTTACTACGGGAGTCCCAGATTAGTCTAGTTGTTTACAGTTGAAAATGACTTTCAATCTCCTGTGTTTGATACTGGCTTTATTGCTGCATTGATGCATCATTGATGCACTTGCCGCAGCCAGTACAGTCGCATCGCCCATAGTTGTTAAAAAACCACAAATATTTATGTTAGTTGTGATGTTAGCAAACTCAATGGAAACATCCCATTCCACCGTCCTTACCTGAAGGCTCAGAGTGGTGTTCCTGATGATGTTTTTCGCTGTTTGACTGCAGGCTGCCATATCCGTGCTTCATTTCACATGTGGGAAACGGACCGGGGCACTGGTTTAAATCTCCCGACATCAGAAGGCAGACGGCAATTATAACTGCCTAGAAGCTTTGACATTTAGATCCTGATTTAGATGATTTTGATAGTTTTCTTATCATAACCCTCATGGCTAATCGCCAGCTTGGGTACAGGAATGTGGACAGTAGCACATAACTGGCATAGCCAAAATGTTTGAGGCTATGTTTGCCAAGTTTTCTTTGTTCACAGGAAAAACATTGATTAAAATAAGGCTCTGAATCAACAAGTTTAGGCACAGTATCTAAAAACTTTAAAAGCAGGCAGGAAATTAAGAGTGCCATGATTATTCCTAAACGCCCTGCACCTGAGCCTTCTCTTGCAGACATCTTGTAACTCTTAACCGTAAGTAACGTAAGTCAAATGTTAAATTTGCATTATTTGGTTGACTCCTGGTTTTCAAGTGCCATGCTTTCAACTCACCTCCCAAAAACATATCTGGTCGGTTGGATGGAGACCCTGTTAGCTCAACAATAGTTAGGATACTGTGATGATGTGATGATGATGACTGTGAATGTGAACTTAAAGGAGGATATAGGTCAGTCGCAATCAATATAATCACAATATTGAACAGCAGTATTATAATACTGTATATGATATTAGGAGGAGTGAATGCTGCAGGTCAGTGACTCGATGCAATCTGCTAGGTTTCCTTAGATAGAAAACTTTTGAATTGATTGGAATAATGAACTGAACTTAATGCATTGTTTGATACGTAGGATTAATTGGAATATATGGATTATTGAAGTGAAATGACGTTTCTTGTAAAATGCCTTCTGATGATGTGTGAATAAACTGATTTGAATATTGAAGGTTTGACAGAAGCAAAGCCTTGTTTCTGTCTATGATTAATTTCAATAAATTCAACTAACGTTTAATTATTACACTCATGTTAAAGTGCATTTTACTAGCCTATGTATGCAGATAATTTTGCCATTCCATGTCCCATGTTGCTCACTATTACTATGGCAAAGTGGAAATATTGACATTCAGTTAAAAGGTAACAGAAAACCCGTCTCTGAATGGAAATAAAAAAATAATAAAGCTGCACTATAGGGTTGCTTCTTAAACACACTCCTGACACACTGTGTGTTTTTCACTCCTACCTGACAGACAGACAGACAGACCTGTCTCTAGACTCTGGCTGTTAGATACAAACATTCTAGACCCAGTTTTTCTAAATGCTTCATTTTTCAAGCAGGTTTGTCAGAAACATTTTCTGGTGCATTAATGTTGTTGAATGATTTGTCTCTCTGTTGTAGCACCACTTTGTTCACTTCTCCTTAGCTTAGGATTTGAACCTTTAGACCACGTGAGAATGGGAAAACTACATGTCCCACCATCTGTCTTTTTCAGAAGATACACATGTTAAACTATTCGAAATCATGCCCCCAGCTCGATCTTATTTCTGTGCTTCCCTCCATGAATTCTTGTGCTCATTCTGTTTCTCTCAGGTCTGGACAGCAAAGCATTGTACAGATCAGCAGGCAGCTCCAACAGTTCCGTGTACACCCTGAGCACTGGTGAGATCTTTGACCGGGTTGGAAAATACATAAATGAAAATATATTTGTTCAAATATCATGTTGAATTGACCTTTTTACTTCAAAAAGAGTAGTCAGTAAAACAGAAATTCAATGACCTTGACAACAATCAGAGTATAAATTATATGTCAGACTCTGTCTCATGTCTACTTGTAGTCAGTCGGATAAGTTGATTCCAATTTCCTTCTGTAACCTCGTTTCCCTGAACTCCTTGGACCTGGGGTTATGTCTTTGTGCTTCAGGAGGTGACGCTGCTCAGGATGACCTAGGCTACCTGTCTGAGAGCGTCCTGCGCTACCTGAGAAATCTGCCGTCACCTGTCATCCCTGCATGTATCTATCCGCAACTTGAAACTGCTATCGTGCAGCAGCAGCTCCACCAGCAGTCACCAGGTGGGTTTAGTATTAGGTAGAGAGCATAATTGTCTGTTTCCTGATCAGGATTCCAAAATCGATTTTCTTTCTATCGTAAAAACAGTTTTGATCATTTTGAAAAACATCTTGTTTATATATACAGACCCTTTCCAAAAAATTTGAATGTCATGGAAAAGTTTATTTATTTCCATAACTCCATTAAAAACGTTAAACTTCCATAGATGATAGATTCAGGGCCCACAACGTAAACCATTTCAAGAATTTAGTTGTTTATTTGTACATAATTTGGGCTTCCAGCTCATAAAACCCATGAAAACAGGAATTCAAAAAATTAGAATACTGTGAAGAAATCATCATTTACATCTCAGTTTTTGCAGAAAAAAAAGAAAGAAATTAGGATCACATCAAATCAATTAAAATATGGTACTTTCAAAACGATGTGTCAATCTTCAATATGTGGTAAGGAATCCCTTTGCCTTAACCACTGCCTTGATGCCTCGTGGCATTGAAACAATCAGCCTGTGGCATTGTTTTGGGGTCTGGTGCCCCTCATTTTCCTCTTGATAATACCCCATAGATTCTCAATGGGGTTTAGGTCCGGCTAGTTGACTGGCCAGTCAAGTACTGTGATGGCATGGGCACCAAATCAGGTTTTGGGGCTTCCGGCGGTATGGGCAGGGGCCAGGTCCTGCTGGAAGAAGGAATCATGAAGTCCTCTAAAATATTCTGGTAGATTGATGGGGTGACCATGGTTTTAAGAAAGCAGAGTTTACCAACACCTGCACCGGACATTGCACTCCGAATCATGACTGACTGTGAATATTTCCCACTGGACCTCAAGTAGATTGGGTTCTGTTCCTCACCGGTCTTCCTCCAAACCCTTGGACCAAACCCACTGTCATCTGGACAAAGCATGCATCACTGTGAGGATTATATTCTTTGATTTCTCCAGTGCATTTAACACAATTCAGCCTGATTTGCTTTGTCAGAAACTCCTGAAGACACAGGTGGAGCCCTCAACAATAGCCTGGATCAACGACTACCTGACAAACAGACCACAGTTTGTGAGACTGAAGGATTGTGTGTCAAACCAGGTGGTCAGCAGCACAGGAGCACCACAGGGGACCGTACTCTCACCATTCCTTTTCACTCTGTACAAATCATGTCATCTACATAAATACTCAGATGACTCTGCAATTGTCGGGTGAATCAGAGATGGACCAGAAGCTGAATACAGAGAGCTGCTGGATCGCTTTGTGACATGGTGTGGAAACAATCATCTTACTTTGAATGTGAATAAAACAAAGGAGAGGATTGTAGATTTCAGATGAAACAAGGATAAGTCAAAAACTGTTTCCATCATGGGAGAAGAAGGGGAGGTGGTTGAGGAGAATAAATACCTCAGAGTTCACCTTGACAACAGACTGGGCTGGAGACTGAACAGTGAAACCATCTACAAGAAGGGACAGAGCAGACGCTACTTCTTGAGGAAGTGTAGGTCATTCAAGGTTTGCAGCAAGATGCTGCAAATCTACTACAAGTCTGTTGTGGAGAGTGTAATCTCTTCAGCCGTCATCTGTTGGGGTAGCAACATCAGAGCGAGGGACTTAAAAAGGCTAAACAACCTGATAAAGAAGGCTGGTTCTGTTCTGATGATGACTGTGGAACATCTGGAGATGATGATGCAAAGAAGGGATCTTCAGAAAATAAAATAAAAATCATGGACAACCCTGAACATCTTCCTCATGAGACAGTCAAACAACAACAGAGTGTCTTCAGTCGGAGGCTTCTTCAGTTTCACTGCAATACAGACCGCTACAGGAAATCCTTCCTGCCCACAGCCATCATCATCTACAACAACTCCTCAAAGAATTAATTATATGAGCTACAACAACAGTTAATTTCCCTCTGGGGTCAATAAAGTATTTTTGAATTTGAATTGAATTGACCTTGATTCCCGAATGAAAGGGACACTTCACTTTCTTCGGAAAAGAGGACCTTAGACCAACAGTTCAGTCCTTCTTCTCCTTGCCCCAGTTGAGATGCTTCCTACGTTGGCTCAGGCTGAGAAGTGGTTTGACCCAAGGAACCCGACAGTAGCAGCCCATCTACCGAATGCGTCTGAATGTGGCGTCTGAAGCCCACGGTCAGCTCTTCTGCTGGTGCATCTTCTCCTGCCACATTTTGCCCTTCCACTAGACTTTCCCTTGACATGCTTGGACACAGTACTCTGTGAACAGCCAGCCTCCTTAGCTAGGAACGTTTGTGGCTTACCTATCTTTTGTAGGGTATCAATGATGGTCTTCTGGACAGTTGTCAAGTCTGCAGTCTTCTCCATATTGAACCTAACTGAGACAATTGAACCAAAGTGAAGCAATTTAATGACACCTGGGAAATCCTGTGCAGGTGCTTTGAGTTTAGTAGATTGAGTCGTGTGTGACACTCAGTTTAAAACATTCATGCCCTGTGATTCCTTCACAGTATTCTACTTTTTGAATTCCTGGGTCGAGGGTCTTATCAGCTGGAAGCCCAAATTATGTACAAATAAACAACTAAATACTTTAAATCGTTTAAGTTGTTGGCCCTGAATCTATCATCTATGGAAGTTTAACGTTTTTAATGGAGTTATGGAAATAAATAAACTTTTCCATGATATTCTAATTTTTTGGAAAGGGACTGTATGAGCGCTCTTCACTCATTCAGCTTAAATTCAACATGTTCTCACAAAACCCTGTTGTAGATCAAATGCTAATATAGCCTAACTCATTTAGTCAAATGTATGTACACAGTTTATAGCTGAATAGAAAGTAATTTTTTTTTTTTTTTTATTCACAATTGCCTGAATAACTTGTATAGAAGGAGCTGTTCCTGGTAGCTATGACAGAGAGGTAAGTATGGTTCTGGAGAACTCCACAGCGGTCCCTCTCCATCATCGCCTCACCCTGCAGTACCTCCTCACACACCTGACCAAGGTGGTCCAGGCTCAGGCCAGCAACGGCCTGGACTCTCACACTCTGGGAAAGATCTTTGGCCCCCTCCTGATTTGGACAAGCACCTCTACCCAAGCGTAAGTTACTGTAACTTTTTATTGAATCACATGGATGAATAAATTTTAACTGTTAATTCTATTGGATTGGACTTATCTTTGGACCTCTGGGCTGCTGTAAGGAAACCAGAAGAGTTCATGAAATATGAGTCAGCTGACCGATTTATTGACTGTCAGGTATTCATCAGATGAGGATTTTCCTGTCCTGGTGGTGGAGAGGCTGCTGGTAGAGAGAACTGCACAGCAACACTTCCCTCCTCCTGGTAAATTCTTTATATTTACCATCATGCTTGGGATTTAATCAGACTGATCTACTTTAAATGGGATTTTCTGCTTGGTTTTTCCAGTTCTTCCAGCAAAACCAGTCAACTCAAAAATAACCCCATCAGATATGACAGATACAAGCAGCCTGCTGAACGAAGCTGAGTGGTACTGGGGAGATATTTCCAGGTAAACCAGAGAAATAAACATTCATTTTTAGCTTTCATTGGGATGTTATGTGATAGACAGACACAAACTAGTGTACGATGGTAAAGTAGAAGGAACTGACATATTGGGTGACAATGGCTCAAGTGGTAGGAGTTCATCCCGTAACCAGTGAGTTGCTGGTTCAAACCCTTGCTTCGTCCTTCTCAGTCGTTGTGTCCTTGGGTAAGACACTTCACCTGCCTTACCTGCTCGTCGTGGTGGCGCCAATGTTTGGCACCCTCGCCTCTGTCAGCGTGCCTCAGGGCAAAGTAGCTTACCACCACCAATGTGTAAATGACTGAATGTAGTGTAAAGTGCTTTGGGGTCCTCTGACTGAAAAAGTGCTATACAAATGCAGGACATTTACCGTTTATGTCTACTAAATTGTTTACAGCTAGATTCTGAAAAGTGCAGTGTGAAATTCTATTCAGACTCCTTTGAACACCTTATTTAGGAAAATAAGCACAATAAAGATGTGGCTGGATGTGTGAAGTTGTTGCAAATATGAATCTCACCCCATGTTTGCAGAGAGGAGGTGAATGAGAAACTACGAGACACTCCGGATGGAACCTTCTTGGTGCGAGATGCCTCCAGTAAGTTGGAGGGAGAGTACACTCTGACTCTCAGGTAAAGCTGCAGGAATACCATCATGGAAGAAGCACACATCCCAGGTTCTGTTCTATTCTGTTGATCTGATTTCTGTCTCCCCCTGTAGGAAAGGAGGGAACAACAAACTGATAAAGATTTACCACCAAGAGGGTCGCTATGGCTTCTCAGAGCCTCTGACCTTCCTGTCTGTGGTGGACCTCATCAATCACTACCGCCACGAGTCCCTGGCTCAGTACAACACCAAGCTGGACACCAAGCTCCTGTATCCCATCTCAAAGTTCCAGCAGGTTGGTGGCGCTATGTGTTATATTCCAGTTGGCCGCTGAAGTTGAAACCAAATGTATAGATTTTCAGCATTGAACCATTTTGAGTACAGTTAGCTGTCATCTGCTTCTTGTGTTGCTCAGATGGTTAAAGAGAACAGCATAGAGGAGGTCGGAGAGCAGCTCCAGGTCTATCATGAGCAGTACCAGGAGAAAAGCCGCGAGTATGACTCTCTGTATGAGGAGTACACACGCACCTCACAGGTATACGACCATGTCTGTCTCCTTCTTTACTGCTCAACAGACTGAAACTTTGCTCCTGGCAGACCTTTATTTTTAATAGCTGAACATTCTGATTATGTATAATATACCCCAAGAAATAAGAGAAAATTATTGCAGAGCATGTTTTTGCTTGTTTAACTTTTTGAAGCATGAAAACTCCAATAGTCAAATACTTGCTAAAACCATGAGAGGGAGCTATTTTGACCCAGTGGCAGAACAGCCAACACTCATCAACTCATTATATTGTTTTACAGTTTTTCAGGTGCAGGGAAAATATATTATTATGTGAAACAAAGATTAAAACTGATCAAACAAATTCTCTATAAAATCCTCCATATTCACTCAAAACAAAATAGGATTTTCTTTCCTAATTTAAAGTGCCCCTGGCATGAAATTTGCATTTTTTGAGTTTTTTGGTCATATTTTTTAGTTTCCCCAGCCTGCCTATGTCCCCTAAGGGGTTAAAACGACTGATTAGTGTTTCCTTTGTCCCCGGGTATGTCTGCCTACATAGTGAAATTAGCACTCAGAAACGGGCTGTTTTGCAGTTCGGCATATGACCTCACGTTCCGGCATATGTCGTCACTGAGTTCCAGGCAATTACTCCCTTCTCTGAACTACACCCTCCAAGTCCCTTCCCCCCACAGCGCGTATTACAACCTAAACAACGAGAGCTACGGTAAAAGGCAAACAACAAACCGACAGCATGGAGTCTAGACCGCATCTACACCCTCCTCACTTCCTCCCCACTGAAAAGCTTGTGGATGGACTTTATTTATGCAGGGAATGAACCCGACCGACTCCCGAAGCGCCTGGTCGTTTGTGGCAAACATTTCTCTGACGAATGTTTTATTAACTTGGGACAACACAGCAGTGGATTCGCAGATCGTCTTAAACTTTTACCAGGAACAATACCAACCCTCCATGAACCAGCAAATATCCCTATACGAGTAAGTAGCCTATATTTCCGCAATAATGTCCTTCAGCTGTTATATACCAGTGTTTCCCAAACATGACGAATCTGTGGCGGTGCGCCACAGATTCAACACCGACGGAAAAAAAAATAAAAAAATCAACACCGACCGTCACATATTGCGTTTCGTTTTTCTTTTTTACGCTATTTAAAACACGGAGCGCATTCATTCCTTGCTCTCTTTTCGTCTCTGTCACTCACGCCTCTCTCGCACACACATACACACACACACACACACACACACACATATGCCAGAAAAGGTCCTAAATAGGATAGCAATACAAGAACACACATACACACACACACACACACACACACATATATGCCAGAAACGGTCCTAAATAGGATAGCAATACAAGAACACACATACACACACACACACACACAGCCCCTTCCCTCCGTGCACAGCACGTCTGTCTGGATCACCTGTGGAAGACGTGCTCTACCTTTCTGTTTCCTCCTCAGGTGCCTCGCCGATCAAATTCCGGATCAAATTGAAACGCCATAACAGTAGCCGATAACTGAGCCATTACTGTCATGGTGAAGCTAGAGACGTAATGTTTTATTAGGCCTGTAATTTTTCAATTTCAATTCAATTCAATTCAGTCTATTTATATAGCGCAAACAGATGTCATCTCAAGCCATTTAACAAGAAGTCATTTCAATACATTTATACAAACATTCCAATCAGTTAAAAAGTTTCCTATTTAAGGAATCCCAGCAGATTGCGTCAGTCATTGGCGTGAGGTTGGGCCCCGTTGATGCAGACTTTCCAACCACAGCAATCCTTCAGCAATCCCTCATACTGAGCAAGCATGTAGCGACGGTGGAGAGGAAAAACTCCCCTTTAACAGGAAGAAACCTCCAACAGAACCAGGCTCAGTAGGAGCGGCCATCTGCCACAACCGTCTGGGGGTTTGTGAAGACGGAGCAGAAACACAGAAGGAACAGAAGATCTGATATAAGAGAACTTTCTATGTTACAGAAAGTAAAAAGTTGATAACAGGACACAGTGGATGTTCAGTTACTGGGAGGATCATCCCAGTCGATGCCCCCCGTCCAACAGGGCATTGCAGCCAAGCAGGATACCAGACCAGGTATATCTTCTATGGAGAGAAAAACACTGAGAGAAAACAAAGTTAACAGTCGAAATAACAGAATGTACTGTAATACAACTGGAGAGTAGTAGGAGAAAAGGAAGTAGCAGAGTGAAGAAAATTGGTAAGTCTGTCCTCCAGCAGTCTAAGCCTATAGCAGCATAACTACAGAGATAGCTCAGGATGACCTTAGCCACTCTAACTATAAGCTTTATCAAAAAGGAAAGTTGTGATTTGAAAGCTGAGTGAGAATCAATGTTACGGATATCAGGAGGGATAGAGTTCCAAAGCTTTGGGACACAGTAACTAAAGGCTCTGCCCCCCATGGTACTAAGACAAGTATGGGGAAAAGACAGAAGAAGGGAAAATGAAGATCTGAGTGAACGAGGTGAAATAGCAATATGGAGGAGATTGGACAGATATGGTGGAGCCAGATAATGAATGGCTTTGAAGGTAAATAACAGGGTCTTGTAATCTATTCTGAATTTGACAGGGAGCCAGTGATGCTGTTGAAGAACAGATGTAATGTAATGAAATGCAGGTGTTTTGGTAATTATACGGGCAGCAGAGTTTTGGACCAACTCGAGTTTGTGGAGGGATTTCAGGGGGAGACCAGAAAGGAGAGCGTTACAGTAATCATTGTCGCTGGTGACATGGCTATGAACCAGGATGGCAGCGGACTGAGGGTTGAGGGAGGGACGGAGGCGGTTGATATTAGCAGTTTTAGTGATGTTATTTGTGTGGGTGTTAAAAGATAAAGTATTGTCGAAGCACAGGGTCTTTACTTTCACTGAGGGAATAACAGTGGAATTGGCAACGCTAAGGGAGAATGTGTTTATGTTGGGGAGGGTGGACTTAGTACCGACAAGAAGTTCGGTCACTATTGAGCTAGAGAAAGTTGGAAGAAAGCCAAGATCTGACTGCAGAGAGAAAACTAGTGAGCGAGAAAGGGGGAAGTGAAGAGTTAGGTTTGGTAGAGAAGTAGAGTTGAGTGTCGTGAAATTGAAATTTTGAGAAAGTAAAATTGAATATTAAACTTTCGAAAGATAATGCCAAGAGGGAGTAGATAAATGATGAAAAAGAGGGGTCCTAAAACGGAACCCTGGGACACTCCAGAAGTAACTGGGGAGGGGTTAGAGCGGAATGTGTTTAATTGAATGAATTGTGTATGATCCAATAGATATGAACTGAACCAGTCCAAAGGGGTGTGGGAAATACCGATGGCAGAGAGTCTATGAAGAAGAACAATGTGAGAGATGGTGTCAAAGGCAGCGCTGAGATCAAGGAGGATGAGGATGGAGAGGGACCCAGCATCTGCAGCTTGGAGAAGATCGTTGGTGATCTTAATCAAAGCGGTTTCAGTACTGTGATGGGGATGGAAGCTGGACTGGAATGGTTCATAGAGAGAGTTCTGAGTCAGGTGAGAATGTAGCCGGGTGGCAACGACTTTTTCTAGGATCTTGGAAATAAATGGTAAATTGGAGGTGCAGCGGAGGTTATAAAAATTGTTAGGATCTTAACCGGGCTTTCTAAGAATTGGCGTAACAGCTGCTGTTTTGAAGATTGATGGAACAATTCCAGTCAAGAGGGACGAGTGAATAATGGCACAGATAAGGGGAAGCAGAGACGAAAGGCACAATTTAACCCATGCTGATGGGAGAAGGTCGAGCTGACAGGTGGAGGGCTTGGATTTGCATATGAGTTCAGAAATAACAGAAGCGTCAAGGATCAAGAAGGAGGAAAAGGACTGAGAATACAAAAAGTCATCAGGAGGAGGAGGGTGAGGATCAGCAAATGTAAAACATTCAATTTTCTGATTGAAAAAGGCCAGAAGATTGTTGCAAATGTCAATTGAGTACAGGTGGGGGGAAGGGCAGCAGGAGACTGAAAAGTTTTATTGAGAAGTGAAAAAAGGGTTTTAGAGTTGCCTTCATTTGAGTTAATTAGACTGGAATAATAAACTGACTTAGAATGCATAATTGAATCCTTGAGCGTTATACATGTCCTTATGGATGGTGAGACCAGCTTTCCTGTAAAGACGCTCCAATTGCCAGTCTTGGGGTTTTAAGGGCCAAAGGTCAGGGGTAAACCAGGGGGAAAGTTTTCACCGGAGCCAACGTATTGAGAATATTATGCAAGCAGGAATTTTATTGGATAGCCAGATCATCAGGAGAAGAAAAATTGTCAAGAAAACTAATGGAGGAAAAATAGGAAGAAATAGTATCAATTAGGGATGTAAAAAATATCGATACACCGATATATCGCAACATTTTATTTCCCGATATTGTATCGATATTTAAAACAAAAAGATAGATTTTTTTATTTGAAGAATTTGAATGGAACCAATTAATGATGACAGTAATTTTTGTAGTAGAATTAAAAGTATAACTGGTAGTTTGTGGCTGTTTTCACCTTCTTCATTCCAGTGGATCAACTAAATCTAGTAATAAAACTAAATGTGTTAAAGTATGAAACAAGTTGGAGTGTTTAGAATGCTGTGACAGTTTTCCTACTGTTAAATTGAGTTTTAAAAATTACAATATATATTCTTACTCATAGTATCGCGATATATCGTAGCATCTCCCATGTATCGCGTTACATATCGTATCACCACATTTTTGCCAATACACATCCCTAGTATCAATATTAATCTCCTTGATATTCCTGAAGTGAATGAGTCGAGGTGTCTTAGACAGAGAAAAAGAGAGAGAGAGAGAGAGTGAGAAAGAGTGGGATAGAAAAGAAAGGAAAGAAATTGTCCGATATGTGAAGATCAACAACAGTACAGTTGAGGGGGGTAAAACCAGAGCCGCAAATTAGATCCAAAATGTGACCTTTAATGTGTGTGGGAGTGGCAGTATTGGAAAAATACATGAATGTGAAGACATGAAGAGAAGTCTCTGGTAACAGGAAGTGTTGTTATCCAAATGAATGTTGAAATCCCCCAACAGCATTACGTTGGATGACAGGTTGGAAAGGCGAGCAAGCAGTGAGGCAAACTGATTCAAAAAGTCAGAATGTGGTTTGGGGGGATGGTAGATAACAGCAATAATGGTGGGAGTGGGTCCGGGCAGTTGAAACGCCAGGCACCCCATGGAGCTGAACGCAGGGACAGTCACTGGAAGGACTTTCCTATTCTCACGATAGATTATCACGAGACCACCTCTGCGTGAGGCACGGGGTTTAGAAATGTAAACATAGAGTCATTGAGTGAAGAAAAATCATTGGAGTGTTGCCACGTTTCGGGCAGGCAAAAAAAACCCAGGTTATTATCAGTAAGGAGATCATGGATGACCCTTGTTTGTCAGAGAGCGGATATTGAACAGGCCAAAGTTATCGGCTGAGGACTGTTGTCCAGCCGGAGCATTAGCCGTCCTGACTAACGAGGAGCGGTCGACAGAATGACCAGAGTTCCTGGAAGAAGAACGAGTGGCAGACCAAAAGGATTGTAGAGGTTTGGATCTGTTGAAGTGAAAGCTTCTGCGATCCCCACGGTGTTGGTATCTCCGACGGGGAGGAAGAACAATGTCGGGGCAGAGGAGTAGTGCTGGAGGTGGAGGTTCAGAGGGCAAAGCTGGAGGAGCTCTGCAGCCACATACTGGTATAGGCCAGAAACCGGACAAAAACAGAAGGGAAGGAGAATGCAAAGGAGTACATCAAGGACAGAGAGCTTGACGGCCCACATGGCAGATGACTTGATCCAGGCAGAGTTGGGAGTCTTGGTGAACAGCAGGTAGGCTGACCACGCAATTTCCAAGCTCTGCAGGTGCACGGATTAAAACAGGCAGCAAAGTTACAATGTAGCTTAGAAAAATTGTACAGTAGTAGCCAACTCGAAGTTCACATCCCTGCTGGCTGCCATTCAGCTGCCAGCAGACTGCCAGCAGACTCCCAGAAGAGTTCCAGCAGAGTTCCAGCTGCTGGAGCATTGACTGGAGTGACCCCCACCAACCAGTTTTTACTGGAACTCCTCCCACTCAATGAAATACAGAACATGACCAGGAGATGGCGCTTCTCTAACAGAATACAGTACACACCTCCAGATTAAAAGTGCCGCCTCTGCCAGTGTGTGGAATTTCACATAATTCATAGAACCAAGAGTGACATACATGGGATTTAAGAAGTGAAGTTATAACAGACCTAGCTACTGGAGATTCGCTGGCCACTGTTTTATCTGGAGTTAAATTATTGTAGCTAATACCTTCTGTCAAATTTTATTCACAATTTATTTACTGTTGATCGACATATAAAGAGGAAAAACTAAGCCTTTTGGAAGATGTTTGCAGTTGCAGGTATTCAGTGCATGCTTTCGACCAGGGAATTAGCATTATTATTGCTCAACCTTTTGTTTTGCACTAATGGGCCATTGGTCACCCTTTGTCACACAAATCGCATAGGCTACAGAGCCAGCCTAAAATGCAGCTGGCTGTTCAACTTTGATCATCATTTGTGTTTGTTGTCAGGAAACTGCTGCTCTGTCCCGGGTAGAACGTAGGTGTGACCGCGCCCTAAGATGGGGTAATGCTATATCTGAGCTTTGGCCCAGGCCAGAGCTTTTACTGTCATATGGCCAGAGTGAAACTTTGAAGTGGCGTTTAATAATTTCCCATAATAGTCCATCCAAAATACTTCAGTTCCATATTGCCTAGCAACCACAGATATTCCTTAACTAATCTCGAACTAATTAATCCTTTTTAAATCTATTATCTTCCTTTAAAAAAAATCTGTTTACCTGTGACCTGAGTCTGTATAATATATTTTATCAAATTAATCATCAAAATAATTTTCTAATTTACTTTTTAAAATGGAGCAGGAAATTATTTTCATTAGGACTTTTTATTTTATTTAGCTGAAATGGAGAACATGGGGAGGGGACCTAGGCGAGCTCTCATCAGGCTGAGAGCGCATGCCCTGTAAGTTAATGATAGGTAACATTAACTTAAGTGAAAAATAATGCTTGTGAGAACCGTGTAAAATGGCTGGGCAAAAACCATTAACTAACATATACAGTGCAATGACACAAAGGCAATTAAGTCATGCAATGCGCAAAAAAAAGAACTACAAACAGTGCAATGAATAAAGCAATGCCATATTCTATTTAAAATGTTGTTCTATATACAGTCATAGGCCTCATTTTAGCCGGGGACATGTCTCCACCACTTTTCTAAATATGATACAGAATTTCCTACCAGCACAGCTCTAACATCTACTTGTGCTCCCAGCACAATTTCCACAGTATCTGAACGGAACTATTATTTAAATGACTCCATTGCACTGTTTTATACAGTCATGGTTTGTTTCTGCGCAGATGCTGCAGCATTCTTTGCAGTGGATACATCAAGGTTTTAGTCCGTATGCAAACACGTTCAGAGCAGAGTCCTGCAGTGCCGCTGGTACCCATTTCAAGATGGAAAAACACATCAATTAAATTTCATGGCTCTAACTGAAGTTTCTTTACTGCAGGTTAAAAAATATTAATTTAATGCTTTTGTTTGTTTTACGACTCCTAAAGACAAGGGTGTTGATATATAGTGTTTGTGGAGAGAGCATACCAGATTATTCCCCCAACTTTGCGCTGACAGCAGAATGTTCCCACTATGTATCCTGCGCTGCCAGAGAGATTTTTCTGCGTCTGAATTTGTGATTCAGGAACGGAGAGCGCAGATAAAGCCAGGGACTGTGGACAATATTTTGTTTCTGCACAGCGATCTCTGCATCAAATAAGTATGTAAAAAAAAACGTAAAGGCCGTAGTTAGCAGGGCTCCCTACGGTGCAGCAGGAAATGAATGAGGAGTGAGAAAATGAAGCAGGGCATCACACAAAAGGTCCCTTTCTGACTGAACCACCCCACTACTCCCATCAGGTAGTGAGTGCATTCACAAAAAGGAACAGCATCTGAAGAGTGTTTGTGTGATGAGCTTTTGCCGTCAGTTTATTATGACGCAACCTCTATTCATCAGTCAGTACAGTAATCAGAAACACATGTGGACCCAAACTAACAGCCGTCCTTCATTTTGAAAGTTTACAATTTACGCCACTGACCACTTGATGCAGACGCACAGTCATTTTCAACTTTACGCACAGAGTTTAGGAAACTGAATCAATCAAAAAAGATTCTTATGAGAGCATCTGAGCATCATCATCATCAGACCTGGACACTATACTCAATGCAACACTATTTCATCCGGCTGAGGCAATAAGGAAAGTCCTCGTTGAGAAAGAAGTGGCGCTTGTTATTCCAGTCTGCAAAGTGCGAGCGGAGCGGATTCAGCCTCCCTTACGCACAAGCAGGTGCACAATTCACGTCTATAGACCATGAGAAAGTTGTGAGACTGCAGGTAAAATTTTCATATTTACAACATGTTTTCATCTGCTCCATGTGTGATGGCATGATGGAGATTCTTAGTTCAGATTGTTCGGGCTGAATATTAACTAAAATCAATGAAGTATTAAATAATATTGAATGTTTCAGATTTTTTCAAAATTTAAAAAACTGTCAAAGACAGAAAATAACGGGATCCCTGATTAAATGTAAATTATAGTAGAATTAATAATTTCTCTTTTATTGCTTTGGAATATTCCACCCGTCCCGTTGCAAGACTCTGAACTGTTAAAGTTTCCCCGCACAGAACGGCAAGGGTTGTAAAGGGAACGCGTTTTATTACTGCGCATATAGCCTATGTAGCCAACGGCTGAATAATTATAGGCTATATGAATAATCAATCATTGTCCCCAGAAGTTTTAAAAACAAACTGACGCCTTGTATACAGTCCAATGGTTGGAGTAATCTCTGTCAGTTCTTTGTGCGTGAGGGGGCAAAGCCATGGACAGTCAGCAGGCAGGTTTCCACAAGGCCCCCCCACACATGTATCTTTATGTATCTTTGAAGCTACTTACTGTACTATATATCGCCTGTTTTAGAGGCAATTCGTCTGAGGGAAAAAAGAAACCGGGAGCAAAAGTGATTGACAATTACTTCAGGACATAGCCCAATCACTGCTCCTCCCCGTGGACAAATGAGGCACTGCAGCTGATTTTCACACAGGCTGCAGAGGCGAGTTAATAGGCGTGGCTGCATTCATTACGTCATCGCGGGGGATTACATTTCCCTACGGACCAAGCAGCAGCCCGTCACAGACCAATCACGGTCCTGCAGAGGTCCTACCAAGGAATCACGGGAACTTCGAGTTGGCTACTACTATAGGCATACTGATACAAAGTTTGTAGTCTATATTGTCCAAGCGTTCGAAACAATAAACAACCAAAAGTCATTACACCGATGAGCTTTGGCAGCAAAGCGTCCGCTCACTGGAAGCAAAACAGTCAGTTATGCTACTGATACTCCTACATTTTAGAAATCAAATCCTGGATGGCAGAAAACTTTCTCCAGCTCAACCAGGACAAAACTGAAGTTTTAGTCATCGGTCCTGAGGCTCAGAGAGAGAAACTTTAACTAAAACTACAATAACTGTCTTTTAACCCTTCTTTACAAGTGAAGAACCTGGGTTTGATTTTTACATTTTGAGCTGACTTTTATCCCTCACATTAAAAACATTACTAAAATAGTTTTTTCTCGTCTAAAGAACACTACCAGAGTTCGCCCCATTCTCTCTCGGGTCAACACGGAGACACTGATATTATATTACTGTAATGCCCTGCTTTCTGGTCTTCCCAAAAAGAGAATATCCAGTTTACAATTTCTACAACATTCAGCAGCATTTGTCCTGACAATGACTAGCAGGTAGGAGCACATTAGACCTGTCTTAAATTCACTGCATTGGCTCCCCGTATGTTTTAGGATCGATTTTAAGGTTCTTTTTTTATAGTTTTAAAATGTCTTAATGGTCTTGGGCATTCTTATCTTCCACAACAGCTTTTACAATATGAACCTTTGTGGTCTCTGCGCTCCTCTAGCAGCCGTCTCCTTGTCATCTCTAAAGTCAGGACACACACTCATGGTGAGGCGTCTTTCCATTATTATGGCCCTCACCTCTGGGACGGGCTGCTGGAGAACCTCAGGGCCGTAAAGAACGTTCATGTTTTTAAAAGCAGGCTTAAGACTCACCTTTTTAGCCAAACTTTTAACAGATTATTATTTACTATAGTCCGTTAAATTGCCCTGCATGTTTTACTTTGATCAGTGTTTTACTATTTAATCTTCTCATATTATCCACTGTTTATTTTTATATTTTAGCCTGTTACTTTAATCTTCCTTTCAGTGTTTCCTCTATGGGAGCCCTCTGCCCTGGGAGCTGTGGTCGGCTGTAGCAGCCTGGGTGCTCCCCAGGTGGAGCTTGGATGGAAGAAATCGCCTCCTCTGGGCACCCTGGGTCATTGCCTTGGCTGCTGCAGTTGATGTGCAGCTGCCGGTGCAGATGGCTCTTTTGGTGGCGTTTCTTAACCTGGCTCATTTGTACTTAGCCCAATGTCATTTTTATTGCTGCTCTTAAGTGTGTCTGTGCGCATGAAGGTTGGGTCTGGGGGAGGGGGGTATAACCATTATCATGCTTTTTATTATGTGGGGGAGGGATGAGAATGTGGTCTTTGTGGGGTTATTTTAAGTCTGTAAAGCGCCTTGAGCTGCAATTGTTGTATGAAAGCACTTTTTAAATAAAGTTCGAGTTATTGATTAATTGGTCAGTGATGATGTCAACACTCCTGTCTATGTCCATCTCCTGCTCCTCCAGGAGCACATCCCAGTCTGTGCACTCAAACAGTCTCTAAGTGTATAACTTGCCTCTGGTGACCTCTTCCTGAAAGATCCTGTGGTAACAGGAAGCGTCTGTACATGAGGTTTGTACAGTGGCTTGCAAAAGTATTCGGCCCCCTTGAACTTTTCCACATTTTGTCACATTACAGCCACAAACATGAATCAATTTTATTGGAATTCCAGGTGAAAGACCAAAACAAAGTGGTGTACTCGTGAGAAGTGGAACGAAAATCATACATGATTCCAAACATTTTTTACAAATAAATAACTGAAAAGTGGGGTGTGCGTAATTATTCAGCCCCCTTTGGTCTGAGTGCAGTCAGTTGCCCATAGACATTGCCTGATGAGTGCTAATGACTAAATAGAGGCACCTGTGTGTAATCTAATGTCAGTACAAATACAGCTGCCCTGTGACGGCCTCAGAGGTTGTCTAAGAGAATGTTGGGAGCAACAACACCATGAAGTCCAAAGAACGCACCAGGAGGAGTATGGCACAACTGTAAACCTACCAAGACAAGGCCGTCCACCTAAACTCACAGGCCGAACAAGGAGAGCGCTGATCAGAAATGCAGCCAAGAGGCCCATAGTGACTCTGGACGAGCTGCAGAGATCTACAGCTCAGGTGGGGGAATCTGTCCATAGGACAACTATTAGTGGTGCACTGCACAAAGTTGGCCTTTATGGAAGAGTGGCAAGAAGAAAGCCATTGTTAAAAGAAAACCATAAGAAGTCCCGTTTGCAGTTCGCCACAAGCCATGTGGGGGACACAGCAAACATGTGGAAGAAGGTGCTCTGGTCAGATGAGACCAAAATGCAAAACGCTAAACACTGCACATCACTCTGAACACACCATCCCCACTGTCAAATATGGTGGTGGCAGCATCATGCTCTGGGGGTGCTTCTCTTCAGCAGGGACAGGGAAGCTGGTCAGAGTTGATGGGAAGATGGATGGAGCAAAATACAGGGCAATCTTGGAAGAAAACCTCTTGGAGTCTGCAAAAGACTTGAGACTGGGGCGGAGGTTCACCTTCCAGCAGGACAACGACCCTAAACATAAAGCCAGGGTAACAATGGAATGGTTTAAAACAAAACATATCCATGTGTTAGAATGGTCCAGTCAAAGTCCAGATCTGAATCCAATCGAGAATCTGTGGCAATATCTGAAAACTGCTGTTCACAAACGCTGTCCATCTAATCTGACTGAGCTGGAGCTGTTTTGCAAAGAAGAATGGGCAAGAATTTCAGTCTGTAGATGTGCAAAGCTGGTAGAGACATACCCTAAAAGACTGGCAGCTGGAAGTGCAGCAAAAGGTGGTTCTACAAAGTATTGACTCAGGGGGCTGAATAATTACGCACACCCCACTTTTCAGTTATTTATTTGTAAAAAATGTTTGGAATCATGTATGATTTTTGTTCCACTTCTCACATGTACACCACTTTGTTTTGGTCTTTCACGTGGAATTCCAATAAAATTGATTCACGTTTGTGGCTGTAATGTGACAAAATGTGGAAAAGTTCAAGGGGGCCGAATAATTTTGCAAGCCACTGTATGTGGGTTGGGGATAGACCATGTTGTGATCAGATCTCCCCAGTAGAGGGAGACGTACAGCTCTGTATGCCTCCTTCAGGTAGGCATAGAACAGATGTAGAGCCTTATCTCCACTTGTTGGACAGTCCACATACTGTACAATGCCAGTCAGGTAGGAGAGAGAGACAGATTACAGAGAGACATGATTAAAATCCCCTGTGATCAGAATGAGAGCCTCTGGTTGTTGGGTCTGTATCCTAGCAACAACGTCATGGATGATGTCACCCGCCGCTGCAGGAACTGCTCTCGGAGGAATATAAACTGTTATAACAGCCATGTGTGGAATCTCCTGTGGTATATAATACTATTCCCACACCTCGGCACCTCCCACTCCTCCGTGGATCTCTATCTGCCGCACAGCTGTGAAGCTGGGTATAGACACACATAAGTCCGATGTGTTGTCATTTAGCCAGGACTCCGTTAGACAGATTAGACTGCACTCCCTATACAACTGTTGGTTCTGCACAAGCGCCTCCAGTTCATCAAAATTGTTTGGGAGTGAGTTAACGTTTCCTATGATGACACAGGGTAGGAAAGGCTTATATCTCCAGCTCTTATCGTTGATCTTTGCCAGCCAAAGCAGTGTCTCCAATAACGCTGGCCACATGTCAAATGTGGTTGGTGATCTGTGCACCCCCTGTAGAAGATCTGGCCCAGCTGTGTGCTGAGGGACGTTTTATTGTATTCATTAATTTAATTTTTTTCCATTTATTTCCAACAGGAACCTCTCCACTGTCCCAATCGCATTTACTTCCTCTGTCACTTTCTCTCAGGCAGTGTTCTTTTTTTATTGGTTCCCCCTGAGTTGATAGAACCAAACAGCAATGTTCGGGAGAAACTTAACTGATTTCATTTGTTCAAAGAAGTTAAGTATTTCCACAGCAGTGAATAACAGCAAATAAAATAATTCTTTGCCACATTTTTTATGACTGCAGCAGGAATATAAGTGCTGCGTGCTGGAGTTGGAGAGACATGAAGCAAAGGAACTGCTGATAACAGAGGGCAAAAACTATCCGTGTTAAAACGAATTTGCATTAACTATGACAATTTTGAAAAAGTCTGTTCAACATGACTTTTTTGTTGCCCGACTTATGTTTCACCTCGGTGTCACTGAAATTTTGTTTTTCGATCTCTTTGCCATTTTATTTGGGAAGAACGCAAGGACTTCATGCATGGGTTAGAGGATGTGGTGTGACCAAATATGGTTGAGGGTGTCTCTGTATGCAAATGACTGAATGGGCACAAACACCTAGGTACGCACATGTGGGATTTATCAACAGATGATTGCGGAGAAACATGCGTACGACTGACCACCCCACATTTCATAAATCCAGATTTTGACTGTTCGTACGAACATTCTAAATTTCATTTGTTGGATAGAATATAGGACAGTTTCTACAAACATTTGATAAATGAGGGTTTTTGTTCATATTTACCTAATACTTTTACTACAGGATCTGCAGATGAAGCGAACAGCCATCGAAGCCTTCAATGAAACCATCAAGATCTTTGAAGAGCAGTTTGAGACTCAGGAGAAATACAGCAGAGAGTCTTTGGAGCGATTCCAACAAGAGGGCAATGAGAAGGAAATTCAAAAGTGTGTTCAGACATGCATTCCTATTTATACTCATCCTTTTAGCAGCTGGTTGTTTTAGGTAACAATTGGGTTTTTCTTTCAAATCAGGATCCAGAACAACTCTGAGCGTCTGAAGTCTCGTGTGAAGGAGATCCATGACAGCAAGCGTAAACTGGAGCAGGACCTGAAGCAGCAGGCATCTGACAATAGAGAGATCGACAAGAAGATGAACAGCCTCAAGCCAGATCTCATGCAGCTTCGCAAGATGAGGGACCAGTACCTAATGTAAGCATTGTTTCTTTTCTGTTAGACGTTTACACTGCAGACATCCTCAACAACATCTTTGGGGTGTTCCTGTTTTTCAGATGGTTGACACAGAAGGGAACAAAGCAGAAGAAGATCAATGAATGGCTGGGCATAAAGAACGATGCTGATGAGTAAGTGATACAGCTCAGCAATTTGACATCTGGACGCTACTGTGTCTCTCACAGTAATAGAAGCAGTCATTAGGTACGGAGCTTCAATTCTGATGCTTAACTTTTGTGTTCAGCTCCTACTCTCTGGAGGAAGATGACAGCTCACCCCACCATGATGAGTGCACCTGGTATGTAGGGGACATCAAGCGCTCCCAGGCGGAGGATATGTTGAGAGACAAATGTGATGGAACCTTTCTCATCAGGGAGAGCCAATCACTGAAGGGCTCTTATGCCTGTTCTGTTATGTAAGTTTGTGTTCTTTCTTCATCCTTGATCTTAATCATTTGCTGACACCCTGACCATTCTGAGCCCGCTGAGCAGCTTGCTGTAAAGATAAGCTAATAATAGTTAGCATGTCTGTTTTAATCTGACTACTTGGAAATTGTTCAAGTTGTAGTTCAGTGGATACCTGAGCTAAGAGTGTAGAACTAAGTCGTTTCTTAGTACTGAAGACTATGAAGACACAACTATGTAATGATAACAAGGCAAGGCAAGGCAATTTTATTTGTATAGCACACTTTCAACAGCAGGGTAATTCAATGTGCTTTACATGATTTGGTGATTTTAAAAAAACACATAAAAGAAACACACATTACACATGATACACAAAGCAAGAGAAAGATCAAAAAAAGCAAGAGAGCATGAACGCATTTTATACATATGACATCAATCATTTACTCAAAGGTAATTCTAAACAGATGGGTTTTAGTCTCGATTTAAAGCAGTTCAGAGTTTCAGCAGCTCTACACTCGTCAGGTAGTCTGTTCCAGATAAGGGGAGCATAGAAACTGAAAGCTGTCTCTCCATGTTTAGTTCTGAGTCTAGGGATGTTTAGTAGGCTAGAGTTGGAGGACCTGAGTGGTCTTGGTGGTTGGTACCATGACAACAGGTCTTCAACATATTTTGGTGCTAAGCCATGTAATGATTTATAAACTAGTAGGAGTATTTTAAAGTCCATTCTCTGAGCTACAGGGAGCCAGTGTAAGGACTTTAGAACTGGGGTGATGTGCTCTACTTTCCTGGTTCTAGTGAGGACGCGAGCAGCAGCGTTCTGGATCAGCTGCAGCTGTCTGATTGACTTTTTAGGCAGACCTGTGAAGATGCTGTTGCAGTAATCAATCCGACTAAAGATAAACGCATGGATGAGTTTTTCTAGGTCCTGTTGCGACATCAGTCCTTTAATCCTAGAAATGTTCTTCAGGTGATAAAAGGCTGACCTTGTTATTGCCTTTATGTGACCCTGGAGGTTCAGGTCTGAGTCCATAACTACACCTAGGTTTCGAGCCTGATTAGTAGTTTCTAGCTGTATTAACTGAAGCTGTGTGCTGACTCTTGATCGTTCCACCTTGGGTCCAAAAATAATCACTTCACTTTGTTTCTATTCAGCTGGAGAAAGTTATGGCACATCCATCCATTTATTTGGTCAATGCATTGATTTAGGGTTTGAATGGGTTCAGAGTCACCTGGTGACATTGTAATGTAGAGCTGAGTGTCATCCGCGTAGTTATGGTAGCTAATGTTATTGGTTGCTATAATCTTGCCTAGTGGGAGCATGTAGATATTAAATAAGAGGGGCCCCAGGATGGAGCCCTGGGGCACCCCACATGTGATTTCTGTTCGTTCTGATGAAAAGTTTCCTATTGAGACATAGAAGTCCCTGTTCTTTAGGTTAGACTCAAACCAGCCAAGTAGTGTACCAGAGAGTCCAACCCAGCTCTCCAGTCGTTCCAATAAAATATCATGATCAACAGTGTCAAATGCTGCACTGAGGTCCAACAGAACCAGCACTGTGGTTCTACCACAGTCTGTATTTATGCGGATGTCATTGAATACTTTGACGAGGGCAGTCTAGGTGCTGTGATGAGCACGGAAACCAGACTGAAAAACATCAAAACGGTTTGTCATTGTTATGAAGCCATTTAACTGCTGAAACAGCTTTTTCAATAATCTTACTGATGAATGGAAGATTAGAGATTGGCCTGTAGATCTGCATTAACGTGTTTCTTCTTTAGCAGTGGTTTAATAACTGCTGTTTTTAAAGCCTGAGGGAAGACACCTGATAGCAGGGATAAGTTCACTATTTGAACAAAATCAGACCGAATAACAGGAAGAACTTTCTATAGAAAAGCTGTGGGTAGGATATCAAGACAGCATATCAGGATATCAGCCTACTAAAGCTTGGCCGAATGCATGGGAAGCATCAGTATGTATTAAAAATCCCATCATTCTCAGCAATTAAAATATTGTCATTCTTGAATCTATCTAAGGTCTATTTGTCTGGGGCTAAATTCTCTATCAGGAGCCTAAGGTGCATAAAAGGAATGAGGGGAATATGTCGTAAAAACATATTTATTCTCAGAATCACAATATTAACACTAGACTTGTCACTTAAATTGTTTTTTCACATCTCTGGTGAGACAAACCCAAGGTTTATATGCATAATTTAGATGACTAAATACCTGAAATAACTTGGGAGAAAGTTTGGAGAAGAAATGAAGAATTCAGCTGAAGGTTCAACTGATGAAACAATGTAACTTTTAGTTTTTGGGCCTTCTCAGCAAATTCAATTCAGTTGAGTTTATTTATATTGCACCAATTCATTACACATGACATTTTAAGGCACTTTACAAGAAAAGTAATTTCAATATAATCATACAAACATTCCAATCCGTTTAGGCAAGGCAAGGTAATTTTATTTGTATTGCACACTTTCAACAAGGTAATTCAAGGTGCTTTACATGATTAGGGGATAAAGTGAAACAGCAATAAAGCACAAAACACACACATAACATATTTCACGTAAAAGCAATAGCAGACATGAATTTAGGATAAAGTAAAAACAGCATGAAACACACAAAACACATGATACATGAAAACATTACTCAAAGGCATCATAGCTGAACACAACGCCAGACCAGGTGTAGCTTCCATAGAGAGAAAATAAAGTTAACAGCTGAAATAACAGCAAATAATATAACTGGAGAGTAGTAGAAGAGAAAAGTAGCAGAATATAGAAAAGTGGTCAGTCTGTCCTCCAGCAGTCTAAGCCTATAGCAGCATAACTACAGAGATAGCTCAGGATGACCTAAGCCACTCTAACTATAAGCTTTATCAAAAAGGAAAGTTTTAAGCCTGGCCTTAAAAGTAAACAGAGTGTCTGCCTCACAGACTAAAGCTGGGAGCTGGTTCCACAGGAGAGGAGCCTGATAACTAAAAGATCTCCCTCCCATTCTACTTTTAGAAATCCTTTGCCTTGAAGTATCTATGTGTATAAATGGGTCTTTACCAATGCAATATTTCAGTTTCCGGGGATTTTTTTACATTTTCGTGTAAACTTGTTTAATTCTACACTTTTTGGTCTAAAAACGTCTTAGTGCTGCCCTCTTAGGGTTGAACTGTGGCTACTGCATTTGAATTTTGTGATTGGTGGAGAGCGGTACATCTTTACGTCACAGGCATGGTCTCACAGACACGCCCCGTGGGTTTCTCTCAGACAAACTCGGCTTGTGGCGAGTTTGGAGTTGGATTGCGTTTTTCAGGTTACCATTATTATCACATTAGCACTTAATTAGCATAGATAACAGACTGTTTGAACGTTAGCCTATGTTACCATTACCACTCAGAGACCGGACCCATCCTGTCTCCTTTTGCCTCAGCAGCGCCGGCCTCGGACAGCGCTGACTCAGCGCCCCAGAGCCTGCGGCTCGAATTGATACGGCTCGCGGCCGCTGGGCTCCATAAAGCCTCCTATCTCCGGTGACGACGGAGGAGATCTGCTGGCTCAGGGCGCCGAGCCAGCGCCGCTCGAGCCCGGTGCTGCTGAGGCAGAGGGAGACAGGAGGAGTCCAGTCTCTGAGTGGTGATGCTAACATAGGCTAACATTCAAAACAGATGAACGTCGATCAGATCGATCAGTTGCAAAACTGCCAACGTCGCTTTGGTCATTGTCCATGTTTCAGTGTCAGATTAAGCGAGCTGTCACTGTCCTCCTGAACACACCCCCACGTTCCCCCCTCCACTCAACCTCCACACTTGGCCACGCCCCTCCGTGCTTCCTGGCATCGCCCCCTTTGTAGAATTG
The DNA here is from genome assembly GCA_963556495.2 of Valencia hispanica. Lineage (NCBI taxonomy): Eukaryota > Metazoa > Chordata > Actinopteri > Cyprinodontiformes > Valenciidae > Valencia > Valencia hispanica. Next base: position 52,689,301 of record OY747712.1, on the reverse strand, counting down.
TCAAATGTTGTCCGGGAACGGGGTTATGATTTTTCATGGGGTCCAGTTACACTTTAATGCCATCCAGATGAAGTGATTGACCAAGCAGTTTCTTTTTTAGAACTTCTGGTCCAAAGACGGAAACTTCTGTCTTGTCAGAATTTAAAAGCAGAAAGTTAGAGTCATCCATGTTTTTATGTCTTCCAGACATGCCTGTAATCTACCTAACTGACTCGATTCATCAGGATTTATGGTTAAATACAGTTGTGTGTCATCAGCATAGCTGTGCCTTGCTACCATGCCCTGTTGGACGGGGGGCATTGACTGGGATGATGCTCCCAGTAACTGAACGTTCTCTGTGTCTTGTTATCAACTTTTTGCTTTGTTTAACATAGAAAGTACTCTTACATCAATTCTTCTGTTCTTTCTGTGTTTCTGCTCTGTCTTCTCAAACCCCCAGACGGTCGTGGCAGATGGCCGCTCGTACTGAGCCAGGTTCTGGTTCTGGTTCGGCTGTAGGTTTCTTCCTGTTAAAAGGGAGTTTTTCCTCTCCACTCTCACTACATGCTTGCTCAGTATGAGGGATTGCTGTGGTTGGAGTCTGCATAACTGGGGAACAACCTCAAGTCAATGAATCGATTGTAGTCTGCTGAGATTCCTAAAACAGAAAACAAACTAAACATTTAAACTGATTGGAATGTTTGTATGGTTGTATTGAAAGGACTTTTCTTATAAAGTGCTTTGAGATTATATCTGTCGTGAATCGGCGCTATATAAATCAACTGAATTTAATTTAATTGAACTTTGGAAATGAATGCTTTGCTGTCTAATGATTCTACCAATTGGAAGCATATATATATATATATATATATATATATATATATATATATATATATATATATATATATAGATAGATAGTAAAAAGAATTGGTCCAAGCGCAGAACCCTGTGGTACTCCACAAGTAACCCTTGAGTAAGAAGATTTATCATTTACATGAACAAACTAGAATCTGTCGGACTAATGATTTAAACCAGCCTAGTGCTGTTCCTTTGATCCCTGCAACATGTTCAAGCCTTTCTAAGAGAATATTATGATCGACTGTGTCAAAAGCAGCACTAAGGTCTAACAAAACCAGAACAGACACACGTCCATTATCTGAGGCCATGAGAATATCTTTAGTAACCTTCACCAGTGCTGTTTCAGTGCTATGATGAGCTCTAAAACCTGACTGAAACTCTTCAAACAGCTCATTACTGTTTAGATGCTCACATACTGGATTAGCAACTATTTTCTCAAGGATTTTATATAAGAAAGGAAGGTTAGATATAGGTCTGTAATTCACTAAGTCATCTTGATCAAAGGAAGGTTTCTTAAGTACGCAAACAGGGTTCTTTAGTTGTGAATGTCCCTCTCCTCATCCCAGTGGACGGAGAATTTCTGCTCATTTGTTTGAATCGGCATCAAGGTTGTCTGTCCAGGGAAGCACTTCTTATTTTCCTTTAAGTGGCCGCAACATCTTGTTGTCATGTTTTAAGGTTATAAGGAGGACCCAAATGCAGCGAAGTACAAAATAAGGAGGATTTAATGAAAACAAGGAACATGAACTTACAGAACTCAGGCAGATATATAATGCAGTAAACGGGGAAACAGGAACCAGACGGGCAACAAGGAAGGCAGGGACCAGGCGTGGAAGAAAGACGGCAGGGAAGCGAGGGACCAAACAGGAAAGAATGACGACAAACCAGCGAGTTGTGACTGAATGAGAACCGAATATATACTGAGGAGGAGAGTGAAGAGTGAACACAGGAGGAGCAGGAGACCAATTAGTAAAAGCAGTTGCAGCTGAGGGGAATTGAGCAGGTGGAACTGATTAGCAGCTGGGATGGAAGGTAGAATGGCTAGGAGACAGAAGACTCTAAAGAAACTAGAAAGGATTCTTAAGAAACTATCTAAGGGAAACGTAAGGACACACTGGAGAACAGAAGGAGGAATTAAATAAAGAGATAAAGGAAACACAAATGGGAAGGTGGACATAGACAAAGGTGAAAAACATCTACAGAACCCAGGAAGTGCCAGAATACAAAAATATAATTACACTGAATAAGAAAAACTACTAACTTAAGACACAAACAGGAAGGGGCAAAACAAGAGGGCACCTTGGGGTAAAAAGGGGAAGAAAACCAAGTGGAAGAAAAAACTCAAACTTGCCACACAAAAATCCAAAGACCATGACACTTGTTTTGATGTGAGCTTTCTGTTCAGTCAGTCAGTCAGTCATTGGTATGTCTTTCTCCTCCATCACTGACTCAGCTGTCAGAAGCACACACAAGCAAAAAGTTTTGCAACTTCTTCATTAGGTAGCTTTCAAAAAATAATTTTTACTATGTTTTAAAAACTGTTTTCCTCTCCAGAGGACAGATAATTCCTAACATGCTAGATTAGAAGATCACTGTCTGAAGCCATTAGATAGCTTCATTTAGATAGCCTCTTCATTAAATAGCTGGTGATTACCCGTTTTAGATTTATGCAACTCATTATTTAAATTTACATTGGATCCATGAGCAGGAAGATTATCTAGAATTATTCTACATTCAAATTGACGCTCTTTCCAGCTTCATTAATATTGTGCTTTAAATGTAAAATATAGCTACTATTCCTGGGTATTTATGCATGTTTTTCTTATTGTTTTTGTAAAGGGTCCCTGGGTTCGAAATATTATTATTATTTTATCTATTTTTAGTAACTACTAAAGTACTACTAATGAACACAATTTTTTTTTCTTTTGTTTCCATCAGATTAACTCATATCAGATATCCTCAGCACAAAGAGAGGGTAAAATATTTACAGTTATTGTAAAATGTATCAAATTACTGTACAAAATATAAAAAACAATATGTCAAATTATGGCTTGACTATCAAATTACCATCAACTAAATTCATAAGTAAGAAATCTAAACAAGGATGAGGAGACAATGGAGTAGAGGATAATCGAGAACTGTGTCCCAGCTTTGCTGTGATGCATTTTTTATAAAATAATGACAAACGTAATGCAGTTTACAATAAACATTATCTATACGCACAGGCAATCAGTTATACTTGTGTGATTGCTCATTGAAGACAGTGTTGTGCCTGTTCATCTTTTTACTGTTTCTAATTTCAGTTCAGCCAGTTTAAAATGAATGAAGTCATGTACATCATCCACCTGCTGATCATTCTGAACTAAGAAAGCAAAACTAACCCTAACAAATGTGGCTGAAAGTGACCTGCTCGGAATAGGTTTGTAGCCGTTTTTGTAAACACTGATGTTGGTGTTCCTGATTCTGTTTCAGCTCTGGAGCTGACAAAATATCCAGTCATATCAATGAATAATTCTGCTACACTTGCATGTACCATGGTTGTTCTCTGGATCAATTTCAGTGTCAAATGTTGTTGTAAGACCACTTAAATTAGTTCGCATAGTAAGGGAAAACAATGGCTTCTGTAAAGAGGCAGTGCCCTAAGAAACACAATACAGTTTACAAAAATGCCAACATTTTTACTCTGCCTTTAGAAATGTACACAGAAAAATATATTTTGTATTCAAAAACATATAATAACCCACCACCCTCTATATATCACAATCAGTGATTACAAACAGATTACAGTTAGCAGAAAAAGATTGTATTTTTGCTGTGCAATGCGTTCTGGGATACCTGTCTGCAGAGGGATACGTCCTCAGGCAGACCAAGGACACATCCAGCACTCTGAGTGCACTTTCCTTGATGTATACTCAAGACTGGACCAGATGATATTTTGGAGGTCTGCAGGTACACAAGTATAGATAAGAATAGAACAGAGAATGATTCATGTCACATGATGCAAACAGGAAGAGCAGAAGTCTCTTCTCTCTCTATCATTGTGAACAACATCTAGAAAGGTCTCGATTCAAGTTGAAAAAGGATCATTTTAACAGCAAAATTGTGATGTAATTGTTAAAACAAAATCAGAGATGCAGCTTCAGTAATCCCAAACAGTAGGGCGATATATGTTTTTAAAGCTTTAAATAATAAATTATTAATGATATACAGTAATCAGCAGAAAGTTCCAGTTTTACTTGGACTTTGGTTTTGCTCTGTTGTGTACACTCGTTTTAATCAACAAACTGCTTTAAATTCTTAAATCCTTCTTTGATACTTTGTATAGTATTAGTGCTGGTACACTGTACTGTTACACATAACATGATCATTCCTCTGTTCTTCTTTTCAGTGTTGATGGCGACACAAAGCACTGCGTCATCTATAAGACAGCCACGGGTTACGGATTTGCTGAGCCCTACAATCTGTACTCGTCTCTCAAAGAGCTGGTGCTCCACTACAAAAATGTCTCGTTGGCCCAACACAACGACCATCTGAATGTAAATCTAGCCTACCCAGTCCTGGCCCGCTCCCAAAACCTGAAGTAGAACCAGCAGCCCAGATGTAGAATCTACCAGCAGGGGATGGGATCCTCGTTAACCCAGGACAGTGTGACTGGAGCCTGATACATATACAGTTCCCTAACTGGACCCCAGTCCATTAAAGAACACTCCTCACAATAAGCACGCCACTACTGATACAGAGCCACTGTACAGTTAGACTGGCTGATTTGAGCAAGGTCAGCCTCTACATTAGCCAGTCACAGATCTACTGTGTCAAAAAGAAAAAAGCCCCAAACATCTAGTAGAAGGTAGATTGGACACAGAGAAGTTCGAGACATGTGTTAAAGGAAAACAAAAAAAGCACACGTCTTTCTAAGGCTGCACAAGAGAAATGGAAAAAACACCTAGTGAAGCTGTTGGAAATATTAAAGACTTTTGTGATCTTTTTTTAACGCCTTAAGCACAAAATATCGGTGTTTAAAACAAATTCCCTATATGTAAACCCCAGACTAAACCCAGAAAGGAATGGCTCAACCGAACCAGGCTGTTCACATCTCACCTGAGAGAATCCAAAAGGTTGGGATTAGGTTGATCTTATCTTCCTTTAGTACCACAGGAATAGCTTTGAGTGACCACAAGCCTCTGTCACTTTAGATTTTAAGCATAGAAAGGAGATGATTATCAATGTGGACAAGGCTACAGCTTTAAAAGATATACACGCAGGTATATTTTTTATAGAATCATTTATATCCATTTGCTTTGCCGGGTCGGTTTTTGAGCTAATGAGAAGAAATATCCAGTAAATGTTTCATAGGAGCAAATGTACGGTACATATTGCTATTGCTATTTTGTCAATGAAAGAATATGTATGTTGAATGGCAGTATGCTAGATATCGAGGTACGTTAATAAGCACAGTTCTATGGATCAGGGCCCTCATTTATCAAACGTTCGTAGAAACTGTCCTATATTCTATCCTACGAATGAAATTTAGAATGTACGTACAAACAGTCAAAAGTCAGACTTATGAAATGTGCGGTGGCCATTCGTACCCATGTTAATCTGATGATAAATCCCACATGTGGTACCCAGGTGCTCGTGCCCGTTCTCAGTCATTTGCATACAGAAACGCCCTCAATTAACCATATTTGGTAACACCACATCATCTATCACATACATTAAGTCCTTGCATTCTTCCTTAAAATAATGGCCAAGAGCAAAAATAGGAATTTCAGTGACAGGTTAAACAGGTGGGGCAATAAAAAAGAATTTACGATGAACAGACAGAAAATTGTCATAGTTAATACAGATTCATTTCAACACCGATCGTTTTTGCCATGAGCGGTTTCTCTGCTTCATTTCCCCAACAAGCAGCTGTTATATTTCTGCTGCAGAGCAGACATAAAAAATGTGGCAAATAATCATTTCATTTGCTGTTATTAACTTCTTTTGAAACCCGTAACTTTTTTTTAACAAATTAAAGAAGTTAAATTTCTCCCCAACATTGCTGTTTGGTTCTATCAGCTCGGGGAGAACCAATAAAAAAAAATAACTGCCTGGGAGAAAGTGACAAAGGTCGGGACAGTGGAGAGGTTCCTGTTGGAAATAAAGGAACAAAATGGTTTGATATCAAAGGGAATCCAATAAAACGTCCCTCAGCAACACAGCTGGAGCAGCTCTTCTACCGAGGATGTACCGATCATCATATTTGACACTTGTAAGGCCATGCGTAATTGGAGATACAGCTTTGGCTGCCATTAGTACGCAAGGAAAAAGTGACAACCTGCTTCACTGATAAGTGGGACCATTGTCACAGTACAGTTTGCAAACCTTTAATTAAAAGTGGAACAACATCCCACTAAGCTGAAGCGCTTCATGTGACACATAAACAAATATGGGGGGGGTCTGCTCATGGAGAGCGCAGATTGCGAGTGACAGGATCTCCTGGAACGTTCACCCCTAACATGAAATTTTGTATTTTTCAAATATTTCCTGGAAGTTTAATACAAATCGGTCCATAACTTTTCGAGTTATTTTGCTAAAAGCGGACCGACGCCAACATAAGCTCCTTGGCGGAGAAGATAAACTGCTGAGAGAAATATTATATCAAAGTAAAACTGTTTCAGTGTTGGAGTTCCTCTACTCTAACAGTAGATGCTGTGCATACGCACGATTTGAAGTTGCTTATATTTAGGAACATTTCTACAAACAAGTACAACTTGATTAATACCACACAATGAGTAGAATTGTTCCTACGCACGAAATGCGTACAGATCTGTGTGTAAGTACGGTTGATAAATGAGGGCCCAGGTTTGCTACGTCAGACACCTCTTGCTGTTTGTCCTCCTCTTTAAAGCTGCAGCACCCGTAGCTATGGAGACTCAGCACTGTTAGTGCTCTTCACATGTGTTTAGTTTCACAGCGGTACCTGCGCCTGCTGGGGACAGACCTATGTGATTCTACAACCTTTGGTACTGAATTAGTTTCCTGTCCAGTTGGAGCAGACTCTTGGTGGTGTGGCCGCCTTTCTTTAAAGCAGTTTCTGAAGGTACATCTCTGCTGTGCTTGACTGTTGATTTCATCTGATGCTTGATTCAGAGAGCTGTAGAACATCGATGTACAAAAAAAGAGAAAAGAAGGTAGTAATATATGTTGTGTACAGTATATTTTAGACACACATTCGGTATGTGTATGTTACTTTATAGAGTTTCTTAGCTGTTCTTTTATGTTTTCAGGATATTGGTTGTTTTCTTTGGTTCTGTTTGAGGATGCAGATGATCTGTCAGATCATCAGAGCCCAGTGAAGGATGTGTTCTCGTGTAGCAGGACAGGAATAGCAGAACACATTCTTTTGCCACTCAGCTAAGAGATTAGCTGCTATAGTCTGTATGGAGATCTTCATTTGGGTTTTTATTTTTATTTTTTGGACAAGTGGTTGAAAATCTGCTGTTGTGTTGTACTTAGGTCGTGGTGTGTGTGGTCTCCCAAGCACACTACATTAGTACAGCATATGTTAGATTCAGAACCCGTCTCCAGATCAGTTCTTGCCTACAGTGATCTCCTCTTAGTGTTTCTTTGTGTGTTTGCCTCCAGGTACTAATTGTGTCACCGCCATTCAGTCTCACCTTTAAAGCACAGTTGTACAGATACAGAGATATGCAGTTCTTCCTGTGGTCAGTGGAGGCGCTGCAGAGAGACTAGTCACAAGGCTGCTTTTCAACTTTCATTTTCTCAAACAAAAAGTAATCTTTTGTAATTTTTTTACATGAATGACTCAGAATGGTAAAGAAAATATATATGTATATGAATATATATTTTTGTACAGGGTCATGGAGCAGACAAGTCATTTATGATCAAGTGTTTGATACTCTTTTTGTTGGGGTTTAGAAATGTTTCCAAAAATGACCTTCAGCATTATTTGCTCCTAACAGTAGGTGAAGAGGTGGCATCAAAAATTGTATGTGAAGATCTTAGCTTCCAACTTTAACAAGGCTCTTGGAGTGGCACAACTTACTGAGCTGAGCTGACCCGACCCAGGAAGGTTCAGCTCAGGATGAATCAGTTGTACCATAGAGTCATTTGCACAGTTCTTGGTACGGCATAGATCCCCAGAATGAAACTTGAGGTGACGGCGGTGCATATGATCAGAGGGCTACACAGAGCCGAGGGAGATGGATTAGCAGTGCCTTTTGTCATCATCATGAGTTTGTGTTCTCCCTGTTGTCACATAGGATGCTGCCATCCCCACCATGGTGTTGTGCCACACATTTTGCCATATCTAAAGTTACGGAATATCTGGCAGATAAGCCTAGTTGTTGCGTGTGTGAATGTGTGTTAAAGCATCTGAGCATGTTATAGTGGAGAGAATGACTGGTTTTACTGTCGTTACATCTAAGTTTGTTACATCCTTCTGTGTTTGGTTGCAGCTGTACAGTAGCTCAGTTCTCTCTCTTATTGTGTACTAAAGCTTTGAGGGATAATATATCTGTCTGGTATATCTTTAAATAACCTGTAGATGAGTTAGAAATGTGAACAGTATCCACCTTTAGCCTAGTCCAGTTATTTGGTAGCCTCTCAAGTTAAAGGAATATTCTTTTCTTTTTTTGTTTTGATTTCTTCAAGTTGAGTCGTGTGAAGTAAATATGATACCAAATGACTGACCTGATGCAGACAGCTGGCAGCCAAATCCCAGTTTGGAGAATAAATAAAAACGATGGGGCCAAGAGGACCTCCATGCACAGAGACCTCAGATTGTTTAGTTCAGTTCAAACTGGACATGTTGTGTCTCTCCCTCTGTTGACATTCAGGGAGGGATGGAGGACATGCACGAGGCCAACTAATCTGTTTTTGTTCTGGACACTGCAACATCTTCAAAACACGTTTTGGTCCAACACTCTCCTACATGTTAATGATTCTGATGTATTTGCATTAATTCAGTTTGGAGTAATATACTGTAGATCAGTGGTGGGCAAACAGCTTCATAATAACTTAATTTCCCTCTGGGATCAATAAAGTATTTTTGAATTGAATTGAATTGAATTAATGAACTCAGACCAGTAAACTCCACCCCATTCTGTCCAATATACATTTTATAAGCTCATCATACATTTTCTATTAGCTTCTACTGGTGAGAGTAGAGTCTGACTGGCATGCGTTTCATTGAATTAATATTTTCTACCAACTTTTGATGTAACTGGAACATCCACAGAGACAGTTGTGAAAAAAATGCATCATTTAAAAAGATTCTTGGCTGGTTGTTGCTTAGCTGGAAATTCCCTATAGAATTTTCATTTCATTTTTCTCAGTCCAATAATGCTAATTCAAGTGTTATTGTGTTATTCTGTGAATAAATGCATAGATGTAGAGAAGTACCAATGAGAGACTTTTCATTTTGGAAAGCTCTGACCTCCTGATGCCAATTTTTGCTGATTTGGATTTCATCATGTAGTTCTACTGCTTGGATGAATTGAAAAATTGATTCTCTTCACAAGAAAATGTTCATTGTAAGAAAAAAACCAAGATTAACAATAACCATGATAGCGTATATTTTGGACCTCTGGAAATATAGTAATACATGAACAATCCTTCAGGCAGTGGCGTTCGTATGAACAAAATCCACCTAAAAACAATTCCAGTATGTGGGCTTATAAGACAGGTTGTATCTGGGTACCAGGTAACATGGCAGGGGGACTACCAATGGAAATTAGGATTTTGGCTATAATTGGGTACATTTACATTTTCCTTGTAAAGTGTTCATTAATGGACGCTGTCCCTCTAAAACTAATAAAAGGATAATAAAAATAATAATAACTTCAGTGTGTTTTTAACACCTCAAATTGTGAAAGTGGAACATATAACATATCTTTTCAGTTTTCCTTTGAAAATAAATACCAGCTGTGTCTGACTGAGTATTCGAATAAGTAGTCCCTCACCGTAAGTACTAGATTCCTAAATACTGCCAACATTTACTTGTCCAGGATCTTCCATGACAGGTTGAAGGTCCAGCCTTCCTGTGACCTGCTCATGTCCCTTCTGCTTCAGTGAAGTTGGAATCGACATAAGAGCTGGCATCCCTCCATAGAAAGGAGAGCTACTAACACTGGATATGGCTGGCCAGGTCTTCTTCCTCCAGTAACGACTTCTACTCTGAGGAGTGTTGTTGTCAGTGCTTTGGTTTGGTGCATTCACAGTTCTGGTCTCCAGCCCATTTCTCAGAGCATCTCCGTTTAGGTGAAAACAACTCCTTCGAACTCTCAGTCTTTCAGCTTTAGTGTGGCTGACATTTCCACAGGTAACTCATTTATCTCATAAACGGATTAGCAGAGGCTGCTTATGCTAGCATATTCACAAGGTTGCTAACTAAAAATGTCACGCCCGCTTTCAAAATAAAAGCATTGGCTCGCATGCAGAATGAATACGTATGGAATAGATTTCATGCTATCTATTGTTTTCTGTTGACCTCAGTGGGGTAGATCAGGAAGAACCAAAAGGCTACATGTTCAATTCAAATTCAATTCAAAAATACTTTATTGATCCCAGAGGGAAACTAAGTGGTATAGCTCATATAATTAATTCTTTAAGGAGTTGTTGTAGAGGATGATGGTCTGTGTTGCAGCGAAACTGAAGAAGCCTCCGACTGAAGACGCTCTGTTGTTGTATGACTGTCTCATGAAGAGGATGCTCAGGGTTGTCCATCATTTTTTTGATTTTATGAAGAATCCTTCTTTGCATCATCATCTCCAGATTTTCCACAGTTGTCCCAAGAACAGAACCAGCCTTCTTTATCAGGTTGTTTAGCCTTTTTAAATCCCTGGCTCTGATGCTGCTACCCCAACAGATGACAGCTGAAGAGATTACACTCTCCACAACAGACTTGTAGAAGATCTGCAGCATCTTGCTGCAAACCTTGAAGGACCTAAGCTTCCTCAAGAAGTACAGTCTGCTCTGTCCCTTCTTGTAGATTGTTTCACTGTTCAGTCTCCAGTCCAGTCTGTTTTCAAGGTGAGGTATTTATACTCCTCAACCATCTCCACTTCTTCTCCCATGATGGAAACAGTGTTTGACTTATCCCTGTTTCTTCTGAAATCTACAATCATCTCCTTTGTTTTGTTCACATTCAAGGTGAGACGATTGTTTCCACACCATGTCACAAAGCGGTCCACCAGCTCTCTGGATTCAGCTTCTTGTCCATCTCTGATACAACCGACAATTGCAGTGTCACCTGAGTATTTCTGCAGATGACAGGTCTCTGCTTTGTACTGGAAGTCTGAGGTGTACAGAGTGAAAAGGAATGGTGAGAGTACGGTCCCCTGTGGTGCTCCTGTGCTGCTGACCACCTGGTTTGACACACAATTCTTCAGTCTCACAAATTGTGGTCTGTTGGTCAGGTAGTCATTGATCCAGCCGATTGTTGAGGGCTCCACCTGTGTCTTCAGAAGTTTCTGACAAAGCAAATCAGGCTGAATTGTGTTAAATGCACTGGAGAAATCAAAGAACATGATCCTCACAGTGCTGCCTGCTTTGTCCAGATGACAGTGGGTTGGTTGAAGTAGGTGGATGATGGCGTCTTCATCTCCAACTCCACAACGATAACCAAACTGCAGTGGGTCCTGATACGTTCTTGTTTGCTTACTCAGGTGGGCCAACAGGAGCCTCTCCACGGACTTTCATGATGTGGGTTGTCAGGACAACAGGTCTATAATCATTGATGACTGATGGGTAAGTTCTTTTGGGTACTGGAACAAGGCAGGATGTCTTCTACAACACTGGAACCTTCTTCTGAGTTAGGCTAAGGTTGTACAGGGTTTTAAAATTCCCATCTCTAACAGAAATGTTTTTTCTTCATGAGTTCTGGAATTTAAGTATAATCCACAGTTTAGATGTTGCCTGTGCAACCCCAAGGGGGAAAATCTACCCTGCTGGTGGCTCCAAGTTGGATACCAGGTTGTGACTCCAGGGTCACAGATCTTTTCTGATTCTCCTTACTTAGGTGGTGATTTGTGCTGTCTGCTGAGGGTACTGTAGGTAGCATGCTGACTGCTCAGATGTTCTTTACGTCTGAACAGAACCCCCATGATGCATGCAGCCTTCCTCGGTTTTGTAGCTTCTAAGCATGGTGAGCAGGTCATCTGCTGGGTTTAGTTAATTTAGTTTGATGGACCATTTCTATAGTGACTGGCCGCTAAGGTTTATTTCAGCTTCACACTCAAGCTAGCGTGCTGCAGCACAGCACTCTGATACTAACAGAAAGCAGATATTCTTCATTAGTAGAGTTTTTAGTAACGGACATTTCCTTTTATTATATTGGAGCATACAGTGTATAGTTTGTTTGCTTTTTGCTGTCCTGCAGTCAGTAACTGTATTATAACCGATTGCATTATTTTTCTCACTTCTGTCAGGTGACTTGTATCAAGGCTGTTTAATTTTTCAAGCAAACTGAAACGAGAGCTGCTGGCTCATTAATGCACTGCCTGTCCACACAGCTAAACCTCCATATAGATCGGTTTATCCAAGGCGACTTTTCACTCTGTGTGGTTATGATAGCAGGAGTATAGTTGAGGTTTTGAAGTACCATTTTTATCAGTTTTATTGAAGCTGCTTCATTCAGATCCCGTGTTGCCCCTGGGACACACACATTCAGCTAAGCACCAAGTTAAACATGTACAAACTGACCTATTTGGATGTACAGAAAACATACCAGTAATGTTAATATTAGCACAACAGTTACCTCTAGTTTTATTCCTCCTTTTGCCTACTTCACATTAAAATATCCCAGTGAGACACTCCTTTAATAAATCATCAGTTTTCACTGATTCCTCGTATGTAAACAGACATGACTATATGCCCATTAGTGTGGTATAAACAGTTAGGAATCATGCAAAAATACATTAGCATATACAATTGTTTAGGATTCTAGGGAACAAGAAATATAACAAATGGGGCCCAATGAAAAAATAAAAACACTGTAATTTATTTAAAATACATTATGCATAACGCCATATGCATTATGCCATTATACTAATAAAATTATGTAGTTGTTTAAAAAAGCGATGCCTTTAGGTCAGCTAAATTATAAACATCCTTTATGTGGACGGATGATTAGTCTTACTACCCAAAACTTGCATGCATTTTTTCCCCACTAGGATAAAACACTAGAATACATTTTTGTTTCAATTAGTAATGGAAACTGTTTTAATATAAATTATTTGGTATGCATCAAGCTGCACATTCTGATTCAATTCAATTCAAATTCAAAATTACTTTATTAATCCCAAAGGGAAATTAAATGTTGTTGTAACTCATTATCCAAGTTTCTTCATAGATTTGTTGTAGATGCTGATGGCTGTGGGTAGGGATGATCTCCTGTAGCAGTCTGCAGATCTGAAGAAGCCTCTGACTGAAGACGCTCTGTAGTTGTATGACAGTCTGATGTAGAGGATGCTCTGGATCTATGGCGTCTTCTTTTCAACTCATCAGGGTTTTGTGGCTGTTGTTGAGGTCTTATTTGAGCTTTTGTGATGTTAATCAGCTGCTGCCAATTGTAAACCACCTTGTTGCCATGGTTATGCATCATAACAAATGTCCAAAAATAAAAAGTATCAGCAAAAATCCTTCCAGCTGCACAGCATTCAAAACCAGAGAGAACAGTTGTCCACAAAAACAATGTTTCTACCAGAAATGGAAGAATTAAAGTTTTAAGAAAGAAAAAAATATGAACCAAAGTAACAGAGCTACTCCAACATGCTGCCTCCTTGAGCGGCGCAATTCCGGAAATTGATGGTGGCTGTGATGATTTCATATTTTAAACTAATACATTTCTTTATGTTTCTTTGTTAAAATTCTGATTAAGACTAAGTTAAGACTAAGTAACACTGACTTCAGACACAATATTTGGGGAATCATCTCTTTCCATCATCAAAAATGTTAACTATGATTGAGATTACTGCGTGCATTCTAAGGAGAAAGTGACCTCATGCATATGTGTTAATGCTTCCTGAATCAGGTCTGTGTGTTTGGCACAGTCCGGCTGCTTCTCATTTCTTAAATATCAGAAAAGCGTTTATTGTTTTCATTTCTTTATGGTAGAATCTACTTTGTTTGGACGATTCTATTTTTTGCGAGTGGAGGCACCACGAGCGATCCTCAGAGATTCGACGCTCATACTGTGTCTCACTACAGCGGATCTTTGTGGCTGCCGAAGGCTGCTGTGTTGCTTGAACTCAGCAGGTCTTTGTGTGTGGAGCGATGATGGCTTTAGAAAGTGATCTTTCATGGTGCTTGAGTGTATTTTTACTCCTATTGTTTGGCTTTATTTAAAAGCTGATGGATTTGTCTATCCATGTGTTGTTTTTATATTATCTGTTAACGGTAAACTTACAGAGCCTATAAAGAAAAAAATAAGCTAGCTTGATCTTTTTCCCTCTATACAGAAAATAAACAAATACAAATGTTTACAAGATGTAATTAACCAAATAGGAAAGGTGAGTTTGAGAATCAGTCTGTCTGTCCCTTCATGTGGCTGTGATAGATTGCTATATATTACTTTTATTTCCTTTGTTTTTGTAAACTTGAAGATGTAATTACTGCTTTTTTTTCTTTAACTTTGTGAACCCTCTGTTGTTTTCAGAATAATAACTCAGCAGTATAGTTTCTGTCCATTTGACTCTGCTCTTCACGAGTCCACATGCTCTACCTGCTGACTACTTCAACTCACACTGAAACTTTATGTGCTTGAACTGAACTTGAGACCCTTTTGAATCTCTTGCTGTTTCTGTAGATTTCACAGCGACTGCCTGGTGGATTTTTGATAAAGGTCACTACAAAGAATTTCAGGAGCTTGTACAGAAATGTTGTGAACAATAAAAGATGCCACTTGGCAAACATACTTGAGTACAAATCCAGTACAATTATTGTAAATTCAGGAACAACTATCAGCTATCTTTTGTTATTTTTGCACTATACAGCAAAGGATCTTCAGATGAAAACCTGAATTAGTTTATCTTTTGGTTGGTTAGCTCATTCTTTAAGACCAAAATTTTGCCATATAATGTCACTTTGTGTGTAAAATATGATGACAACTGCACTTTCATTTTCTGTCTTGTTACTATTTAGGACAAGAAGTTTTCCAGGCTGTAACTTTGAGCCTGTATACAGTGCTGTGAAACAGTATGTGTCCTCTTACAGTTCTTCTGATGCTGTTTGTTACAGATTTAATTATCAAAGATAACCTGAGTAAATACAAAAATAAGGTTTCAAATCATTTCATTTATTAAGGGGGAAAGAAGAAGTTATTCAAAGCAATTTTACCTCATGTAAAAAACCTTTATCATGAATTGACAGTAATTAGCCACACCCAGCCCTGATTCCTGTCATATCCGTAGAATCACTCTGTCTAGCCCTTTAGTGTTCAAGATAAAACTATAAAAAGGTGACTGGGCAAAAATGGCCTCCATAGGCAGAAATTACCAAAAGATATGAAGAGCCATCTCACATTGAGATTCCCTTTCCACAATTTGACTGAACCATGAATGGTGTTCCGTAGAGGAACGTCCTGAAGGACCAATCAGTCTGTGACTTTAAGCACAGCCACAATCCAAAGCACACCATCAACGTCACCTCTGAATAGCTAAGATAAAAAAATGCTAAATAAGGTCTAGTCAAAGTCAGGTCCATAATGTGGTTGACCTTAAACATGCTAGAAAACCCTCCAATGTGGCTGAATTAAAGATGACTAGGTCAGAGTGGTAGACACTTATTAGCATTTATCACAAATGCTTGATGGCAGTTGTTGGTGCCAAGAGTGGCACAACTCCTTATTAGATCTGAATCATAGTTCCGCATAGGGTCAGGTGAGAGCTCCTAATAACTGAAAATCATCATTTGAAATGGCTTTTTGAATTCACTCAGTTTGTCTGTTATTAAAATGTCTGATGACCTGAACCATTTCTGCTTTTTCACACCACTATTGATGTTCTGTTTTGACCCACTGGTGAACACTAGTTCTGCACGTTAGTTTTGACCCAGAGTCAGTCCAGGGCAACATTCTCACCTTCATTTGCAACTGTATCGCTTTGCTTTGGTTCACTATTTAAATTAGTGTTATCAGCAAGATCTAAGACTATTAAACAATAGAAGCCTACTCAGTACTTTAAAAAAAAGGCTGACTGGAAATGGATGGAGCAGTCACACGAAGCTACTCTACACCAAAGTGCAATTGAATGCAGAGGGAGAGCTGTAGTTTCAGCCTGTAGATGCCTGCTGGTTGCATTGTTCCCAACCATGATGCACAGAAGACAGCTGCTCCTCTCTTGTTGTCCTCCTGTTGGTCTGTCTTAACTCTGATGCAGCATTTCTTTCTTTCTCACTCATGTACAGATTGCGACAGAGTTATTTGTCCTCAAGACAGGTACTCTTTAAACTGTACGAATCTTTCTGTAGGCTAATGCAATGATTTCAAAAGACAATAAAAGATTTTAAACTGAAACCTGGTGTCCTGTCTTTTCTTTTCCACTGCTTGTTATGGTTCTTTAATGAGTGCTGCACTAAATGACATATGTTTCTCTATTAAAGTTATTTCCAATTTTTAGGGATTTTCTTTTCAACATTTAATTCTCATTCTACCATTTCTGGTCCTCCTCCGACTATGATAGCATGATGAGAGAGCACAGAAGCTGTACTAATCAAGTAGCTTCCTGAAAGGATGTTTTCAGATGAAATCTTTGAGGTAAACTTTTTTCCAGCATTTTTGTGGATACAAATTAAACTCAAGACTATCCAAAACAAGGAATCTCTAGAAGCGGGAGAGGTAAAAATCCCACTCACTGTGTTCTGGTCAGTTTGAGACTCTTAGTTCTTCCAGTAGGATAGGATGATCACCTCACCGATTCTTTTCTTTTGTGTTCTCTGTCAAAGGTGCTGAGTGAGAAACGATGCATTCCAGAAACAAAAGACATAAAAACACTTGTTTTAATGGCATTTATACAGTAAGCACCAACGTCAGGTTGACCTGGCATGAAGCTACACTTCATGTATTACCCTGCAGCCCAAATCATCACCCCTCCACCACCATGTATTGCAGTTTTGCTTCATCTGTCCAAATAATACTATCCCAGGAGAACTGTTACAGTTTTTTAAATCCAACTTTACAAACTTTTTAGGTTTTTGGGTTATTTTACTGTAACCTAGGTATTACTTAAACTAATATTTAAGGCATGCTAGTCTGAAAACACTTAAAGTTTTACTCCTAATCCCTTTTATCATATTTAGCAAAACCTCTGTGTTAAGGCACTTTACAAGACAAACTGGTCCAATCCAGATCTAGTTTTGTACAACCCAAATCGGTCCAAGTTAATTCAAATCATTCCAGTTCATTCCGTTTCATATAGTACTGAGAAGAAGTGTCTGACCCTTTAAAGAATTTTGTTTTTGATTTTTGTCACATTTGATTAAAGAATATTTATTCAAAAAGAATATTTACCAAAAATCATCTTGATCTCCAAGACTTCTGAGAAGATATTCTGTTGAGTCTATCTAAATGCAAGTGTAGGGAAGGAAGATCATAGTTTTTTGATCTCACCGCCTTGAACAGAGGCAGAGAAGAAGTGATGTGATTATTAAATACTAAAAAAATAAAAAAATCTGAAAGGACATTTTTAACACCAAAAATCAAAATCCTATTCAATCATGCAGAGGCATGATCTGTCACGTAAAGTAATGCCCAAAATCAGCCGAAATGCTAGAATGTAAATACAGTTTTGAAATGATGTACAGTATTTACCTTCAGATAGAGGTGAAGAAGTATTAAGATGTCATGTGTCTGGGTAACTTCTTGACCCACATGCAGAATCAGATGATGGACAATGGGTAAAGGTTAGTAGAAATGCATTTACAATAAATCAAGTGAGCATACAGAGATTGCAGGTTCTGGTCTCAGGGTTCTGCAGTGTTGTTGTGGTGTAGCCTATGGTCGAGGGTGGTAGGAGGTTGCGATCTGGTAGAGTGAGATGTTCTGAAGAGACAGAACTTCCAGAGCATAGGATTAAAGAAGACCCTGGGATTAACCTAGATAATTGATGGATTCCTTTTTAGCACGTGCAAATAAAATGTTGCTTTAAATGATGCATGATTCTGAATACCATAAAACAGTCGATAAGCACTGGATTCTCACATAGATGTTGGAAACACTGCAATGGTTACTGGACATACACACAGACCTCCCCGTCAGTAGGAGTGCTAAAATCACACATTGCACCAGCGGCAGAACTGACAATAACCTTTGATTTAAAAACAAAAACACCAGGTACAAGAGAAGCAGATGAAGCCAATTTAACCATCTAGATTTCCTTTATTGTGTATTAACTTTTATCTCCACAGCTCTACTCAAACAGCGATCACCTTAGAAAAGTTTTCACACTAGCTAATAGCAATTCTGAGGCAGGGGAGCAATATTTTCAAGAAAAAGAAAGGATTGGATTGCTGATAACCTATTAGGAGATAATTGAATTTTGGGTTCGATTAGGGTTTTGGTCAAATTTTAATATAATCACGATTTTGAAGAATTTATAGTACAAAGGCATTATACTAGAAGAGGGGAATAGGGGTTTTCAATTTAATTGGAATAAGGATTCAAATTAAACTTGAAACACAGTCAGCAAGATCTCTATGGGGAGGAGGATCTTTGGGCATAAAAACTAAAGACCTTAAATGAGTGATTAATTTCCTCTTGCATAGAGTTAATGAAGCGTGGCTCATTAACTTAAGTTGTGAAGTTAATTTAGGATTGCTTGATGCAGCAGCTGTCATGTTTTTACGGAGACTGACACAAACACATTTGACTCAAACCCAGGAACTCAGTGAAATGTGATTTTATTGTTAAGCAGTCCGTGGAGGGGATTGGATGCTTGGTGCGGCTATGAGGACGGACAGGAAACACTTGAAGAGGGATCGGCACTGGGAGGGAGATCAGAGGTGAGTGTGGAGCACAGTTAGAGGAACCAATACTGAGTGTAGAGATGTTGGCAGAGTTTGCTGAGGGAGGAGGGAAGTGGGTCCAGTATGTGAGTGGCTGGCAGAGGTGCAGAGTGCAGGATGGTCTTTTCCGTTGTTCTTGACAAGTGGACAGGGTGAGGGCTCGAGGGTGGACAGGCAACCTTGGAAGAATGGGAGTCCAGTGGAGCAGTCTCAGGAGGGCTGCAGTAGGAGCGGCGAGGAGGACAGACCGGAGATCCAGGGGAGCAGACCCTCGTCAGCTGAGAGAAAACCAGCCACTTCCATAGCTTGGGGAATAACGGTGAGAACTGCGAGGAGAAAACACTGGTATGTTTACTGTTCAGAAAACCACACAGTAAAGCTAGAGCTGGCCTGATTACCACTCAAAGGAGTCTAATCATCTGGCATCTGCTTCAGAGATCCACTCTCCTTTTAAAACTCCTCCTGATTGCTGCTGATTGTGTGCAGCTGGTGCTGCACCTGCCAGTCGCACCCTGAGGGGAAAAGGTGAGCACACACACAGCAAGCAGCCCACACCACACCCAACAGCAGCCACATCAAGGTAATCTAAACCAAACTCCAACGTCTGCTAATTCTATCTAGCCTAATATCTAACCTAATCACTTACTTATACTCAGCTAACTAATCCTTTGAATCAGCTCACATATGTTTCGACTAGCATGCTCTAACACTTCATAACTCAGCTGGAGATCACATCAGGAGCCTCCTGATTGGTGATCCATCCCTTCCAAGGCGAAGCAGAGGCTGAGGTGGACCTTGGGGGTCATTACATGGAGCAGCTACAAGGGAAGCGTGCACAGTTCAACACCGAGTCCAGATTTAATATCTCATTGAGACGGGCAAAAAGAGGCTACATAACATCTCTCTCTGTTGGAGTTTTTTAGAGTCCTGACAGATGATGAGACGAAGTGTGGCCATCCTTGGCGGCAGGAGGTCGTCAGAATCTTTTCCCACCAATATGAATAAAGTGGTGAACAAAAGAAAACCACAAATGCTGTAAATAAATACTTCGGTGGGTTTTACATTCTGACAAATAAGTTATGTCTCAACAAGGTCACCTGAATGGACGATCCCTGGTTACTTTGAGCTAATTCCATCGCCAGCATGATTCAAGTCTGATTATAAATTGATTGTTTGATCGTTGTCTTTTTTTTGTCGGCTCTCTTCGCAGCCATTAGAAATTGTATGAACATCTTGAAATACACTCAACAAAAATATAAACGCAACACCTTTGTTTCTGCTCCCATTTTTCATGAGATGGACTTAAAGATCTCAAATTAATTCCAGATACACAATATTACCATTTCTCTCAAACATTGTTCACAAATCAGTCTAAATGTGTGATAGTGAGCACTTCTGCTTTGCTGAGATAATCCATCCCACCTCACAGGTGTGCCACATCAAGATGCTGATCTGACATCTTGATTAGTGCACAGGTGTACCTTATACTGCCCACAATAAAAGGTCACTGGTGATCCAGGGTTTGTTATTAGGGAAGCATCTCACTTTTCTGGTGGGGATGGTGTTGTCCACACAGATGTTTATATTGTCAGTCACACACTCAGTCATGGCATTGATGTCCTCTCCATGTGCTTGGCAAAGAGTCATCCAGTCTGTGGTCGCAAAACAACCCTGCAGGGCTTCTTCAGCTTCCTGTGACCATTTTCATTACAGTTTCTTTTGTAACAGGTTGCCTCTGAACAAGTCGTTTATATTCTGAACAGAGAAAAACAAGATTGTGATCTGATTGTCCCAGAGGAGGTCTTGGTTTGGACATGTATGCATCCTTTATATTGCATAAAACAAATCCAAGGTCTTGTTTTCTCTTGTGAAGCAGCTGACAAACTGTTGAAATGTTGGAAGCGTAGTAGAGAGCGAGGCATGATTAAAATCACAATATATTGTCACAAATGCATTGGGGTACTGGGTCTGTAGCTTAGCAACAATGGAACTGATGACATCACATGCATTGTTGGCAACGGATGATTGTGGAATTTAAACAACTGCCAAAATTACACTGGTGAACTCTCTTGGTAAATAATATGGATGAAAACTTACTGCCAAGAGTTCGATATCTGGGCTGCAGAGACGACACTTCACAGTAACATGTCCTGGATGACACCATCTGTTGTTGACAAGTACTGCTACTCCACCTCCTTTTCTTATCCTGCTCATCTTCAGATCTCTGTATGCTCGTACAGTCAGGAAGCCTGGGAGAGAGACGTTGGAGTCGGGGATATGATCCAGCAGCCACGTCTCAGTAAAACACATAACACTGCATTCCCGATACTCTGGCTGAGTCCTTGTAAGGGCTTGGAGCTCATCCACCTTGTTAGCCAGTGATCTCACGTTACCCATTATGATCGATGGAAGAGATGGCTGGAACTTCCTCTTTCTCTGTCTCCTTTTTGCTCCTGCTCTGCATCCACGTCTCCTCCTTATCAACTCATCAGGGATTTGTGGCTTCAGTTGAGGTATTATTTCAGTTTTTGCGATGTTAATCAGCTGCTCCCGGCTGTATACCACATTGTTGCCATAGTTACGCATTATAACAAGTTATCAAAAAGTGAAAGATTTACAGCAAAAATCCTTCCAGCTTCACAGCACCAAAAACTAGAAAGTATACAGGTCAAAAAAATGCAATGTTACTCAAGAAAAAAGAAAGTACATAATACATAAAGTCAAAACTTAATATGTCGCCAACAGAGCCACGCCAACATGCAGCGACCCAGAGCAGTGAGATTCTAGAATTAGATAGATCTAGTTAGAGTTAAGTTTTGAAGGTTTATATAAACTTAGAAATATAGCTTTTTTAGGCTCATTAATCTGGGTGGCTAGATATTCAAGAGTCAAATGTGCCCAAGGATAGCTGTTTAAAGTTAATTGAGTTGTGAAAGATTGTGGCTTAAGAAATTGTAATTTGGAGGAGTAGATTCTATCAATATAGATGTTTCATTAATCTATCTAGCCATGTTTCTGATAAAAAAGGGCATGTATTTTATGTTCAGTGATGAATTCATTGATTAGGAGTGACTTTTTCATAAAGACCTAATATTAAATAAAGCTAGCTTGATAATCAGTAGCTGAACCTTCTGACAGGTGATCAATTTGAGATTTGTTTTATTATAAGTGCGTTAAATTTTTTGTTTTCTCTTGCTTGTAATGACTTGAATAGTTTTTTTGGGGTGGCCGGACAACTTTTGGAAGATGGTGGGAGTAGGATTACTGTCCCGTTTCCTTGCACAACAGATGTCCGTGATTAACAGTTCAGGCATGGGCAGAGTACAAGTACAAGAAGATTTATCATTTACATGAACAAACTGGAATTTGTCAAATGAAAAATGATTTAAACCAGCCTAGTGCTGTTCCTTTGATCCCTGCAACATGTTCAAGTCTTTCTAAGAGAAAATTATGATCGACTGTGTCAAAAGCAGCACTGAGATCTAACAAGACCAAAACAGTCACAAGTCCATTATTTGAGGCCATGAGAATATCATTAGTAACCTTCACCAGTGCTGTTTCAGTGCTATGATGAGCTCTAAAACCTGACTTAAATTCTTCAAACAAGTCTTTACTGTTTAGATAGACTCTGTGACGGGGTAAGCCGTATTGCGTCATTTCCTGTTGTTCTCCGTGGAGCTGTTTGGTGTGACTCTCTTGAATTGATCTTGTTTTCTCTGTGCTGAGGCCACTCTAAGTTATTTTAACACACAAGCCCACTAAAACACACGTTTTGTGGTGGTGTACTTTACGCTTTGGGAACTCCTTGTGTTTCACACAGCTTTTCTTGGGGTGGTAAGGTCTCGCTAGCTCAGTTAGCTTAGCTTCAATGTGGCTATGACTACTCTTCTCTCTCCTGTCTCTAACTCTTCTCTTCTCTCTTGCTCTCTCTTTCAGATGTTTAGTTGCTTCCCTGCCTCCTTTAGTGATAATGGTAACTGTAATAAATGTAATATTTCTGTAGCTTTGGAGGCGAGGGTATCAGAATTAGAAGCACGGCTTCTAATTCACGTCCTCCGGTAGAGCCCGCGCAGCCAGGAACTCAGGCCGGCTGGGTGACTGTACGTAGGTAGCATAGTTCTAGGACCCAGCCCACGGGCCACCACCAACCCATCCACGTTTCTAACAGATTTTCCCCGCTCAGCGACACACCTGCTGAGAAGCCGACCCTGGTAATTGGCAGCTCCATACTCAGAAACGTGGTGTTAGAGACACCATTAACCATAGTCAAATGCTTGCCAGGGGCCAGAACGGGCGACATCAAATCCCACCTGAAACTGCTGGCTAAAGATAAGCGTAAATACAGTAAGATTGTTATTCACGCTGGCGGTAATGACACCCGGTTACGCCAATCGGAGGTCACAAAAATTTGTGTTGCTTCGGTGTGTAAGTTTGCTAAAACAATGTCAGACTCGGTAATCTTTTCTGGTCCCCTGCCTGATCGGACCAGTGACGATGGAGCAGCTCTTCTTTCTAGGAATATGGCCGAATTTATTAGTCCTCCAAAACACTGACAACCCAGGGTCCAGACCAGGAAGCAGAGTCGTAGTTTAACCCACCTCTCTGCTGCTTCTGTACTGTTACCCACCCATTACCCTATAGAAACAGTGTCTTGCCCACGGCCAAAATTAAATGGATTAAAAGTTAAGCCAACAAAAGCAAATTATGGAAATCTCATAAAGATAAATACGACTTTGACTGAACAGAAAAATAAATCTATTAAATCTGGTTTATTAAACATAAGATCTCTCTCCTCAAAGACTTTGTTAGTAAATGACCTGATTTGTGATAATCCCATTGATTTGCTTTGTCTCACAGAAACCTGGTTGCAGCAGGAGGATTATGTCAGTATAAATGAGTCAACTCCTTCCAGTCATTTACATTTTCACATTCCTAGAAATACTGGTCGAGGAGGAGGAGTTGCAACCATTTTTTGTTCTGATTTACTAATTAGTCCCAGACCAATTGATAGCTACAGTTTAACCCTTAATTTTCCTTATCCAAGTTGCAAAACATTAAGACCATTTTTGTTTGTGGTTTTGTATCGTCCACCAGGCCCTTACTCTCAATTCTTGGATCAGATCTCACATTTTTTATCTGATTTAGTATTAAATACTGATAGGGTCATTATAGTGGGGGACTTCAATATTCATGTGGATACTAAAAGTGATAGCCTAAATGCAGCCTTTAGTGCTATTTTAGACTCAATTGGCTTTACTCAAAAAGTACTGGGATCGACCCACTCGGGTAAACACACTTTGGACCTTGTACTTACATACGGTATTGAGTGTGAGGAAATAACAGTCCACCCACATAACCCGGTTCAGTCTGACCACTTCTTAATAACTTTTGAATTTACATTAACTGACCATCTTAAATCTGAAAGAAAAGTTCATTACAGTATAGTAGCGCTTTATCAGACAATGCTGTAACAATTTCTAAAGAATCTGTTCCATTTTTACTTTCCTCAGTGTCTCAGAGTAACACAGTGGATGGCAGCAATTTCATCTCTTACCCTTCAGAAATTGATGGTTCACAGCGTTACTTCCTCATTGCGTTTGGCATTAGATAGTGTAGCCCCCTTAAAAAAGAAAGTGGCTAGCCATAGGAGGCTGACTCCTTGGATTAACGCAGAGTTGCATACTTTGAAGCAGAATACTAGGAAGTTGGAGAGAAAATGGCACTCTACACATCTAGAGGATTCCTATTTAACCTGGAATAACAGTCTACTGCTGTATAAAAAGACCCTTCGACAAGTTAGAACAGCATATTTTTCATCATTAATAGAGGCAAATAAAAACAATCCTAGGTTTCTTTTTAGTACAGTTGCCAAACTTACACAGAGTCATAGCTCTGTTGAGCCAACTATTCCCCCAGCTCTTAGCAGTGATGATTTTATTGGATTCTTCATGAATAAAATTAATTCTATTAAAAATAAAATCATTGGCATCCTACCAAACATGATTACTTCTTCCTCGGTAAATGAGGCAGTATCGGAAAGAACTGTAGAACCTCATTTGTGCTTAGGCTGTTTTGATTCAGTCGAGCTTTCGGAATTATCAAAAATATTAGCCTCATCTAAACCTTCAACTTGTATGTTGGACCCAATCCCAACCAAATTATTTAAAGAAGTGTTCCATTTGGTTCCTGGCCCCATTTTGGATATGATTAATCTATCCTTAGTAAACGGATACGTACCACAAGAATTTAAAATAGCTGTAAACCTTAAATCTTTACTCAAGAAACCTTCCCTTGATCAAGAGGACTTAGTGAATTACAGACCTATATCTAACCTTCCTTTCTTATCCAAAATCCTTGAGAAAATAGTTGCTAATCAAATCTGTGAGCATCTAAACAGTAATGAGCTGTTTGAAGAGTTTCAGTCAGGTTTTAGAGCTCATCATAGCACTGAAACAGCACTGGTGAAGGTTACTAATGATATTCTCATGGCCTCAGATAATGGACTGGTGTCTGTTCTGGTTTTGTTAGATCTCAGTGCTGCTTTTGACACAGTCGATCACAATATTCTCTTAGAAAGGCTTGAACATGTTGTAGGGTTCAAAGGAACAGCACTAGGCTGGTTTAAATCATATTTGTCTGACAGATTCCAGTTTGTTCATCTAAATGATCAATCTTCTTCACTCTCAAGGGTTACTTGTGGAGTTCCACAGGGTTCTGTGCTCGGACCAATTCTTTTCACCATATATATGCTTCCAATTGGTAGAATCATTAGACAGCATGGGATAAATTTCGACAGCTATGCCGATGATACACAACTATATTTATCCATAAATGCCATTAAAAGCCTTCAGTTGATCCAAAATACGGCAGCAAGAGTTCTGATGAATATTATAAAGAGAGATCACATTTCTCCTGCTTTAGCTTCCCTTCATTGGCTCCCTGTTAAATCCAGAATAGAATTTAAGATCCTTCTTCTTACATACAAAGCCCTTAATAATCAAGCTCCATCATACATCAGAGATCTAATTGTTTCATATGTTCCCAACAGAGCACTTCACTCTCAGGTTGCAGGTTTACTTGTAGTTCCTAGGATTTCTAAAAGTAGAATGGGAGGCAGATCTTTTAGTTATCAGGCTCCTCTCCTGTGGAACCAGCTCCCAGCTTTAGTCCGTGAGGCAGACACTGTTTACTTTTAAGGCCAGGCTTAAAACTTTCCTTTTTGATAAAGCTTATAGTTAGAGTGGCTTAGGTCATCCTGAGCTAGCTCTGTAGTTATGCTGCTATAGGCTTAGATTGCTGGAGGACAGACTTACCAATTTTCTACACTCTGCTACTTCCTTTTCTACTACTCCGCTCCAGTTGTATTACAGTACATTCTGTTATTTCGACTGTTAACTTTGTTTTCTCTCAGTGTTTTTCTCTCCATAGAAGATATACCTGGTCTGGTATCCTGCTTGGCTGCAATGCCCTGTTGGACGGGGGGCATCGACTGGGATGGTGCTCCCAGTGGCTGAACATCCACTGTGTCCTGTTATCAACTTCTTAGTTTCTGTAACATAGAAAGTTCTCTTATATCAGATCTTCTGTTCCTTCTGTGTTTCTGCTCTGTCTTCTCAAACCCCCAGACGGTCGTGGCAGATGGCCGCTCCTACTGAGCCTGGTTCTGTTGGAGGTTTCTTCCTGTTAAAGGGGAGTTTTTCCTCTCCACCGTCGCTACATGCTTGCTCAGTATGAGGGATTGCTGAACGATTGCTGTGGTTGGAAAGTCTGCCCAACCTCACGCCAATGACTGACGCAGTCTGCTGGGATTTCTTAAATAGGAAACTTTTTAACTGATTGGAATGTTTGTATAAATGTATTGAAATGACTTCTTGTTAAGTGCCTTGAGATGACATCTGTTGTGAATTGGCGCTATATAAATAAACTGAATTGAAAACTGAATTAAATAGATACTCACATACTTGATTAGCAACTATTTTCTCAAGGATTTTAGATAAGAAAGGAGGGTTAGATATATGTAGGTCTGTAATTAATTAAGTCATCTTGACGAGGGAAGGTTTGTTGGCTCAAAAATAGTTGGCTCAACAGAGCTATGACTGTGTAAGTTTGGTGACTGTACTAAAAAAAACCTAGGATTGTTCTTATTCTCCTCTATTAATGATGAAGAATATCCTGTTCTAGCTTCTCGAAGGGTCTTTTTATGCAGCAGCACACTATTTTTCCAGCTTAAACAGGAATCCTCTAGGTGTGTAGGGTGCCATTTTCTCTCCAATTTCCTCGTATTCTGGTTTAAAGTATGCAGCTCTACATTAAATCAGGGAGTAAGCCTCCTATGGCTAATCACTTTCTTTTTAAGGGTGCTACTGTATCTAATGTAAGCAGCCCCTGGGACCAGTCAAGGCCACCAGGAGAAATCCATCCACATGAAGCGGATACATAAGAAAGCAAGAACCCCCCCCCCCCCCCCACCAAAAGTTCTCATCATACATGACGGATCAGTTAATGGTATTGGAAGATTTTTGTAGCCAGAACCCTAGCGTTATCAGCTAGTGAGAGAAATATCAGAAAAAATTCAGACAATTTTAGAACAACACCCTAACCTGGAAAAGCTTGTTATCCACACAGGTGCAAATGATGTAGCAAAAAACAATCTGAAATTCTCAAAACAGACTTCTCTGATCTGCTACAGAGACTTGGTGGAATTTACATAAACATCTTTATCAGCGGACAATTCCCTGAAGGAAATGATAAAAAGGTACTGTAGACTTTGCATGCTCCATAAATGGTTGAATAGAAAATTTGTTGAAAAATCGGTCCCATTTATTAATAACTTAAATATTTAGATGTGCAAAGCACTTTTTTAAGTCAAATGAACGTTATCTTAATGGAGCTGGATTGAGACTTTAGACCTCAAATATTTTCTGTTATCTGAATAAACACCCAAGAGCTGACCTCGAAGCACAGCCTGTGGATACAATCAGAGAACAAACATTTCCCGACACACACAAAGTGAAGATTACATCATCACCAACACAGACAGCTGCACATACTGACAGAGAACAAACACTTCCAGCAAGTATCCCAATGTCATGAGACTCATCGACACCTAATAGCTCTCTGTTAAGAGATTTCTCAAGTAGATTATTTGCACAAATCAAAATTGGGTCACAACTAACACTGAAACTTGGACTACATCAGGCCTCTGGGACTAACACTGGATGTACTCTGCCAATGCCCGAATTGGTAATAACGGACATCTGAAATGCAAGGGAACGGGACAGTAATCCTACTCCCACCATCTTCCAAAAGTTGTCCGACCACCCCAAAAAAACTATTCAAGTCATTACAAGCAAGAGAAAACAAAAAATTTAACGCACTTATAATAAAACAAATCTCAAGTTGATCACCTGTCCGGAGGTTCAGCTCCCGATTATCAAACTACTTAAGTTAGCTTTATTAAATATTAGGTCTTTATCAGGAAAGTCATTCCTAATCAATTAATTTATCACTGAACATAAAATACATGCCCTTTTTAAATCAGAAATCTGGCTAGATGTAAATGATGAAACATCTGTATTGATAGAATCTAATCCTCCAAATTAAAATTTCTTAAGTGAGAGCACGAAACACAGACGAGGTGGAGGCGTAGACACAATTTTTCACAACTCAATGAAGTTTAAAAAGGTATCCATGGGCATATTTGACTCTTTTGAATACCTAGCCACCCAGATAAATGAGCCTAAAAAAGCTCTATTTCTAAGTTTATATAAACCCCCAAAATTTAATAGCTTCAGAATGTGCCTCCTCTACATCCTAGCAGGCTAGAAGGTACGCATCTACCATTCTTATCGGTGATAATATGCATTTGAATTTCTTTCAGCATTGCCCACGTCTAAAAGCGTAAGTTTCGTTTTTGTTAACTTTATTTAAAAGCTGTGTTTACAATTTAGGTAATGATGGATATTTACTTATAACCTTACCCCACCCCCAACCCTCATCCTAAAAACTCAGGACAAGTTCCTAAACCTAAAGTCACAAGATAACGAGCTACCGAGCAAAAGGTGGAGGAGGAACATTCTGAAGCTATTGTATGGGAGTGATGAGCGCTAATAACATGCTCGGATGTAGAGGAGGCCCATTCTGAAGCTATTGTATGGGAGTGATGACCGCTAATAACGGCCATTTAATGGGATGATAACATTCGAAACAGGTGCAGGTAGAAAGAAGTCTCAGTGGACAAGCGATCCACTGGTACGTAGTGAAAAAAGGGAGTGTTGACGAGCCAAGAGAAAATAGCAGAAAACTCGACTCCAGGTACACTGTGAGATCTACAAAGAAAGACTAAACAGATATCAGTTATCTTTGAAAGAAGCTAGGGAATCTTTCTTCTCTGAAATTATTAACAAAAACATTAATAATGCATGGACTCTATTTGCAACAGTGGAAAGACTAACTAATCCTCCAGTGACATTAGCCCTTGAGCTAAATTCTACAAGGGCCTGCAATGAATTTGCCAGCTTTTTCACTGAAAAGATTCTAACAATTAGACAGTCGGTCTGTACTGCAGCACCAAACCGACTACCAATGTCAGAATTCCATGAATTAAACCAAAACAACCTAGAGGCAATCATTAAACAATTAAGCTCATCCTCTTTTTGTCTTGTCTTGTCAACCCACAGCTTTCCTTAAGAAAGTTTTCCCTGTCATTGTGTCCCATCTGATTATAATAGTGAACTTATCCGTCCTGTCAGGTCTCTTCCCTCAGGCTTTAAAAACAGCAGTTATCAAACCACTGCTAAAAAAGAATTATCTGGACAACACGTTAATGCAGAACTACAGGCCAATTTTTATTTTTCCATTCATCAGTAAAAGTATTGAAAAAGCTGTGTTTCAGCAGTTAAATAGCTTTATAACAAAGACCAACCGCTTTGATGTTTCTCAGTCTGGTTTCCGTGCTCACCACAGCACCGAGACTGCCCTCGTCAAAGTTTTCAATGACATCCGCATAAACACAGACTGTGGTAGAACCACAGTGCTGGTTCTGTTGGACCTCAGTGCAGCATTTGACACTGTTGATCATGATATACTATTGGAACGACTGGAGATCCTGGGGCCCCTCTTATTCAATATCTACATGCTCCCTCTAGCCCAGATTACAACAACAAATAAGATTAGCTACCATAACTATGCAGATGATACTCAGCTTTACATTACGATGTTACCAGGTGACTTTAAACCCATCCAATCCCTAAGTAAATCAAGCAAATCAATGGATGGATGTGCCATAACTTTTTCCAGCTGAACAGAAACAAAACAGTAGTAATTACTTTTGGTCCTAAAGAGGAATGATCAATAGTCAGCACACAGCTTCAGTTAATACATCTAGAAACTACTGATCAGACCAGAAATCTAGTTGTAGTAATGGACTCAGACCTGAACCTCCAGGGTCACATAAAGGCAATAACAAGGTCAGCCTTCTATCACCTGAAGAACATTTCTAGGATTAAATGACTGATGTTGCAACAGAACCTTGAAAAACTCATCCATGTGTTTATCTTTAGTCGGATTGATTACTGCAACAGCGTCTTCACAGGTCTGCCTAAAAAGTCAATCAGACAGCTCCAGCTGATCCAGAACACTGCTGCTCATGTTCCTCACTAGAACCGAGAAAGTAGAGCACATCACCCCAGTTCTAAAGTCCTTACACTGGCTCCCTGTAGCTCAGAGAATAGACTTCAAAATACTCCTACTAGTTTATAAATCATTGAATGGCTTAATACCAAAATATATTGAAGGTCTACTGTTACTATACCAACCCCCCCCCCCCCAGACCACTCAGGTCTCAACATCCCTAGAATTAGAACCAAACATGGAGAAGCAGCTTTCAGTTTCCATGCTCCTGTAATCTGGAACAAATTTCCAGACAACTGCAAAGCTGCTGATACACGGAGTTCTTTTAAATTACAACTAAAAATTTATCTGTTTAGAGCTGCCTTTGAGTAATGCTGTGATGTATCCTGATTTGTAAATGCTACTTGCTTTATTGCTGTTTTTATAGCTTTGTCAGTGTTTTGCTGCTAGTTTTATTTTATCCGCTAATCATGTAAACCACCTTGAATTACCTTGTTGTTGAAAGTGTGCTATACAAATAAAATTGCCTTGCCTTTCAGGCCATTAAAAAAATTTTTTTGTAAAAAAAGAACAAAAAAAAACCCAGGCACTTTTCTGACCCTTTTTTCAAAAAGCATGTCTCGCGAGATTACATCCGATATTTTGGCTGTAATGGATGGTCATTATAATAATGTAAATGAGGGGCGTGTTGATTGGTGGCAAGAAGGAGGGGAGTTGACACCGTAGGCTTTGCTTCAGCATCTCACTCAAAAATAACAACATAGCTGAAGTTATTACTGAACCCAACCTGGCCACGACCTATGGAATTCACCCTTATATGTACGAGACAGACCCCAAACCTGAGCTGGAAAGCAAATTTGGCAATCAGCAACAGAGCAGCTCACATGTGCACCTTGTTTCTACATTTTCAGTATTCCAAATCCAAATTCAGTAATGAGGAGTAGTGGTCATAAATATGCTTTAGTCATTTGTGATTATGCAACCAGATATCCAGATGTCTATCCATTACGTTCAATTCAGGTCAAACGTATTCTACGGTGTTTAGTAGACCTTTTCTCCAGAGTTGGCATTCCAGAAGAGATTCTAACAGATCAAGGTACCAATTTCATGTCACGTTTGATCAAAACACTGTACAACCAACTTGGTGTAAAAGGTATTCGAACAACTCCATACCACCCAGAAACAGATGGTTTGGTGGAACGATTTAATGGTACACTGAAGAAAATGTTGAGAAAGTTTATTGATGATACTGGCGAAAACTGGGATAAATGGTTGCCTTTTCTTTTGTTTGCCTACAGAGAAGTACCACAGGCGTAAACTGTTTTTTCTTGGGAATGCACGATATATCGGCATCAACATCGGTATCGGCCGATGTTGATGCCGATGTTGATGAATGTGGGAGTGTTTAGCTCAAGCAGAGAAGCGATGTAGATGGTGTGGTTGATATTCCACAGTGTCGAAAGTATAGATAAATATATCGTATAGCATATTGGTGCGTAACGGTTATCGGCCATAACAGCGGGATTAATATCGGACATCGGTATCGGCCCAAATTTTCATATCGGTGCATCCCTAGTATTTTATGATGGTACCCCAGCCTAGTATGTTGTCCTTTTGTGACTTTGTGTTTTAGTGGTTTCTTGCCCTGTATTTTGAACATTTGTTTACTGGTAGCGCTAATGATCTTAAACAGGCATTTTGGATGTTACTGTAGTTTTTATAGTTTTTCTGGAACGATAATCCAGGGGTTTGTGACTCCTGGAGTTATAGATATCACATGACACAGAGACCCATATAAGAACAATCCACAATCGAAAACATTGCTCTATCATCAATAACACAACTCACTCCATCAAAAACTCTTCACACACTCCCAGCCATAGCTTAAATATTGCAGTCTTTCTGTTTTGTTGATGGTTTTGCTTGTTTAGTTCTATTATGTTTAGTTATTCTTTGTTTCTACTAGTTTTCTGCACCTTCTAGTTTCCCAGTTTTCTGTCTCCCAGCCATTTCACCTCCTGTCCCAGCTAATCACTTTCACCTGCTCACTCCCCCTCAGCTGCAACCGCTTCCCTTAATTAGTCCTGCTCCTTCTCTGCTTCACTCTTCACTCTCCTCAGTATAAATTCAGTCCTCTCCCAGTCATTACTCGCTGGTTCGTCGTCGCTCTTCCCCTGCTGTTACCTCTCCTCATTGTTGTCTGTTCTGGTTCCTGTTTTTCTCTGTTGCTGCTTGTACCCTCCTGAGTTCTGTAAGTTCCCGTTCCTTGTATTATTTTATTCTATTAAATCATTTTTTGTGCTTTACTCTGCTGCATTTGGGTCCTCCTTAAAAACCCGTTTTAAAACATGACAGTTTTGTTCTGTATAAATCAGTTCTGTAATGGGGGTGAAGGTTGTCTTGTAGATATTATTTCAGACCCGTTTTTTTCTGGACCAATGGTGTTCTTTTCTTTTAGCCAGTGGCCACTATCATGTATGAGGACCCTTCATTTTCTTGCCACTACACAGTGAGCAAGATGATAGGAGAGGTAAAAACCTCCTGAAAGCTCATTGTTGGAGAACTGCAGCGAGGACTGGCTTCTTGGATTCACTAAGACTCCATAGCAGCCATAAGAAGTTTTCTAGATGCTAACTATGAACCTATGACCGAGCGTCTCTGCAACAAACACCCCTGCTGAGGTTGTTGTAAAAAAGGATAAATATTTGGCAAGGCAAAGCTATTTTATTTGTATAGCACACTTTCAACAACAAGGTAATTCAAGGTGCTTTACATGATTAAGGGGGTAAAATAAAAATAGCAGTAAAACACAGAGAAAGCATATAAAAGAAAAAACAGCATGTGGAAAAGCAAATCATTCCACTTCAAGATATGGTGGAGGGTCTGTAATGCCGTGGGCCTGATTCTCTTCCAAAGGCCATGTGAATTTTTAAACAATTTGTCATCACTGGGTATTTCCACAGGACAATGGTCTATAACAGGGGTCAGCAACCCTGGGCACTAGTGCCACCCGTGGCACACAAAGGGTTAACTGATGGCACACCACGCAGTGAATTCATCTGAGAAGGTGTATTAAAAAAAATATAGGGCCTGGCCACCAGCCACATTTCAAATTAGCTCACACAGACCAATCAGTTGCACCTTTTTTTTTAATAAAGACGGTATCTTAGCTAACAACTCCACCTGCCAGGTTCATCTTGTAATTGGCTAAAAATCACATGGCCTACTGCTGAGGAGGTCATTACTAGCTAGTCAGTCCTGAAGGCTAAAATATGGCATTGAATCAAGTGAAAAAAAAGACAATTCCTGGTGTTTTATGAATATATGGACTGAAGACTGGGGTTCTGTGCAGCAGAAAGATCGTGCTGTATGTGCCCTGTGCCTATAAAGTGTAGTTTGCCGGGCCTCCAGTGTTAAACGGCAAACATGGAATGCCGTTTACAGACGGAGAATTCTTTAAATAGGGGTTTCTCTGTAGCTCAGAGGTGTTATTGAATGGGCTTCCAAACATGGATGCAATTGAATCAAGGACACAAGACATTTCTGTGCCGGCTAAAACTGTGGAATGACGCATACAGGAAATGGGTGACAATGTCAGAGCCCAAGAAACAGCTGGTTTGAAAAAAGCCCAGGTGTTTAGTGCAGCTTTGGACGAAACCGTTTACATCAATGACATTCCGCTTTTGGCTGTTATGGTAACATACTGTGATGTAGTGCTACCAGAGGAACTATTCTGCTTAACTCCGATGCCTGAAACAATGTGGGGTGAGGATATTGCCATGGTGAGTGATTTGAGGAGCGAGGCATTGACATTACAAAGATTTTCACTGTGATGACTGATGATACACCAGCTATTGTTGGGAAACACAGAGGGGCTGTTACTTTAATTGAGGAAGAAGTTGGCCATCCCATCATGAAACTGCACTGTATGATACACCAAGAAAACCTCTGTGCCAAGATGTCAAATTCAGGTCATAATAATATCATTACTACAGTAGCAAAAACTGTGAACTTTATAGTTAAGCCTTCTGCTTTGCCTCATTGCCAATTCCAGTTTCTGCTCCAGGAGATGGAAAGGTCATTCAAAGACATCCCACTCCACTATGCTGTTAAATGGCTTAGCTGTGGAAAGGTTCTGGAATGATATGTGAATTGTTTTGATGTGGTAAAAACATTCCTGGCACAAAAGGGGCAAAGCTATCCTGAACTCAAAGATGAGAGGTGGGTTGTAAAAATTGTGTTTCTTGCAGATATAACTACACACCACACAAACTACAAAAACTGTTGTAGGCACATGGGAAGCTTTAGTTCAAAAGCTGGCCGTGTTTTCAAGCGATGTTTCAAGTGACTTTTTCTCGTTGTGAGACCATAAATACCATTTATATTTTGTTGTTGTTATGGTGTTCTTGTTATGGATAAAAGTGATTTTTGAAAATAGCTGATTCGCCCTTTGCCAACATCTGTCAACAAATATTATTCAATAAAGTTATTTTATAGAATGAAGGACTCTTCATAAATTAAGATAAAAAAGGATTCTTCATAAAATCAAAAAAACTATGGCCAACCCTGAGCATCCCCTTCATGAGGCAGTCATACAACAACAGAGCGTCTTCAGTCAGAGGCTTCTTCAGTTTCGCTGCAACACAGACCGCTACAGGAAATCCTTCCTGCCCAAAGCCATCATCATCTACAACAACTCCTTAAAGAATTAATTATGAGCTACAACAACACTTAATATCCCTCAGGGATCAATAAAGTATTTTGGAATTTGAATTTGAATTCTATATCTATAGTGAGTAACTGTTGATAAGCAGTGTTAATGACTTTATTGTTAATGCACAGTTGATATGGCACTTTGACTTCTGAGGAAACTTTAGATGGCACTCTTCATAAGAAAGGTTGCCGACCCCTGGTCTATAACATATGGCCAAACCAACACAAAAAAGGTTCACCTAAATAAATCAAAGTTTTATTTATTTTAAGATTTACATTTTTTACTCCCTTCAGCTTGTGCTTCATCTTAAAAATCTGAGTAAGCATCTTTTGTTTTTATCTTAGTGTATCCCTGTAACCTACTTTAGGATGAACTCATTAAAGGCCATGTTAAAAGTTGTTCATACTGTTTTATGGTTTGTGAGGATGTTTTTCATGTTTTTATACTTTTGAGCAAAATCTATAGAACGAGGAATTAGGCTGAGATAAAAGCATCATGTGACAGTGACTTACATGCTGCACACTCACTAATGTTACGTAACTTTGAGACAGAACACATCCAATGTGACAAAAAGTTTGAATTCAGCTGACTCTTGGTAGTTTTACAATTTGCATCACAAGATTGGTTAAACATTTATTAGTGTTCAGAGAAAACAGCTGGATCATCAGAAACTGCATATAGGTCAGACCATCACGCTACTTAGAAATGTTACGGAAATTCACTCACTCTTGTGAATTCTCAGTTCTTCATAACTGCCGCAGAAGGGATTTCAGCCTTCTTAGTTCTCTGCTGGTTACAAATGACGCTGTACTGACTGTATGCTAGAGCCAATCAAATAATCGGAAGCCGTCACGAGGAAGCGTCAGTGGTGTATTTAAAGTGAGAAAGGAACAGCCCAGTGGGTCGCTGACGCTGTCTGAGCTGTGGTAAATAGTGTGAGTAGAGTTACGAAAAGACTTTGACCGCAGCCGAAGATGATGTTCCTGGTCCCGCTACTGTTGGCTGTTTGGGTCAGCGCTCCGCTCGGCGGCTGCTCGCTCTCCCCGTCCTGCCTCGAACCTCCAGCAAAGTGGTGCTCATCTTTAGACTCAGCTGTTCAGTGTGGGGTGAGCTGCTTTTCATTCTTTACTGAAACCTTTATGCTTTTGGCTTTACTCTGGCGCAAAGAAAAACACTTGTGAACTGTCTTCCCTCAAGCTAAACCAAGGCGGCATTTCTCTTAAATTAAACCACAGTGTTAGACTCAGGGGGCACGGAACCATAGCAACTCTGGCCAGCTTACTGCGGTCAAGTCAGCTCTCACTCGATTGTCACATGCACGAGTAGAGTCGGCGTTACGGTACTCTTGACTACGATCACCTTTCAAAATAAGAGAGCTTGCTGCTCGTCTCTGGATTGCATTAAATGGCTCAGGAGTGACGGTCATAGAAAATGACTTTCTGTATGTCTTTTATTGATCTAATACATTATGGGATACAGATGGGACCATTTAAAAAAGAAATCCATTAAACCTACACGTGTTGATTTAATGTAACTAATAGAGGAAAAAACCCAAACAATAAGATTTATATGTTCAATACAAACAATTACAATTCATTTTTTAATTTTTATACATATATTTATACATATCCTTTTACGAATGAATGAAAGACAAACAGGAAGTCATTAAAAGCAATTTAAGAGCCATCCAGAGACAACAGCAAGTTCTGTTTTATTTTTTTGAAAGGTGATCGTGAGGGATAGTACCGTAACACCTCAAACGCTGCGCATGTCAAAATCGAGTGAGGGCTGGCTTGACCGCAGTGGCAGAGCTGTTGCCATTAGGGCTGTAATCAGGGCCTCTGACAGCATTTTGCATTACGTGCATCTGCGCAATATAATATGCCATGATTACTCCAATTGCACTAAACGGCAAAGGCAATTCAGGGACAATTATCTTTATTAAACATGCCAGATCAAGAAAAGTACAAACGGAATAAAGCTGTGCATTGGGCTCAAAACAAAGACTGTGGGCACGGCGCAATTGCGCTTTAGGCAATAAAATAAAAAAACCCGACCAAATCCAGCACTGTTCTGCAGGCTGCGCGCGGGGGGAGTCCGCAGTTGAGTGCCGGGGAACTGGTGTGTTTCTTTAAATGGAGCTAGACAGACAACCGGTTTATGTGAGAGTTCTTTAGATTACTGTTTTGTATGGCGTGATTGCGGCCAACAGCAGTCGGCATTAAACCTTTGGATTACAACCATTGTCTGCATCTATTGGAGAACATTACAATATTTTAAACATTCAGGCCTGTAAGGCCCATATCATGTCTTACACGTTTTTTTCCCGCTACCATTTACTGCGTTCCGGGACCTGTGCGCGTCTCTGGTCATGCCTGCGCTGTCATGTACTTTGCGTTCCGGCACCTAATGATTTACAAATGAAGCACTGAAGCCACAGCACGTTGAATAACGTGGACGTTCTTCGATCTCCCTGTAGACTGTTAAAGCAATATCACACGAGAGGCAGCGCTGTTGTATCCAACTCTAACATCAGCACCGATCAGCTCTCATGGAATGTCTCTTGTCCAATCAAATTTCAAAAATTAACAAGGCATAAAATCGACCAATCAGAATTTTGGTCGACTCAACGCATCGACTAATAAGTCGACCAGTCGACTAGGACTTTACAGCCCTAGTTGCCATGTTCCTACAGGTTAGCTAAAGATTTTATTAGTGTAAACATAAATGTTTCGGTCTTTAGTCTCTGTATAGTGTCTATAAGTGTTTTGTTATTTTATACAGTTGTTGATAAAGTTACAAAGAGGAAGTGCTTAGTATAATAATCTGAAAAGGAGAAATGTCTAAAAACGAGGAAGTGAAACAGGTGAAATGACGTATTATTTAGTCATCTTCACACACGCATGTCAGAGTATTATATCCCTATGTGGTTTCCCTGTGTTATTTTGATGATTGGTTATAGTATCACTGACAGTATTAAGACTTCATTTATTTAATTTTCATCATCACTGGTAAAACAGCTGAACCTACTGAAAACAAGTGAACATTTCGAGAATGTTAGTTAGAAAATAAGGAAGTCAACTCTGTTTTTGGTTTGTTTCTGATAAGACCCAATATGGGATTATTACCTCACAGTCACTGGGGATCTGCTTTTCTTCTTTGGTTAAGGGGCAGATCAGCATTTGGTGCATGTTTCCCAGATGCATTAAAAAGTCACAAGCCTCTGCCTGCTTTACAACAGGGGCTGGATACATTTTGGTACTCTGTGGGATTTATGAAAGTCACACGTTTTTTGGTATATTCTGCTTTTTACGTTCTGTGTTAAGAGTTCTTATAACCTTGACAGGTTGGTTAAGTCCACACATGGCTTGTGTAACAAAACAAAGCAAACCTGATAAACCTGAATTACGTTTTGTTAGCAGGCTTGAGACAACACCGCCTGACAGAAAAAATTGTAATAATGCACATCAAATTAAACAGAAACTAAACTATTTTTACCAACCACAAACACAACTCAGATGCCACGTAAATAAATATTTGAGAACAAACTCGTAACATCATAGTTTTGTCAAACCAGCCACCACATTTCTGGCTCTACCGCAGCAATCCTTTGTGCTAAATACACAATCAACCCCTCAAATGAAAGAAGAGAATCTGCCGATTCCAAAGATGCATCTGCCAAGACGCTACACCAAAACACCGCGGAGATATAAGCCAAAGTATAACACAATAAGAAATCGCTTTTCAGAATCACAGTAGTAAAATTTGCCTTACCTTTGCCATGTAAAGATGATTTCTTTGGAAAAGAAAAGCTATTTTCTGATACTTCCATCTCTTATGCATCATTCAAAACTTTCCGGGCGTTTCTTTTACGATTTTTGGTTCCTAGAAAGTGTTTTTAGTCTGTTCGCCGAGAAGCCTGGCATTTCCCCGAGGGTCTGTTCTCGGCTCCCTGGTTGGCTAACTGTATTGTCAATCTTGTTTGGCAAGTTTTGATGTTTTTCTATTGGCTTCAAAGAATTCAACGAGGTATCGCTCATGCAAATTGACCAATCTGCTGCGAGGGTAGGTCTTTGCGTAAAATTAAACTACCAGCCAGCAAGACAGGCGCATTACACAAGAGGGCGCACAACGCACAATATCAAATTATACGTATAAACATTATTGCATTATGATCAGATTTTTTTTCCAAAAATGTCCAAAAGTCTTTATTTTAGGTCCACTGAACACTATGTGACATTAAAATGAAAAATATAACTTTTACATGACAAAAATTGAAATGGCACTATTTGTGCCAAACGGTGCCAAACCGGACACCTCGCCTGACTTGGCTGTACTAAAACCTCTCTAGTTTTTTCCTGCTTCACATAGGCTAATCAGTATCAAATTTTGCAGAGATAATGTCCACATGTTGTATTTACATTTTTATTGAATAACCACTGCTATTCAAGCAATATCCATAGAGTTTTTCAATATAAAACATGTTGTTGTTGTTTTTTTTTTAGGCGGAGCAAAAAAAAATACATTTCTGCTGTGTTCCATCTTCAGTTTCTCCTAACCAGTAACAGATAGTATGCATAATGATACATAGATCAATTCTACTCAATATTACCTTTACAATGACACCAGAATGGATCAAATACTCATTTTGGTTGCTGAAATATACAAATTTTTCATGGGTAAGCATTTTTTGAGAAATGGGCTTCAAAATAGGCCTAGGTTATAACAGGTAAGGTAATTTATTTCACGCATAAACAAACTTAAGGAAAGTAAGATGACAACAAGGAAGGTTGATCAATGTCTGACTTAGGAGTGATTAGCTATAATTTGAAAGGAATAAATAAATATATAAAAAGGAAAAAGATTTTAACCCAGTTAAAAAAACTTAAATGTTCCATAGGGCTGTTACAGGAAATTTAGATGGTCAAAAGAAGGCTTTAGGTATCTAGGAGTCATTTTCACCCATAACCGGAATCAGCTGTACAAAGCAAATTATGGTGAACTTATATCTCAAATCAAATACGATTTGAAAAGATGGGAGATGCTTCCTTTGTCTTTGGTTGTAAGGGTAAAAGCTATCGGGATGAATGTTCTGCCAAGATGACTATTTCTGTTTAACTCACTACCTATTACTGTGCTTGTAACTGCTTTTACATTCTGAGATAAATGTGTTTCCAAATTCATATGGTAGAACAAAAAGCCTAGAGTAAGACTCAAAGTTCTTTAGAAAATGTGCCTATCTCAGCTCTTCCCTTTCTAATTGTAAAGGAAAGGCATAAACTTAAAACACAACGTAAATGTGTAAACTAGAAAAAGTTGTGTATTTTCTCCGAAAATGCAGTGGGAATGCTGTAAGATTAATTTACTTGCAGAAAATGGCTGAAGTATTTGAAGTCAACTGAAGAAGACTTGCTGAAGTGTAATAAACAGAATCAGCAGAAAAAGAAAAGTAGTCTGCCAACCCTACCACAAAGAAAAACTGTCACAATTAGCTAAAATGCCTGTGTTATCTAAAATCAGCTAAATTCCAAATATTACCCAAAACGCTAGTAGTACCAACTAACATGTTGGTGTAAAAAAACCACAATCTATTCAGTAAATTACCAAACAAGCTATAAAACCAATATAACTGAAAATTAGCTAAAATGCTTTTGTTAAATAAATGGTAAATGGCCTGCATTTATACAGTGCTTTTTCAGTCAGAGGACCACCAAGCACTACATTCAGTCATTCACCCACCCACCCATTCATGCACACATTCACACGCTGATTATGGAAAGCTACATTGTAGCCACAGCTTCCCAGGGGCACACTGACAGAGGCGAGGCTGCCGGACACAGGTGCCACCGGGCCCTCTGACCACAACTAGCAGGCAACAGGGTGAAGGACACAACGACAGAGAAGGACAGAGTGGGTATTTGAACCCACCGATTACGTGACGAATTCCTACCAGCTGTGCCACAGTCGCACCAAAGAAAATGCTCGTGGAAGCATGTTGGTAAACACAAACATGTTGGTAAACAACAATTGAATCCATTCAGTTTATTAAAAATGAGCTAAAATGGAAATGTTAGCTAAAATTAGCAGAAATGCTAATGTTAGCTAAAATGCTAGTGGTAGCATGTTGGCAAACACAAACATGTTGGTTAATAATTTTCATTATGCTAATTTTAGCAGTTAAGTCAGAATTAGCTAAAATTCCATTGTTAGCTTAATTGAGCTACATTGCAATGGTTAGTAAAATAGCTATTGGTAGCATGTTGGCAAACATGGACATATTGGTTAACAATAACTCAACCCATTCAGTATGTTAAAATCGACCCAAAATCCAAATCATAGCTAAAATGAGCTAAAAGGCTAATGTTAGCTGAAATGGAAATGTTAGCATAAATGCCACAGATAGCATGTTGGCAAACACTAACATGTTGGTTAAAGAGTAACTAAACCCCAAAACAACTTTTTTTTTGGGCTTCTAAACTGTATAAAAGAGTCTTTACCAATGCAATCTTTCAGTTTCTGGGGATTTGTTTACATTTTCATGTAAACTTGTTTAATTCTACACTTTTTGGTCTAAAAACGTCTTAGTACTGCCCTCTTAGGGTTGAAGTGTGGCTACTGCATTTGAAATTTGTGATTGGTGGAGAGCAGTACATCTTTTCCACTCTTCACGTCACAGGCATGGTGTCACAGACACCCCGCCTGGGTTTGGGTATAAAACCATCTCTCAGACACACTCGTCCTGTGGCGAGTTGTGAGTTGGGATGGTGAGTTTTTCAGGTTGCCATTATCACATTAGCACTTAGTTAGCATAGCTAACATACTGTTTTGAATGTTAGCATTACCACTCAGAGACTGGACTCCTCCTGTCTCCTCTACCTCAGCAGCAGCAGCCTTGGGCCAGCGGCTCGAATCGGTCTTTGTCGGATGACGTATCGCAGGGGTAATCAAATGAAATTTAAAGAGGTCCAGTCCGAGAAAATTTATTGAGGCCAAGGTCCGGAAGATCATAATGTCCTACAATTTAGTGTGATACTATATATGTATGTATCTTAGGACTTGTGTCAACATCGGCATTGTTTATTAGCCTATCAAATGAAATTAATTCAGTGTTATTGAAATATTTTTGACATTTATTGTCACAAAGTACTGGACATGTAGATTTCTCAAGTGTGTAATCTTCTCTCATTTACTAAATAAAAAGTAGGATAACATGTAAAAAAAAAAAAGTCTTTGCAACCGTGCATGTTCACAATCTAACTTAAGAAAACAAATGTAGGAAAAGCTTAATTTTTTTTTTTTCAAATGTAGACTAAACTGTCTGAAACATTTATTGTCACATAAAGTGCTGAACATGTACGTATGATTTCTCAAGTGTGTAATGTTCTCTCATTTACTAAATATAAAAGTAGGGTAACTAACATGTAAATAAGAAAATAAGACATGGCAACTGTGCATGTTCACAAACAAACTTCAGAAAACAATAAATGTAGAAAGAATTCATTTAAAAAATTTTCTTTTTCAAATGTGGACTAAACTGTCTCAAACATAAGATTGATTGTTCAAAACGTTTATGTTTTGTCTCAATAATGGTGTTTCACGTTGCCACTTTTAATAAGTGCCACAGTTTTTGAACATATGAGACAAACAGGTTTTGTGCCACCAATGGGAAGTACAAAGAGAAAGGACTCTGTCCATCCGGATTAAATGCTCCATTTTCACTGTCCACTTTGCGTTTTTTAGAGGCTGCCATTTGTTGTTTTTCTACTTGTACCATTTCACTTGACTGTTTCCCCTTCTCCGTCTCATCTATCAGTTTTTTCCTTTCCTCTGTCTCACCCCTCTGTTACTCCTTTTCTCTGCCTGTATCAATCCTCACCGCCGGTATTTCTCCTCCTCTCTGCCTGTAGCTCAAACTTTCTCCGCCGGTATTTCTCCTTCTGGTCGCCTGTTTCTCCCTCTCTCCTTCTCTCTGCCTGTTTCTCCTTCTCTCCGCCTGAATCTCTCCTTCTCTCCGCTGTGATATTTCTCTTTATTTCGGCCGGTATCTCTGTTTATTATTGCTTCGCTATATTTTTTTCAAAAGTTTCCCGGCTAGAATGCAAAGTGCTTATTGGCTTTTGTGGTATCACGTGGTATGGCAAAACTCGCATACCATTGGACTACAGGTTTCCATGGAAACCACAACACTACCGTAAAGAACGCAAAAGCTCAAAACAGCCAGAAAAGCTCAATAAGCTTATAAATGGTCATTTCTGTTTTGGCATTAGGCTCTGGTCCGCATGAGACAGCATTTCGGTCCGGACCTGGACCGCGGTCCGCCTATTAGTGACCTCTGACGTATCGGGTGCTGAAGGCGCGTTGCATGATGGGATGGTTGAGTGTACACAACAACGAAAGCTGCGATCGCTGTTTATGTGGAGTGCATAAACTTGGGGACAAAATGGTTCACTCGTGTTGTGTGAAGGGGTGCCATAACAGGTCACACAATACCAGGAAACAAATGCTTTACAACTATATAAGATTCTTTAGGTTTCCCACTTGGAAAACTGATTTTGGACAGTTTGAGATGTCTTACATCCATCCATCCATTTTCTATACCCGTCATTCCTATGCAGGGTTGCGGGGGGGCTGGTGCCTATCTCCAGCGGTCAAGGGGCGAGAGGCGGGGTACACCCTGGACAGGTCGCCAGTCCATCGCAGGGCAACACAGAGACATACAGGATAAACAACCATACACTCATACCTAAGGGCAATTTTTTTTTTTTTTTAAATCAAAAAGAAACCAATTCACCTAACAGTCATGTTTTTGGACTGTGGGAGGAAGCCGGAGTACCCGGAGAGAACCTACGCATGCACAGGGAGAACATGCAAACTCCATGCAGAAAGACCCCAGGTTGGGATTTGAACCCAGGACCTTCTTGCTGCAAGGCAACAGTGCTACAACTGCGCCACTGTGCAGCCCCAGATGTCTTACAATAACCCTGAAACATCAGATTTACAGTGGAGGTGATAATTTATAGTCATTCTTTTTTCTACCACAAACTAAAGCTCAAACTAAAGCCATGAAAGGCCTGAAATTTTTTCAACCAATCACACGCAGGCTGTGACTGGGGGAGACAGCCGAGTGCAGCACGTTTTAACAGGTAACGCAGCTTCCGAACTACTCTTAATAACTTAAGAGCCGTAAGGCGTATCGACGTCACCAGTGTACCGTTTTTAT
Source organism: Valencia hispanica (assembly GCA_963556495.2). Taxonomy (NCBI): domain Eukaryota; kingdom Metazoa; phylum Chordata; class Actinopteri; order Cyprinodontiformes; family Valenciidae; genus Valencia; species Valencia hispanica. The sequence continues at coordinate 52,644,893 of OY747712.1, read as the reverse complement.
TGGAATGGATAGGGGAACGCTCTCAAACCACTCAATTGGTTGAAATTATAATGTATCAGGAGTAAAATTGTTGACTATGTTGATAAATTTGATGGAAACATTAATCTGTCTTTCCTTGGTCCCGAACTACATCCTCTTACTCGGAAAATATAAGGGTTATCGAAATTATTCTTTCACTTTAAGTATCACCAGCCTTTGATGAAGAATCATGGTTTGTTTCATGTGTGTCCTCAATCTGTCTAGGAGCAGTTATTTTGTAAAAATGAGCATAATTTTGGCATTTTTGAATCTGTTTTAGCGAAGAGCAGATTTGTTACACTGGAACAAACAAAACTTATGGAGAAACGGTAACAGGTATCAAAAAAGTTGTTGAATCATGAGCGTCAGGAAGGTCTGAAGTTATATTGGCACAAGGCTCATGTTTCTACGTCGCATCGTTTGTGAGATATGACTTTACTAATATAGGTCAGAATCCAGCTGTCCTCCTCTGAATTTTTGCTCTGTCCCAATGCATTCCAATGGTCCCTCCTGGGTGCCGCCACTTTGCTTCGGATCGATTTGCCAAAAAACTGTAACTGTCACATAAACTTTGGTAAAATTTCCTAAATCAAAAATTGGAAACCTACGTTCTGATATATAATATGTGGAGAAAGAGTGAAATATGAGCAAGTGAGCGGAAGTTGTTTGTGGAAATTCAGAAAAGTGTAATTTTGCTAGAGTGGGCCACTCTAGCTTAACTGCCTAGCGACCATTGCAACGCATGTATTTTCAGAAATCTGATCATTTCGGGACCAAAATCTTGAGGAAGGATTGTACGAAAACAATGTATACCAGCTCCTCTCGTCTGACCATTGAGACCAGCTCCTCCAGTCAGCTCGTCGACACCAGCTTCCCCTGTCTCACAGCTGGCTCCAGCTCTAACCTGCCTGAAGACATTTATGCTAATGTAAATGTGTCCTTTATATTTGCATAAAACAAGTCCAAGGTCTTGTTTTCTCTTGTGGAGCAGCTGACAAACTGTTGAAACGTTGGAAGTGTAGATGGGAGCGAGGCATGATTAAAACCACCAAATATTGCCACAAATGCATTGGGGTGCTGGGTCTGTAGCTTAGCAACAACGGAACTGATGACATCACATGCATTTTCAGCCACGGCTGAAGGTGAAATGTAAGGGGAGTTTTTCCTCTCCACCGTCGCTACATGCTTGCTCAGTATGAGGGATTGCTGAAGGATTGCTGTGGTTGGAAAGTCTGCATCAACGGGGCCCAACCTCACGCCAATGACTGACGCAATCTGCTGGGATTCCTTAAATAGGAAACTTTTTAACTGATTGGAATGTTTGTATAAATGTATTGAAATGACTTCTTGTTAAGTGCCTTGAGATGACATCTGTTGTGAATTGGCGCTATATAAATAAACTGAATTGAATTGAATTAACCAACTCCCAAAATAACACTAGTGAACTCTCTTGGTAAATAATATGGATGAAAACTTACTGCCAAGAGTTCAATACTGCTGCTACATAGTTCTCAAATGAAACAGTAGAAAGGATCTGAAAAGTGTAGCCCTTAAAACCTGCTGATGATTAGAGGTCCAGAGCAGCAAAAACAGCTGGTTTCAGGCTCCTCTGTTTTGCCCCTGTTGATGCAGGTTTTGAAGCAGTGCCTTGAGTCTGACTTCAAGAGGACCCGTCAGACAGCAGATCCAGTCCAGGTCGGCCTGTACTATGAGAGCCTGTGTCCCGGCTGCAGGATGTTTCTCACTCAGATGCTCTTTCCCACCTACCTGCTGCTGAACCAGATCATGTCTGTTACTCTGGTGCCTTATGGAAATGCACAGGTAAGCAGTTACGTCCTAAACATTTCTCATGTACACTCATTTTTTTGCAGTTTTGTGAAGGATTTATTTTCTTGTCTCCCCACTACAGGAGAAGCCTGATGGTCAGAAGTATACCTATGAGTGCCAGCATGGGGAAGCAGAGTGTCTGGGGAACATGATTGAGGTAATCCCAGTTTTGACTCTAGAGTTAGAGTATAGCTGCTAGAGGAGAAGGCTTCCACACTTCCCTCGCTTACAAGATAGAAGACCTTATTAACCCAGCACTTTCTACTCCCAGTGTTACTCTGTGAAGAGAAAAACAGCTACAAGGTTGAATATTAAATTAAGTGTTTCCTCTAAACCAGTTCCAATCAGGCTTTTACAGTCAAGTCCAAAATTATTCATACCCCTTGTGGATTTATGTTTAATACATCTTTTAATTTACCCAACATGTTATCTAGACTTGAAGCAATAAAGTTTTGGAGCATCCTGAGTTTAATCTCATAGAAGATGTGAGAAGGTAGCTAAAGATTAGGGTAATGGCAGGGATGCATTCCAACCTGAAAACATCCAGATAATTACCAAAGATAAAAAGTCAAAATACCAGTACTATCAAGATGTGGTGTGGAGCAAGAACCCAAACGCAGACGCCGGATGAAAGGTGCAGGATATTTATTAAAGGTACTGTTGGTGGAGGAGGTGATGATGAAATGCCATTAAAAGCCTTCAGTTGATCCAAAATGCGGCAGCAAGAGTTCTGATGAATATTAAAAAGAGAGATCACATTTCTCCTGTTTTAGCTTCCCTTCATTGGCTCCCTGTTAAATCCAGAATAGAATTTAAGATCCTTCTTCTTACATACAAAGCCCTTAATAATCAAGCTCCATCATACATCAGAGATCTAATTGTTCCATATGTTCCTAAAAGAGCACTTCGCTCTCAGGTTGCAGGTTTACTTGTAGTTCCTAGGATCTCTAAAAGTAGAATGGGAGGCAGATCTTTTAGTTATCAGGCTCCTCTCCTGTGGAACCAGCTCCCAGCTTTAGTCCGTGAGGCAGACACTCTGTTTACTTTTAAGGCCAGGCTTAAAACTTTCCTTTTTGATAAAGCTTATAGTTAGAGTGGCTTAGGTCATCCTGAGCTATCTCTGTAGTTATGCTGCTATAGGCTTAGACTGCTGGAGGACAGACTTACCAATTTTCTACACTCTGCTACTTCCTTTTCTCCTACGACTCTCCAGTTGTATTACAGTACATTCTGTTATTTCGACTGTTAACTTTGTTTTCTCTCAGTGTTTTTCTCCCCATCGAAGATACACCTGGTCTGGTATCCTGCTTGGCTGCAATGCCCTGTTGGACGGGGGTCATCGACTGGGATGATCCTCTCAGTAACTGAACATCCACTGTGTCCTGTTATCAACTTTTTACTTTCTGTAACATAGAAAGTTCTCTTATATCAGATCTTCTGTTCCTTCTGTGTTCTGCTCTGTCTTCTCAAACCCCCAGACGGTCGTGGCAGATGGCCGCTCCTACTGAGCCTGGTTCTGTTGGAGGTTTCTTCCTGTTAAAGGGGAGTTTTTCCTCTCCACTGTCGCTACATGCTTGCTCAGTATGAGGGATTGCTGAAGGATTGCTGTGGTTGGAAATCTGCCCAACCTCACGCCAATGACTGACGCAATCTGCTGGGATTCCTTAAATAGGAAACTTTTTAACTGATTGGAATGTTTGTATAATTGTATTGAAATGACTTCTTGTTAAGTGCCTTGAGATGACATCTGTTGTGAATTGGCGCTATATAAATAAACTGAATTGAATTGAATTGAATTGAATGATGGTGACGGCAGGAACGGAGAGACAGGACCTCGGACGATAAGGAAGGAGGACAGCATGGTAGGCACACTAGACATCAATAATGATTCGGTGCTGAGTGAAGGGAAGTGACTGGATTAAAGGCAGGAGGTGAGGAGGACCAGGTGTGAATGATTGAAGAGACACAGGTGAGGACAATGATGAGGAGAGGGTGATTAGGGCAGCATGACAGGACTCCCCTTTTAAAGGCGGATTCCACATGCCGTGGAGAGAGAAAACAAAAAAGGAAGGACCCTTGCAAGGGTGGGTGGAGGGGGCCCACGGAAGGAGGGCCCAAGTCTTCGTGGGTACGCCCCTTCATTCTCACAAACTGTGGTTTGTTTATCAGATAGTCATTAATCCAGGCGATTGTTGAAGGCTCCACCTGTGTCTTCAGGAGTTTCTGACAAACAAATCAGGCTGAATTGTGTTATGTGCACTGGAGAAATCAAAGAACAGGATCCTCACAGTGCTGCTGCTTTGTCCAGATGAAAGTGGGTTGGTTGAAGCAGGTGGATGATGGCGTCTTCATCTCCAACTCCACGGCGATAAGCAAACTGCAGCGGGTCCTGGTACGTTCTTGTTTGCTTACTCAGGTGGGTCAACGGGAGTCTCTCTAGGACCTTCCTGATGTGGGATGTCAGGGCAGCAGGTCCTGATATGACTGATGGGTGATTTTTCTTTGGTACTGGAACAAGGCATGATGTCTTTCACAACACTGGAGGATGCTGAGCTAGGTCCTGAACTGAACCTGTTAAAGAATGTGTTCAGTTCGTTGGCTCTCTCCAGACTTCCATCTATCCAATCTTTCCTGTGCTTATAGCCTGTGATCTTTCTCATTCCTGACCAGACATCTCTGATATTGTTTCTCTGTAGTTTGTTCTCCAGCTTCTTCCTGTATAGCTCTTTGCTGTCTCTGATCTTGACCTTAAGTTGCTTCTGTATACTCTTCAATAATTTGCGGTCTCCCTCTCTGAAGGCTCTTTTTTTCTTGTTTAGCAGTTCCTTCAGGTCACTGGTGATCCAGGGTTTGTTGCATCTCACAGTTCTGGTGGTGATGATGTTGTCCACAAGGACGTTTATATAGTCCGTCACACACTCAGTCATGGCATTGATTTCCTCTCCATGTGCTTGGCAAAAAGTCATCCAGTCTGTGGTCGCAAAATAACCCTGCAGGGCTTCTTCAGCTTCCTGTGACCATTTTCTCACAGTTTTCTTTGTAACAGGTTGCCTCTGAACAAGTGGTTTATATTCTGAACAGAGAAAAACAAGATTGTGATCTGATTGTCCCATAGGAGGTCTTGGTTTGTACATGTATGCATCCTTTACTTTTGCATAAAACAAGTCCAAGGTATTGTTTCCTCTTGTGGAGCAGCTGACAAACTGTTCAAACGTTGGAAGTGTAGATGGGAGCGAGGCATGATTAAAATCACCAGATATTGCCACAATTGCATTGGGGTGCTGGGTCTGTAGCTTAGCGACAACGAAACTGATGACATCACATGCATTGTCTGCAACGGCTGTAGGTGGAATGTAACCAGCTCCCAAAATGACACTGGTGAACTCTCTTGGTAAATAATATGGACAAAAAACTTATTGCCAAGACTTAAATATCTGGTGTGCAGAGACGACACTTCACAGTAACATCTCCTGGATGACACCATCTGTTGACAAGCACTCCTCCTCCACCTCTTCTTTTCCTGCTCGTCTTCAGATCTCTGCCAAACATATATTGTTTTACCAAACATTCAAGGTGAACAAAATGTGAACAAAACAAAGGAGATGATTGTAAATTTCAGAAGAAACAGGGATAAGTCAAACACTGTTTCCATCATGGGTGAAGAAGTGGAGGTGGTTGAGGGGTATAAATACCTCGGAGTTCACCTGGACAACAGACTGGACTGGAGACTGAACAGTGAAACCGTCTACAAGAAGGACAGAGCAGACGCTACTTCTTGAGGAAGGTTAGGTCCTTCAAAGTTTGCAGCAAGATGCTGCAGATCTTCTACAACTCTGTTGTGGAGAGTGTAATCTCTTCAGCCATCATCTGTTGGAGTAGCTGCATCAGAGCCAGGGACTTCAAAAAAGGCTCAATAACCTGATAAAGAAGCCTGGTTCTGTTCTTGGCACTAGTGAGGAACATCTGAAGATGATGATGCAAAGAAGGATTCTTCATAAAATCAAAAGAATTACGGACAACTCTGAGCATCCTCTTCATGACACTATCCAGCAACAACAGAGTCTTCAGTTGGAGGCTTCTTCAGTTTTGCTGCAACACAGACCGCTACAGGAAATCCTTCTTGTCTACATCCATCATGATCTACAACAACTCCTTAAATAATTAATTAGATGAGCTATATCAACATTTCATTCCCTCTCGGATCAATAATAATCAAATAAATGGCCTCAAATGTACAAAACAAACAAAAGAATATAGTTTGCTTGTTACATTAGCTTGGAGTCATTACAAATTTGCTAGTTGCTTTTAGCCATGAAATACAGCAAATATAATTAACATCAACATAGGTAACGTAAAAAACTGTTTTTATAACTTGACACATATTTAGAAAAGGATACAGATTAAAAAACAGACCTGATTGCTGGATTGAAAGCTGGAAGCTGTTGAGATATTGCCTACCGTAGCTGCAATACCTCCTCTGAACTGTGTTGTGGTAAATAGTTAAAAAGTTTTACACACTGTACTTTGAAACACTTTGAGATGATACTAGTAATAACATGAAATTTGTGCTTGTGTACTGTTTCAGGTTATGTCCAAAACCCTTACTGCAATATACTGTACATTGCTCATATAAACAAGACTTAAAAGTGAATACTGCTTCTGTTATCTAGCAGAATTGTGGTTCACCAGTTAATCGGCTCCTCTTAATTTCCCCAGACTTGTATAATGAACATGACAGAGATGGCTTTCCCAATCATCTTTTGCATGGAATCCTCTGTTAATGTCCTTACCTCAGCTGAAAGTGTAAGCCAGTTTGCATTTTCAACCAGTTTGTATTTTCACCAGCTCAGTGGTTTTTATCAATAAAGCTAATTTTAAACTTTTTCTTGTTTGTAGTGTTTGAAAATCTACGCTCCTGATCTTAGTATGGACAAAGTAATGAGCTGTGCTAAAGGAGACATGGGAATGCAGCTGATGCATCAGAATGCCTTGAAGACCAAATCGTTGAACCCTCCCCACCAGTATGTGCCCTGGGTGACCATTGATGGGGTAAGCCTTTAAAACATCCAGAACCCTTTAAACATCAGTTCTGAACAGAGCAGCTTGATGCAACTCAGGAAGCTTCAGCAGACAAATGCTGTCTCTGTCCTAAGGCAGCTTTAACAGTAGCAAGGCTGGAACATGAAGAAAACCTCTACAGCCAGACTGAACTGATGGTCCTACACTGATCTCTGAGAGGGAGACCAAAGCCTTTTACCCACCAGATTTTGAAAGTATTGAGACTCAAACTTTGCATTGCATACAACCCCCTGAAATTCCATTTTAATTTTTCTATTTATTAAACGGTTGCTCCCTGTGGATATAAGACTTTTATGAGGGAAAATATGTTAGATAATTAGAACATTCACCACATGCAGCCCCCCTGATTTGAAGATGGTTAGAACTACCTTTCATTGCAATCACAGCTGCTGGTGTGTCTCTATCAGCTAGCACATCTACACACTAAAATAATAGCTGAAGCTCAGACAAACTGGATGGAGAGCTTCTGCAGACAGCAGTTTTTTCTTTCTTTTCTACAGTAATAACCAAAACACAAAGGAAATATTTTTGATATGCTGTTACAATTTACCTAATGGGTGCAGAGAGAGCCAACAAAAAAAAACAATGATCAAATAGTCAATTGATGATAAGACATGAATCATGCTGGCCATGGAATTAGCTCAAAGTAACTAGGGATCGTCCATCCAGATTACTTTGTAGACACCCACCACGGGTCTTTATTACGTCATTTATGGTGTTTCTGTTGTTCACCACTTCATTAATTTGGTGGGGAAAAATTCTGACTACCTACTGCCAAACAGAACCACATCGTCTGCAAAAAGCAGAGACCCGATCCTTATGCCACCAAAACGGATACCTTCACAACCTTGGCTGCACCTAGAAATCCTGTCCCAAGTTATGAACAGAATCGGTGAAAAGGGGCAACCTTGGTGGAGTCCAACTCTCACTGGAAACGAGCCCTACTTACTGCTGGCAATGCGAACCAAGCTCTGACACCGGTCGTACAGAGACATAACAGCCCTTATCAAGGGGCCTTGTACCCCATACTCCCAGAGTACCCCCTCTCGAACGCCTTCTCCAAGTCCACAAAACACATGTAGACTGGTTGGGCGAATGGCCATGCACCCTCCAGTACCCTGCTTAGGGTGTAGCCTCCCAGGGGAGGCGGCAGGCATTGGACGTGTTCAAAGTTCTGCTGGAGATGAGAGTTAAAGCTCCTTCTGACAGGAGACTCCGCCAGACATTCCCAGCAGACCCTCACAACATGTTTGGGCCTGCCAGGTCTGTCCAGCATCCTCCCCCACCATCAGAGCCAACTCAGCACCAGGTAGTGGTCAGTGGACAACTCTGCCCTCCTGGACAGGATGTTTCTAATTTTAGCAATATTCCAAAGTGTCCGCTGGCTTGTCCCCCACTCCTCTTATTAACGCTCTCCTCGCCTGCTCACTCAATCTAGGCAGACGTTAATGTCTTTGCAGGTTTTCAGTTGTATCCATTCTCTCTCTTTATTTCAGATGATGAATTTAACAGAGCTCTGTTTGATAACCTAGCCCTGCTTTCAAATTCTTTCTCCCTAACCTGTCTGCTGTGTTCCAGCCAAGTCTATGCTGAGATTAAATTACATAAAATCCCCCTAAAATACCTTGAAGTTTGTGGTTGGAACATCAAAAAATGCGAGAAGGTTCAAGCGGTATGACAACTGCTGTTTAGTTCTGACTGAATTAGTAAATTCAAACCTCAGTTATAAAGCCAGACTATTGAGGATTTTTTTTTTTACAGGTGCATACAGATGACCTGCAGGACAAGGCAATGTCCTCCCTCTTCACTTTGGTCTGCTCCATGTATAAGGTACAGTTAATTCCTCACGTCAGACTGTTGATCTTCTAATTTCATACAGCACCTTTAATTACCTTGTTTTTGAAAGTGTGTTATACAAATAAAATTGCCTTGCCTTGCCTTACAGTGAATACACATATTTTGGCTTTTTCTGCTGTCCTCAGGGAACAAAGCCTGCTGCCTGTGGAGGGACCCAGAAACTACACTACAGAAGTTACTGCCATGATGAGTAGGGAAGCAGCACAGCTCTAACCTGTTCTGTTGCTTGTGCAGCCTTGAAACTAAAGAAAACTGAGGAATATTCTTTTTCTTTGGATCATTTTTTTTTTTTTTTTTACTTTCGCAAATAAAAGTTTTCTTTCTAAAATATCTGTCTTCTCTTCATTTTTTATTCTGAGTCTGATCTGTTTTGGATCCTTTTTCTGTTAAAAAAACCCCCAGATTGTTCTTTGGGGTCCTTCACCCTACTCTCTGGCCAGTAGATGGCGCCATATCGTAAAAGTCAACTTTAGCCAGCTTACGAGAAAGAAACGTATACCAAGTTGCATTCAAGGTTAAAGGTCAAAATGTCACTGCTCTTTCTTAAAATTGTTGTTTAGTCTCTGTCAAATGTTTCTTCTAAAGCCACTATAGTCTGCTGCATTATATATTTTTCTAAGAATGCTAAATAAAAAGATGAGATTTTGATCAATTACACAAGCATAAAGTAGCATAGAATCCAAAGACAATAAAGTAGAGTGTAATAAAAGTTAGACCTGACATTCTGCTTTGTTTAGTATTTGCTTTTCAAACTCTGCTTCATGTGGGTACGCATCAGAAGGAGGCAGGGTTATTAAAGTTCACAGCACTTTATGAAATGTTGAACACATACACACACATGAGCAGAGACCCAAGCTAACACTCTGTAGAAAGGACTAAAAAATAAAGCAGATTTCTAAATGTCAGTTTCCTCAAATCTTCTTGTTTTATAAAAGCCTTGAATCTGAGGAGCCGAACCAGTAGGACTGGGTACATGATTCAACAGATTCTGCCTTCTGATAGACACGTATGAATAATATCTTGTCATGCAGGTCATGACGTTTTCCTATACTTCCTTTCCTACACAGAATATACAACTTTTTAAAATACTGTCTGCATGTTATAGGCCTGATAAAGGTATAGTGTAAAAGCTGTGACTGTGAAGTACTGAGCCAAAAGCGGTACCATGAGTGTTTGTTGTTTATCAGGGGACAAGCTGACAGCTGAGGAGGCGGGGACAGTGTGACGTGCTGAGTGACAGCCAGAAGACGGATTGGTGCCACCGACAAGCTCGTATCTGATCTTAAATGGGGTTCCTGTATCCTCCTCTTTGGCATTTCCTTCCAAGCTGTCCTGTTCCCATGACAGAGTGGCCGAAAGTATGAGAAGAAATAACTCCAGACTTTTTAACTTTACAGAGGTAGGAAAACATTTAAAGGATTCTAGAAGTAAATTCTTAATTATGTTTGCAAATACTGGTATGTTTTCTATTATTTGAGCTCAGGAGAAACCTCATCTACTCTAAATGGGATTTTATTTGTGTATTTGAACTGTATTCTAGTAGTCACATCTGCTGTTCAGCTTTCTGCCTTTCTGACTAAAGAACCATCTTTGTCAAAGTAGGCAACAGTAATATGGGCAATCAAACTAGATCTCAATTTAAATAAGTAAAAATTGAGTTATTATGTTTTAGCTATTCGGTTAGTCCAAGAAATGATGTAGGAAGAGCGCACAGCTCCCCGTCATTTTCGTCTTAGTCAGAGATGGTGAACAAAGTAAGTAGGCTGTGTTGACAATTGTTTATAGGAAGGTGAAACATCCAGGCAGATAAAGAGATAAGGTCATGGGATGCAGCCAAAAACACTGGCTGTTATCTGTGGCCCCCTCAGCACTGACGCGGTAACAGAAAATTGCCCTGAAGGCTAAATCCCAAACTCTGGATCTGTGTAAGAAGCTCCTTTTGTGTCTGAGGTAAGAGTGTGTGGGTCTCAGGACTTGAAATCAGATAAAGCTTCCAAAAATACCACTGGACCGGGCTTCTGAAAGGCTTGTCAAAGAGCCAGCTCTGTTTGCAGCTTACCTTTAAAAACTATTGTAATATATAAAATCAAGTATTTCCCTGGATTGTTTAAGTGTTTAAATTCCAATATGAAACCTTTCCACTTCTTAAGAAAGTCAGGACAATCTTGTGGGTGCTCTTTTCAAACGCTTTTAGTCATAAGAATCTGCAACAATTACATCAAATGGCCCTTAACAAGTACTGGTGCCCTTTGCAGCTATAATAGGCTAACTGAATGCTGAGTTTTATTTGGAAAAAAGTTTATTTGCAGTTGGGTAATCAGTTTTCACAGAGCATCTGGTTTCAGTTTAGGATTATGTGATCAGCCTTAATTCTTTAGATCAAAGCCAGGACTTATAGTTTTGACCGAAGTGACCCCGTAGAATTCCCACTTCACCCCTTTCACACGCTTGCCCTCTCCCTTCCAGAGACACTGGGACTCCTCGGAGCAGGCCTCGTGCATTGAGCTCCTCCAGGACCCTGACGTCAGATATGCTGTGAAGAGAGTCTTCTCAGGCAATGTGCAGCTGCCAAGGCTTTCCTCCAGACCCTCTGCGCAGGAGAGGCCACAGGATGGGGCCCTGCCGGAGCCAGCAGCCCCTCCAACACGCAGCATCAGACATTCCAGGAGCCTGGGGACCCTGACCAGCTGGTGAGTTGGTGATTCTCATGTTTTTAAAAACATTCTGCTAATTTCCTTCTGTTCTTTGGATTTATGTATAAATACACAAGTTTACCTAACACCTTCAACACTGACAAGATCAAATCCTGTTTAACTTCACAGAAGGTTTTCTCAATCTAAACCCATAATAAAGTGCCTTTCTAAAGTATGTACACCCCTTGAACGTTTTCAGATTGTGTCATGTTTCAATTGCAGCTTTCAGTGTATTTTTGAACAGAATAGAAATATCCTCAAAGTCTCTTGGAGGGGAAATTCAGATGTAACAGCAACAAAGTGACAGGCAATCAAGGAATTGAGATTCACACAAAAGGACAAGATTACTACACTGAAATACTGTGCAGTTAAAAAAAAAAGTGTCATACCTCGATCCAAGAAATGTGACACTGAGCAGGATAATTTAAAAATATTTACGGAATATTGGCATTTTATGTAAAAGACAAACACGTAGTAGTGCATAACTGTCAAGTGGAATGAAAAAGGCACATTGATTAAATCTGAAAAGTGTCTTCTCCGTATATATCTAGACTTTTTTTGATCTGATACCCCTAAATCAAATGCTAGAGTCTACCTTTTTATAATTTAAACTCAATTTATGTCCGTCATTTCTGTTAAGTTATTAGGGGTTCCTTAGAGAACAAACAGCATCATGAACACCAAGGAACCCAGCAGACAGGTCAGGAAGACTGTTGTGGAGACGTTTAAAACAGAGTTAGGTTCTAAAACAATATCCCTAACTTCCAACATCCCCCAGAACTCTATTCAATCTATCATCTGAACATGGAGATGCTACATGCAAAACACTATGTGTTGGGGACAACTCAAACTACACATCAACCAGACCACATCATCCTCACAGATGAATGTTGAGGCAGTATGATGCTGTGGGGATGCTTTCCTTCAGCAGGGACAGGAAAACTGGCTACATGGGATAGAGGGTGGCTGGAGCTAAACACAGAGCAGTCCATTAAGAAAAATTCTTCTAGGCAGCAGAAGTTCGTCTTCCAGTATGACAGCGATGTTGGACTGCTGTTGGTTTGTTACAGAAAATCTCAGTAAAATATATTGAAGTTTTGGAAGTTATGTAACAAACTGGAAAAGTTCAAGATAATGAACACTTTTGCAACTCTTTGTGAATTGCTCTTCCAGTCAGTGTTGTTGTCTTTGTAAATAATCAAACATTTGAAAGAAGATGGTATTGCACTAAGCATGATTTTACATTCAGCAGAAATGATGAATACTATTCATTGGCATTCTTAAGATATGGGGGAAAATAATCTGGCTGAACAAAGAGTTTTGCTCAAGGTGTTCATCCCTCTTCAAAATA